>JANJGN010000310.1:537500-665521 GCA_026770705.1 Isurus oxyrinchus | reverse complement strand
GCCGCTATTTGCCTCTGTTTAAATCTGTTTTGCCTCTGTTTAAATCTGTTTGCCTCTATTTAACACTGTCTGCCTCCGTTTAACTCTGTTTCCGTATTTTAACTCTGTTTAACTCTTTTTTCCTCTGCTTCACTCTGTTTGCCTCTGTTTGCCTCTGTTTAACTCTGTTTGCCAAATTTTAAATCTGTTTCAATCTGTTTCCCTCTATTTGCCTCTGTTTAACTCTGTTTGCCTTTGATTAACTCTGTTTGCCTCTTTTTATCTCTGTTTGCCTCTGTTTAACAATGTATGCCTTAGTTGAAGTCTTTTTAACTCTGTTTCTGTATTTTTAACTCTGTTTAACTCTGTTTTGCTCTGTTTCACTCTGTTTGCCTCTGTTTGCCTCTGTTTAACTGTTTGCCTACTTTTAAATCTGTTTAACTCTGTTTCCCTCTATTTTCCTCTGTTTAACTCTGCTTGCCTCTGTTTAACTCTGTTTGCCTCTGTTCAGCGGTTTTCCTATTTTTAAATCTGTTTAACTCTGATTCCCTCTATTTTCCTCTGTTTACCTCTGCTTGCCTCTGTTTAACTCTGTTTGCCTCTGTTCAACTGTTTTCCTATTTTTAAATGTGTTTAACTCTGTTTCCCTCTATTTAACTCTGTTTAAATAAGTTTCAATCTGTCTTCCTCCGTTTCCCTCTGTTTCATTCTGTTTGCATCTATCTAACTCCATTTGACTCTGTTTGCCTCTGTTTAACACTGTTTAACTCAGTTTGCCTCTGTTTGCCCTTGTTTAAATCTGCTTAACTCTGTCTTCCTCTGTTTTACTGTGTTTATCTCTGTTTCCCTATGAATAACTCTGGTTAACTCTGTTAGCCTCCGTTTAACTCTGCTTGCCTCCGTTTAACTCTGTTTGCCTCAGTTTAACTCTGTTTAAATCAGTTTGCCTCTGTTTAACAATGTATGCATCGGTTTAACTCTTTTTAACTCTGTTTCCGTATTTTTAACTCTGATTGCCTCTGTTTCCCTCTGTTTTACTCTGTTTGCCTCTGTTTAACTGTTTTCCTATTTTTAAATCTGCTTAACTCTGTTTCCCTCTATTTGCCCTTTTTAAATATGTTTTCAATCTGTCTACCTCTGTTTCCCTCTGTTTAATTCTGTTTGACACTGTTTAACTGTGCTTGCCTCTATTTGCCCCTGTTGAAATCTGTTTGCCTCTGTTTATCTTTGTTTTAACTCTTTTTGCCTCTGTTTGCCTCTGTTTAACAATGTGTGCCTCTGTTTAACTCTGTTTAACTCTGTTTTCCTCTGTTTAACTCTGCTTGCCTCTATTTGCCTCTGTTTAACTGTTCTCCTATTTTTAAATCTGTTTACCTCTGTTTCCCTCTATTAACCTCTGTTTAAATATGTTTCAATCTGTCTCCCTCTGTTTGCCTCTGTTTGCCTCTGTTTCATTCTGTTTGCATCTATCTAACTCTGTTTGACTCTGTTTGCCTCTGTTTAATTCTATTTAACTCTATTTTACTCTGTTTGCCTTTGTTTAACCCCATTTGCCTCTGTTTAACACTGTTTGCCTCTGTTTAACTCTGTTTGCTACTGTTTAACTCTGTTTAACTCTTTTTGCCTCTGTTTGCCTCTGTTTAAATCTGCTTAATTCTGTCTGCCTCTGTTTTACTGTGTTTAACTCTGTTTCCCTATGAATAACTCTGGTTAACTCTGTTAGCCTCTGTTTAACTCTGATGCATCTATTTGCCTCTGTTTAACTCTGTTTGCCTCTGTTTAACACTGTCTGCTTCTGTTTAACACTGTTTACATACTTTTAACTCTGTTTAACTCTGGTTTCCTCTGTTTCACTCTGTTTGCCTCTGTTTAGCTGTTCACCTATTTAAAATCTGTTTAACTCTGTTTCCCTCTATTTGCCTCTGTTTAAATATGTTTCAATCTGTCTACCTCTGTTTGCCTGTTTCCCTCTGTTTCATTCGGTTTGCATCTATGTAACTCTGTTTGACTCTGTTTGCCTCTGCTTAATTCTATTTAACTCTGTTTAACTCTGTTTGCCTCAGTTTAACACTGTTTGCCTCTGTTTAACTCTGTTTGACTCTAACTCTGTTTGACTCTGTTAAACTCTGTTTAACTCTGTTTCCATATTTTTAACTCTGTTTAGCTCTGTTTTCCTCTGTTTTGACTCTGTTTGACTCTGTTTGCCTCTGTTTAACTCTGTTTGCCTCTGATTAACTCCGTTTGCCTCTGTTTAAATCTGTTTAACTCTAATTGCCTCTCTTTGCCTCTGTTTAACTCTGTTTAACACTGTTTAACTCAGTTTGCCTCTGTTTGCCCTTGTTTATTTCTGCTTAACTCTGTCTGCCTCTGTTTTACTGTGTTTAACTCTGTTCCCTATGAATAACTCCAGTTAACTCTGTTAGCCTCTGTTTAACTCTGCTTGCCGCTATTTGCCTCTGTTTAAATCTGTTTGCCTCTGTTTAAATCTGTTTGCCTCTGTTTAACACTGTCTGCCTCTGTTTAACTCTTTTTTCCTCTGCTTCACTCTGTTTGCCTCTGTTTGCCTCTGTTTAACTCTGTTTGCCTATTTTTAAATCTGTTTCAAACTGTTTCCCTCTATTTGCCTCTGTTTAACTCTGTTTGCCTCTGATTAACTCTGTTTGCCTCTTTTTAACTCTGTTTGCCTCTGTTTAACAATGTATGCCTCAGTTGAAGTCTTTTAACTCTGTTTCTGTATTTTTAACTCTGTTTTACTCTGTTTTGCTCTGTTTCACTCTGTTTGCCTCTGTTTGCCTCTGTTTAACTGTTTGCCTACTTTTAAATCTGTTTTAACTCTGTTTCCCTCTATTTTCCTCTGTTTAACTCTGCTTGCTTCTGTTTAACTCTGTTTGCCTCTGTTCAACTGTTTTCCTATTTTTAAATGTGTTTAACTCTGTTTCCCTCTATTTAACTCTGTTTAAAGATGTTTCAATCTGTCTTCCTCTGTTTCCCTCTGTTTCATTCTGTTTGCATCTTATCTAACTCCGTTTGACTCTGTTTGCCTCTGTTTAACACTGTTTAACTCAGTTTGCCTCTGTTTTGCCCTTGTTTAAATCTGCTTAACTCTGTCTTCCTCTGTTTTACTGTGTTTATCTCTGTTTCCCTATGAATAACTCTGGTTAACTCTGTTTGCCTCTGTTTAACTCTGCTTGCCGCCGTTTAACTCTGTTTGCCTCAGTTTAACTCTGTTTAAATCTGTTTGCCTCTGTTTAACAATGTATGCATTGGTTTAACTCATTTTAACTCTGTTTCCGTATTTTTTAACTCTGTTTAACTCTGTTTCCCTCTGTTTTACTGTGTTTGCCTCTGTTTAACTGTTTTCCTATTTTTAAATCTGCTTAACTCTGTTTCCCTCTATTTGCCCTTTTTAAATATGTTTCAATCTGTCTACCTCTGTTTCCCTCTGTTTAATTCTGTTTGACACTGTTTAACTCTGCTTGCCACTATTTGCCCCTGTTTAAATCTGTTTGCCTCTGTTTATCTTTGTTTAACTCTTTTTGCCTCTGTTTGCCTCTGTTTAAATCTGTTTGCAACCACTTAACTCTGTTTGCCTCTGTTGAATACTGTCTGCCTCTGTTTTACTCTGTTTAACTCTGTTTCTGTATTTTTAACTCTGTTTTATTCTGTTTGCTTCTGTTTAACTCTCTTTAACTCTGTTTGCCTCTGTTTAACAATGTGTGCCTCTGTTTAACTCTTCTTAACTCTGTTTCCGTATCTTTAACTCTGTTTAACTCAGTTTTCCTCTGTTTAACTCTGCTTGCCTCTATTTGCCTCTGTTTAACTGTTCTCCTATTTTTAAATCTGTTTAACTCTGTTTCCCTCTATTAACCTCTGTTTAAATATGTTTCAATCTGTCTCCCTCTGTTTGCCTCTGTTTGCATCTGTTTCATTCTGTTTGCATCTATCTAACTCTGTTTGCCTCTGTTTAATTCTATTTAACTCTATTTTACTCTGTTTGCCTTTGTTTAACCCCATTTGCCTCTGTTTAACACTGTTTGCCTCTGTTTAACTCTGTTTGCTACTGTTTAACTCTGTTTAACTCAGTTTGCCTCTGTTTGCCTCTGTTTAAATCTGCTTAATTCTGTCTGCCTCTGTTTTACTGTGTTTAACTCTGTTTCCCTATGAATAACTCTGGTTAACTCTGTTAGCCTCTGTTTAACTCTGCTTGCCGCCGTTTAACTCTGTTTGCCTCAGTTTAACTCTGTTTAAATCTGTTTGCCTCTGTTTAACAATGCATGCATCGGTTTAACTCATTTTAACTCTGTTTCCGTATTTTTAACTCTGTTTAACTCTGTTTCCCTCTGTTTTACTGTGTTTGCCTCTGTTTAACTGTTTTCCTATTTTTAAATCTGCTTAACTCTGTTTCCCTCTATTTGCCCTTTATAAATAAGTTTCAATCTGTCTACCTCTGTTTCCCTCTGTTTAATTCTGTTTGACACTGTTTAACTCTGCTTGCCACTATTTGCCCCTGTTTAAATCTGTTTGCCTCTGTTTATCTTTGTTTAACTCTTTTTGCCTCTGTTTGCCTCTGTTTAAATCTGTTTGCAACCACTTAACTCTGTTTGCCTCTGTTGAATACTGTCTGCCTCTGTTTTACTCTGTTTAACTCTGTTTCTGTATTTTTAACTCTGTTTTATTCTGTTTGCTTCTGTTTAACTCTCTTTAACTCTGTTTGCCTCTGTTTAACAATGTGTGCCTCTGTTTCACTCTTCTTAACTCTGTTTCCGTATCTTTAACTCTGTTTAACTCTGTTTTCCTCTGTTTAACTCTGCTTGCCTCTATTTGCCTCTGTTTAACTGTTCTCCTATTTTTAAATCTGTTTAACTCTGTTTCCCTCTATTAACCTCTGTTTAAATATGTTTCAATCTGTCTCCCTCTGTTTGCCTCTGTTTGCCTCTGTTTCATTCTGTTTGCATCTATCTAACTCTGTTTGACTCTGTTTGCCTCTGTTTAATTCTATTTAACTCTATTTTACTCTGTTTGCCTTTGTTTAACCCCATTTGCCTCTGTTTAACACTGTTTGCCTCTGTTTAACTCTGTTTGCTACTGTTTAACTCTGTTTAACTCTTTTTGCCTCTGTTTGCCTCTGTTTAAATCTGCTTAATTCTGTCTGCCTCTGTTTTACTGTGTTTAACTCTGTTTCCCTATGAATAACTCTGGTTAACTCTGTTAGCCTCTGTTTAACTCTGATGCATCTATTTGCCTCTGTTTAACTCTGTTTGCCTCTGTTTAACACTGTCTGCTTCTGTTTAACACTGTTTACATACTTTTAACTCTGTTTAACTCTGGTTTCCTCTGTTTCACTCTGTTTGCCTCTGTTTAGCTGTTCACGTATTTTAAAATCTGTTTAACTCTGTTTCCCTCTATTTGCCTCTGTTTAAATATGTTTCAATCTGTCTACCTCTGTTTGCCTGTTTCCCTCTGTTTCATTCGGTTTGCATCTATGTAACTCTGTTTGACTCTGTTTGCCTCTGCTTAATTCTATTTAACTCTGTTTAACTCTGTTTGCCTCAGTTTAACACTGTTTGCCTCTGTTTAACTCTGTTTGACTCTAACTCTGTTTGACTCTGTTAAACTCTGTTTAACTCTGTTTCCATATTTTTAACTCTGTTTAGCTCTGTTTTCCTCTGTTTGACTCTGTTTGACTCTGTTTGCCTCTGTTTAACTCTGTTTGCCTCTGATTAACTCCGTTTGCCTCTGTTTAAATCTGTTTAACTCTAATTGCCTCTCTTTGCCTCTGTTTAACTCTGTTTAACACTGTTTAACTCAGTTTGCCTCTGTTTGCCCTTGTTTATTTCTGCTTAATTCTGTCTGCCTCTGTTTTACTGTGTTTAACTCTGTTTCCCTATGAATAACTCCAGTTAACTCTGTTAGCCTCTGTTTAACTCTGCTTGCCGCTATTTGCCTCTGTTTAAATCTGTTTGCCTCTGTTTAAATCTGTTTGCCTCTGTTTAACACTGTCTGCCTCTGTTTAACTCTTTTTTCCTCTGCTTCACTCTGTTTGCCTCTGTTTGCCTCTGTTTAACTCTGTTTGCCTATTTTTAAATCTGTTTCAAACTGTTTCCCTCTATTTGCCTCTGTTTAACTCTGTTTGCCTCTGATTAACTCTGTTTGCCTCTTTTTAACTCTGTTTGCCTCTGTTTAACAATGTATGCCTCAGTTGAAGTCTTTTTAACTCTGTTTCTGTATTTTTAACTCTGTTTTACTCTGTTTTGCTCTGTTTCACTCTGTTTGCCTCTGTTTGCCTCTGTTTAACTGTTTGCCTACTTTTAAATCTGTTTAACTCTGTTTCCCTCTATTTTCCTCTGTTTAACTCTGCTTGCTTCTGTTTAACTCTGTTTGCCTCTGTTCAACTGTTTTCCTATTTTTAAATGTGTTTAACTCTGTTTCCCTCTATTTAACTCTGTTTAAAGATGTTTCAATCTGTCTTCCTCTGTTTCCCTCTGTTTCATTCTGTTTGCATCTATCTAACTCCGTTTGACTCTGTTTGCCTCTGTTTAACACTGTTTAACTCAGTTTGCCTCTGTTTGCCCTTGTTTAAATCTGCTTAACTCTGTCTTCCTCTGTTTTACTGTGTTTATCTCTGTTTCCCTATGAATAACTCTGGTTAACTCTGTTTGCCTCTGTTTAACTCTGCTTGCCGCCGTTTAACTCTGTTTGCCTCAGTTTAACTCTGTTTAAATCTGTTTGCCTCTGTTTAACAATGTATGCATTGGTTTAACTCATTTTAACTCTGTTTCCGTATTTTTAACTCTGTTTAACTCTGTTTCCCTCTGTTTTACTGTGTTTGCCTCTGTTTAACTGTTTTCCTATTTTTAAATCTGCTTAACTCTGTTTCCCTCTATTTGCCCTTTTTAAATATGTTTCAATCTGTCTACCTCTGTTTCCCTCTGTTTAATTCTGTTTGACACTGTTTAACTCTGCTTGCCACTATTTGCCCCTGTTTAAATCTGTTTGCCTCTGTTTATCTTTGTTTAACTCTTTTTGCCTCTGTTTGCCTCTGTTTAAATCTGTTTGCAACCACTTAACTCTGTTTGCCTCTGTTGAATACTGTCTGCCTCTGTTTTACTCTGTTTAACTCTGTTTCTGTATTTTTAACTCTGTTTTATTCTGTTTGCTTCTGTTTAACTCTCTTTAACTCTGTTTGCCTCTGTTTAACAATGTGTGCCTCTGTTTAACTCTTCTTAACTCTGTTTCCGTATCTTTAACTCTGTTTAACTCAGTTTTCCTCTGTTTAACTCTGCTTGCCTCTATTTGCCTCTGTTTAACTGTTCTCCTATTTTTAAATCTGTTTAACTCTGTTTCCCTCTATTAACCTCTGTTTAAATATGTTTCAATCTGTCTCCCTCTGTTTGCCTCTGTTTGCATCTGTTTCATTCTGTTTGCATCTATCTAACTCTGTTTGCCTCTGTTTAATTCTATTTAACTCTATTTTACTCTGTTTGCCTTTGTTTAACCCCATTTGCCTCTGTTTAACACTGTTTGCCTCTGTTTAACTCTGTTTGCTACTGTTTAACTCTGTTTAACTCAGTTTGCCTCTGTTTGCCTCTGTTTAAATCTGCTTAATTCTGTCTGCCTCTGTTTTACTGTGTTTAACTCTGTTTCCCTATGAATAACTCTGGTTAACTCTGTTAGCCTCTGTTTAACTCTGCTTGCCGCCGTTTAACTCTGTTTGCCTCAGTTTAACTCTGTTTAAATCTGTTTGCCTCTGTTTAACAATGCATGCATCGGTTTAACTCATTTTAACTCTGTTTCCGTATTTTTAACTCTGTTTAACTCTGTTTCCCTCTGTTTTACTGTGTTTGCCTCTGTTTAACTGTTTTCCTATTTTTAAATCTGCTTAACTCTGTTTCCCTCTATTTGCCCTTTTTAAATAAGTTTCAATCTGTCTACCTCTGTTTCCCTCTGTTTAATTCTGTTTGACACTGTTTAACTCTGCTTGCCACTATTTGCCCCTGTTTAAATCTGTTTGCCTCTGTTTATCTTTGTTTAACTCTTTTTGCCTCTGTTTGCCTCTGTTTAAATCTGTTTGCAACCACTTAACTCTGTTTGCCTCTGTTGAATACTGTCTGCCTCTGTTTTATTCTGTTTAACTCTGTTTCTGTATTTTTAACTCTGTTTTATTCTGTTTGCTTCTGTTTAACTCTCTTTAACTCTGTTTGCCTCTGTTTAACAATGTGTGCCTCTGTTTCACTCTTCTTAACTCTGTTTCCGTATCTTTAACTCTGTTTAACTCTGTTTTCCTCTGTTTAACTCTGCTTGCCTCTATTTGCCTCTGTTTAACTGTTCTCCTATTTTTAAATCTGTTTAACTCTGTTTCCCTCTATTAACCTCTGTTTAAATATTTTTCAATCTGTCTCCCTCTGTTTACCTCTGTTTGCATCTGTTTCATTCTGTTTGCATCTATCTAATTCTGTTTGACTCTGTTTGCCTCTGTTTAATTCTATTTAACTCTATTTTACTCTGTTTGCCTTTGTTTAACCCCATTTGCCTCTGTTTAACACTGTTTGCCTCTGTTTAACTCTATCTGCCTCTGTTTGCCTCTGCTTAACTCTTTTTGCCAATGTTTAAATCTGTTTAACTCTGTTTAACTCTGTTTGCCTCTGTTTGATTCTGTTTAAATCTGTAAAACTCTGTTTGCCTCTGTTTAACTCCATTTGCCTCTGTTTAAATCTGCTTGCCTCTGCTTAAGACTCTGTGCCTCTGCTTTAATCTGTGTAACTCTGTTTGGCTCTGTTTAAATCTGTTTGCCTTTACGTAACTATGTTTAACTCTGTTTGGCTCTGTTTAATTCTGTTTGCCTTTATGTAACTATGTTTAACTCTGTTTGCCTCTGTTTAACTCTGTTTGCTTCTGTTTAACTCTGCTTTCCTCTGTTTCACTCTGTCTAACTCTGTTTGCCTCTGTTTAACTCTGTTTGCCTCTTTTTCACTCAGTTTAAATCTGTATAACTCTGTTGGCCTCTCTTTAACACTGCTTGCCTCTGTTTAACTCTGTTTGCCTCTGTTTAAGTCTGTGTGCCTCTGCTTAAATCTGTGTAACTCTCTTTGCTTCTATTTAACTCTGTTTGCCTCTGTTTAACTCTGTTTGCCTCTGTTTGCCTCTGCTTAATTCTTTTTGACAATGTTTAAATCCGTTTAACTCTGTTTAACTCTGTTTGCCTCTGTTTGCCTCTGTTTAGCTCTGATTACCTCTGTTTGCCTCTGGTTTTATCTGTTTGCCTCTGTTTAACTCTGGTTCAATCTTTTTGCCTCTGTTTCACTCTGTTTAAATCTTTGGGCTCTGTTATCTATGTTTAAATCTGTTTAACTCTGTTTACTTCTGTTTTCCTCTGTTTCACTCTGTTTCCCTCTGTTTAACTCTGTCTAACTCTGCTTCCTGCCCTTTGCCTGTATTTGCGTTAGTTCAACTCTGTTTGCCTCTGTTAAACTTTGTTTAACTCTGTTTGCCTCTTTTTATCTCTTTTTGCCTCTGTTTAACTCTCTTTGCCTATGTATATATCTGTTTAACTCAGTTTAATCTGTTTGCCTCTGTTTGCCTCAGTTCAACTCTGCTTAACGCTGTTTAACACTGCTTCCTTCTGTTTAATCTGTTCTCCTCTGTTTAACTATGTCAGACTCTGTTTAACGCTCTTTGCCTATGTATATATCTGTTTAATGCAGTTTAATCTGTTTGCCTCTGTTTGCCTCAGTTCAACTCTGCTTAACGCTGTTTAACATTGCTTCCTTCTGTTTAATCTGTTCTCCTCTGTTTAACTATGTCAGCCTCTGTTTAACTCTCTTTGCCTATGTATATATCTGTTTAACTCAGTTTAATCTGTTTGCCTCTGGTTGCCTCTGTTTAACTCTGTTTAAATCTTTTGGCTCTGTTTAACTATGTTTAAGACTGTTTCACTCTGTTTACTTCTGTTTGCCTCTGCTTCACTATGTTTGCCTCTGTTTAAGTCTGTTTAACTCTGCTTAACTCTGTTTGCTGCTGTTTACCTCTGTTTAGCTCTTTTTAACTCTGTTTAACTCTGTTTGCCTCTGTTTAACTCTGTGTGCCTCTGTTTAAGTCTGTGTGCCTCTGCTTAAATGTGTGTAGCTCTGTCTGCCTCAGTTTAACTCTGTTTGCCTCTGTTTCACTCTTTTTAACTCTGTTAAATTCTATTTGCCTCTGTTTAACTCTGTTGAACTCTCTTTGCATCTGTTTGACTCTGTTTGCCTCTGTTTAACTCTGTTTAACTCTGTTTAACTCTGTCTTACTCTGTTTGCCACTGTTTAACTCTGTTTGCCTCTGTTTAACTCTGTTTAACTCGGTCTTACTCTGATTGCCTCTGTTTAAGTCCGTTTGCCTCTGTTTAAATCTGCTTAACGCTGTTTAACACTGCTTCCTTCTGTTTAACACTGTTCTCCTCTGTTTAACACTGTCAGCCTCTGCTTAACTCTGTTGTGCCTCTGTTTGCCTCTGTCTAACTCTGTTTAAATTCTTTTGCCTCTGTTTGCCTCTGTTTGACTCTGTTTGGCTCTGTTTAATTATGTTTGACCTTGTTTAAAACTTTTTAACTCTGTTTGCCTCAGTATAAATCTGTTTGCCTCTGTTTAACAGTTTTTAACTCTGTTTGCCTCTGTTCACCTCTGTCTGCCTCTGTTTAACTCTGTTTGCCTAGGTTTAAATCTGTTTAACTCTGATTGGCACTGTTTAAGTCTGTTTGCCTCTTTTTAACACTGTCTGCCTCTGTATAACTCTGTTTATATCTGTCTCCCCATGTTTAACTCTGTTAAACACGCTTTGTCTCTGTATAACTCTGTTTGCCTCTGTTTAACTCTGCTTGCCTCTGTTTAACTCTGTTTGCCTCTGTTTAACTCTGTCTGCCTCCTTTTCACTCTGTTTAAAACTGTATAACTCTGTTTGCCTCTATTTAACTCTATTTGCCTCTGTTTAACTCTATTTGCCTCTGTTTGCCTCTTCTTAACTCTTTTTGCCAATGTTTAAATCTGTTTAACTCTGCCTCTGTTTAACTCTTTTTGCCTCTGTTTCATTCTGTTTGGCTAAATTTCCCTCTGTTTAACACTGTTTGCCTCAGTTTAACCCTTTTTGCCTCTGTTTGCCTCTGTTTAACTCTCTTTGCCTATGTATATATCTGTTTAACTCTGATTAATCTGTTTGCCTCTGTTTGCCTCTGTTTAATTCCGTTTGCCTCTTTTTCACTCTGTTTAAATCTGTATAACTCTGACTCTGTTTAAATCTGTAAAACTCTATCTGCCTCTGTTTGCCTCTGCTTAACTCTTTTTGCCAATGTTTAAATCTGTTTAACTCTGTTTAACTCTGTTTGCCTCTGTTTGATTCTGTTTAAATCTGTAAAACTCTGTTTGCCTCTGTTTAACTCCATTTGCCTCTGTTTAACTCTGCTTGCCTCTGCTTAAGACTCTGTGCCTCTGCTTTAATCTGTGTAACTCTGTTTGGCTCTGTTTAAATCTGTTTGCCTTTACGTAACTATGTTTAACTCTGTTTGGCTCTGTTTAATTCTGTTTGTCTTTATGTAACTATGTTTAACTCTGTTTGCCTCTGTTTAACTCTGTTTGCTTCTGTTTAAATCTGCTTTCCTCTGTTTCACTCTGTCTAACTCTGTTTGCCTCTGTTTAACTCTGTTTGCCTCTTTTTCACTCAGTTTAAATCTGTACAACTCTGTTGGCCTCTCTTTAACACTGCTTGCCTCTGTTTAACTCTGTTTGCCTCTGTTTAAGTCTGTGTGCCTCTGCTTTAATCTGTGTAACTCTGTTTGGCTCTGTTTAAATCTGTTTGCCTTTACGTAACTATGTTTAACTCTGTTTGGCTCTGTTTAATTCTGTTTGCCTTTATGTAACTATGTTTAACTCTGTTTGCCTCTGTTTAACTCTGTTTGCTTCTGTTTAACTCTGTTTAGCTCTGATTACCTCTGTTTGCCTCTGGTTTTATCTGTTTGCCTCTGTTTAACTCTGGTTCAATCTTTTTGCCTCTGTTTCACTCTGTTTAAATCTTTGGGCTCTGTTATCTATGTTTAAATCTGTTTAACTCTGTTTACTTCTGTTTTCCTCTGTTTCACTCTGTTTCCCTCTGTTTAACTCTGTCTAACTCTGCTTCCTGCCCTTTGCCTGTATTTGCATTAGTTCAACTCTGTTTGCCTCTGTTAAACTTTGTTTAACTCTGTTTGCCTCTTTTTATCTCTTTTTGCCTCTGTTTAACTCTCTTTGCCTATGTATATATCTGTTTAACTCAGTTTAATCTGTTTGCCTCTGTTTGCCTCAGTTCAACTCTGCTTAACGCTGTTTAACACTGCTTCCTTCTGTTTAATCTGTTCTCCTCTGTTTAACTATGTCAGACTCTGTTTAACGCTCTTTGCCTATGTATATATCTGTTTAATGCAGTTTAATCTGTTTGCCTCTGTTTGCCTCAGTTCAACTCTGCTTAACGCTGTTTAACATTGCTTCCTTCTGTTTAATCTGTTCTCCTCTGTTTAACTATGTCAGCCTCTGTTTAACTCTCTTTGCCTATGTATATATCTGTTTAACTCAGTTTAATCTGTTTGCCTCTGGTTGCCTCTGTTTAACTCTGTTTAAATCTTTTGGCTCTGTTTAACTATGTTTAAGACTGTTTCACTCTGTTTACTTCTGTTTGCCTCTGTTTCACTATGTTTGCCTCTGTTTAAGTCTGTTTAACTCTGCTTAACTCTGTTTGCTGCTGTTTACCTCTGTTTAGCTCTTTTTAACTCTGTTTAACTCTGTTTGCCTCTGTTTAACTCTGTGTGCCTCTGTTTAAGTCTGTGTGCCTCTGCTTAAATGTGTGTAGCTCTGTCTGCCTCAGTTTAACTCTGTTTGCCTCTGTTTCACTCTTTTTAACTCTGTTAAATTCTATTTGCCTCTGTTTAACTCTGTTGAACTCTCTTTGCATCTGTTTGACTCTGTTTGCCTCTGTTTAACTCTGTTTAACTCTGTTTAACTCTGTCTTACTCTGTTTGCCACTGTTTAACTCTGTTTGCCTCTGTTTAACTCTGTTTAACTCGGTCTTACTCTGATTGCCTCTGTTTAAGTCCGTTTGCCTCTGTTTAAATCTGCTTAACGCTGTTTAACACTGCTTCCTTCTGTTTAACACTGTTCTCCTCTGTTTAACACTGTCAGCCTCTGCTTAACTCTGTTGTGCCTCTGTTTGCCTCTGTCTAACTCTGTTTAAATTCTTTTGCCTCTGTTTGCCTCTGTTTGACTCTGTTTGGCTCTGTTTAATTATGTTTGCCCTTGTTTAAAACTTTTTAACTCTGTTTGCCTCAGTATTAATCTGTTTGCCTCTGTTTAACAGTTTTTAACTCTGTTTGCCTCTGTTCACCTCTGTCTGCCTCTGTTTAACTCTGTTTGCCTAGGTTTAAATCTGTTTAACTCTGATTGGCACTGTTTAAGTCAGTTTGCCTCTTTTTAACACTGTCTGCCTCTGTATAACTCTGTTTATATCTGTCTCCCCATGTTTAACTCTGTTAAACACGCTTTGTCTCTGTATAACTCTGTTTGCCTCTGTTTAACTCTGCTTGCCTCTGTTTAACTCTGTTTGCCTCTGTTTAACTCTGTCTGCCTCCTTTTCACTCTGTTTAAAACTGTATAACTCTGTTTGCCTCTATTTAACTCTATTTGCCTCTGTTTAACTCTATTTGCCTCTGTTTGCCTCTTCTTAACTCTTTTTGCCAATGTTTAAATCTGTTTAACTTTGCCTCTGTTTAACTCTTTTTGCCTCTGTTTCATTCTGTTTGGCTAAATTTCCCTCTGTTTAACACTGTTTGCCTCAGTTTAACCCTTTTTGCCTCTGTTTGCCTCTGTTTAACTCTCTTTGCCTATGTATATATCTGTTTAACTCTGATTAATCTGTTTGCCTCTGTTTGCCTCTGTTTAATTCCGTTTGCCTCTTTTTCACTCTGTTTAAATCTGTATAACTCTGACTCTGTTTAAATCTGTAAAACTCTATCTGCCTCTGTTTGCCTCTGCTTAACTCTTTTTGCCAATGTTTAAATCTGTTTAACTCTGTTTAACTCTGTTTGCCTCTGTTTGATTCTGTTTAAATCTGTAAAACTCTGTTTGCCTCTGTTTAACTCCATTTGCCTCTGTTTAACTCTGCTTGCCTCTGCTTAAGACTCTGTGCCTCTGCTTTAATCTGTGTAACTCTGTTTGGCTCTGTTTAAATCTGTTTGCCTTTACGTAACTATGTTTAACTCTGTTTGGCTCTGTTTAATTCTGTTTGCCTTTATGTAACTATGTTTAACTCTGTTTGCCTCTGTTTAACTCTGTTTGCTTCTGTTTAAATCTGCTTTCCTCTGTTTCACTCTGTCTAACTCTGTTTGCCTCTGTTTAACTCTGTTTGCCTCTTTTTCACTCAGTTTAAATCTGTACAACTCTGTTGGCCTCTCTTTAACACTGCTTGCCTCTGTTTAACTCTGTTTGCCTCTGTTTAAGTCTGTGTGCCTCTGCTTTAATCTGTGTAACTCTGTTTGGCTCTGTTTAAATCTGTTTGCCTTTACGTAACTATGTTTAACTCTGTTTGGCTCTGTTTAATTCTGTTTGCCTTTATGTAACTATGTTTAACTCTGTTTGCCTCTGTTTAACTCTGTTTGCTTCTGTTTAACTCTGTTTAGCTCTGATTACCTCTGTTTGCCTCTGGTTTTATCTGTTTGCCTCTGTTTAACTCTGGTTCAATCTTTTTGCCTCTGTTTCACTCTGTTTAAATCTTTGGGCTCTGTTATCTATGTTTAAATCTGTTTAACTCTGTTTACTTCTGTTTTCCTCTGTTTCACTCTGTTTCCCTCTGTTTAACTCTGTCTAACTCTGCTTCCTGCCCTTTGCCTGTATTTGCGTTAGTTCAACTCTGTTTGCCTCTGTTAAACTTTGTTTAACTCTGTTTGCCTCTTTTTATCTCTTTTTGCCTCTGTTTAACTCTCTTTGCCTATGTATATATCTGTTTAACTCAGTTTAATCTGTTTGCCTCTGTTTGCCTCAGTTCAACTCTGCTTAACGCTGTTTAACACTGCTTCCTTCTGTTTAATCTGTTCTCCTCTGTTTAACTATGTCAGACTCTGTTTAACGCTCTTTGCCTATGTATATATCTGTTTAATGCAGTTTAATCTGTTTGCCTCTGTTTGCCTCAGTTCAACTCTGCTTAACGCTGTTTAACATTGCTTCCTTCTGTTTAATCTGTTCTCCTCTGTTTAACTATGTCAGCCTCTGTTTAACTCTCTTTGCCTATGTATATATCTGTTTAACTCAGTTTAATCTGTTTGCCTCTGGTTGCCTCTGTTTAACTCTGTTTAAATCTTTTGGCTCTGTTTAACTATGTTTAAGACTGTTTCACTCTGTTTACTTCTGTTTGCCTCTGTTTCACTATGTTTGCCTCTGTTTAAGTCTGTTTAACTCTGCTTAACTCTGTTTGCTGCTGTTTACCTCTGTTTAGCTCTTTTTAACTCTGTTTAACTCTGTTTGCCTCTGTTTAACTCTGTGTGCCTCTGTTTAAGTCTGTGTGCCTCTGCTTAAATGTGTGTAGCTCTGTCTGCCTCAGTTTAACTCTGTTTGCCTCTGTTTCACTCTTTTTAACTCTGTTAAATTCTATTTGCCTCTGTTTAACTCTGTTGAACTCTCTTTGCATCTGTTTGACTCTGTTTGCCTCTGTTTAACTCTGTTTAACTCTGTTTAACTCTGTCTTACTCTGTTTGCCACTGTTTAACTCTGTTTGCCTCTGTTTAACTCTGTTTAACTCGGTCTTACTCTGATTGCCTCTGTTTAAGTCCGTTTGCCTCTGTTTAAATCTGCTTAACGCTGTTTAACACTGCTTCCTTCTGTTTAACACTGTTCTCCTCTGTTTAACACTGTCAGCCTCTGCTTAACTCTGTTGTGCCTCTGTTTGCCTCTGTCTAACTCTGTTTAAATTCTTTTGCCTCTGTTTGCCTCTGTTTGACTCTGTTTGGCTCTGTTTAATTATGTTTGACCTTGTTTAAAACTTTTTAACTCTGTTTGCCTCAGTATAAATCTGTTTGCCTCTGTTTAACAGTTTTTAACTCTGTTTGCCTCTGTTCACCTCTGTCTGCCTCTGTTTAACTCTGTTTGCCTAGGTTTAAATCTGTTTAACTCTGATTGGCACTGTTTAAGTCTGTTTGCCTCTTTTTAACACTGTCTGCCTCTGTATAACTCTGTTTATATCTGTCTCCCCATGTTTAACTCTGTTAAACACGCTTTGTCTCTGTATAACTCTGTTTGCCTCTGTTTAACTCTGCTTGCCTCTGTTTAACTCTGTTTGCCTCTGTTTAACTCTGTCTGCCTCCTTTTCACTCTGTTTAAAACTGTATAACTCTGTTTGCCTCTATTTAACTCTATTTGCCTCTGTTTAACTCTATTTGCCTCTGTTTGCCTCTTCTTAACTCTTTTTGCCAATGTTTAAATCTGTTTAACTCTGCCTCTGTTTAACTGTTTTTGCCTCTGTTTCATTCTGTTTGGCTAAATTTCCCTCTGTTTAACACTGTTTGCCTCAGTTTAACCCTTTTTGCCTCTGTTTGCCTCTGTTTAACTCTCTTTGCCTATGTATATATCTGTTTAACTCTGATTAATCTGTTTGCCTCTGTTTGCCTCTGTTTAATTCCGTTTGCCTCTTTTTCACTCTGTTTAAATCTGTATAACTCTGACTCTGTTTAAATCTGTAAAACTCTATCTGCCTCTGTTTGCCTCTGCTTAACTCTTTTTGCCAATGTTTAAATCTGTTTAACTCTGTTTAACTCTGTTTGCCTCTGTTTGATTCTGTTTAAATCTGTAAAACTCTGTTTGCCTCTGTTTAACTCCATTTGCCTCTGTTTAACTCTGCTTGCCTCTGCTTAAGACTCTGTGCCTCTGCTTTAATCTGTGTAACTCTGTTTGGCTCTGTTTAAATCTGTTTGCCTTTACGTAACTATGTTTAACTCTGTTTGGCTCTGTTTAATTCTGTTTGCCTTTATGTAACTATGTTTAACTCTGTTTGCCTCTGTTTAACTCTGTTTGCTTCTGTTTAAATCTGCTTTCCTCTGTTTCACTCTGTCTAACTCTGTTTGCCTCTGTTTAACTCTGTTTGCCTCTTTTTCACTCAGTTTAAATCTGTACAACTCTGTTGGCCTCTCTTTAACACTGCTTGCCTCTGTTTAACTCTGTTTGCCTCTGTTTAAGTCTGTGTGCCTCTGCTTTAATCTGTGTAACTCTGTTTGGCTCTGTTTAAATCTGTTTGCCTTTACGTAACTATGTTTAACTCTGTTTGGCTCTGTTTAATTCTGTTTGCCTTTATGTAACTATGTTTAACTCTGTTTGCCTCTGTTTAACTCTGTTTGCTTCTGTTTAACTCTGTTTAGCTCTGATTACCTCTGTTTGCCTCTGGTTTTATCTGTTTGCCTCTGTTTAACTCTGGTTCAATCTTTTTGCCTCTGTTTCACTCTGTTTAAATCTTTGGGCTCTGTTATCTATGTTTAAATCTGTTTAACTCTGTTTACTTCTGTTTTCCTCTGTTTCACTCTGTTTCCCTCTGTTTAACTCTGTCTAACTCTGCTTCCTGCCCTTTGCCTGTATTTGCGTTAGTTCAACTCTGTTTGCCTCTGTTAAACTTTGTTTAACTCTGTTTGCCTCTTTTTATCTCTTTTTGCCTCTGTTTAACTCTCTTTGCCTATGTATATATCTGTTTAACTCAGTTTAATCTGTTTGCCTCTGTTTGCCTCAGTTCAACTCTGCTTAACGCTGTTTAACACTGCTTCCTTCTGTTTAATCTGTTCTCCTCTGTTTAACTATGTCAGACTCTGTTTAACGCTCTTTGCCTATGTATATATCTGTTTAATGCAGTTTAATCTGTTTGCCTCTGTTTGCCTCAGTTCAACTCTGCTTAACGCTGTTTAACATTGCTTCCTTCTGTTTAATCTGTTCTCCTCTGTTTAACTATGTCAGCCTCTGTTTAACTCTCTTTGCCTATGTATATATCTGTTTAACTCAGTTTAATCTGTTTGCCTCTGGTTGCCTCTGTTTAACTCTGTTTAAATCTTTTGGCTCTGTTTAACTATGTTTAAGACTGTTTCACTCTGTTTACTTCTGTTTGCCTCTGTTTCACTATGTTTGCCTCTGTTTAAGTCTGTTTAACTCTGCTTAACTCTGTTTGCTGCTGTTTACCTCTGTTTAGCTCTTTTTAACTCTGTTTAACTCTGTTTGCCTCTGTTTAACTCTGTGTGCCTCTGTTTAAGTCTGTGTGCCTCTGCTTAAATGTGTGTAGCTCTGTCTGCCTCAGTTTAACTCTGTTTGCCTCTGTTTCACTCTTTTTAACTCTGTTAAATTCTATTTGCCTCTGTTTAACTCTGTTGAACTCTCTTTGCATCTGTTTGACTCTGTTTGCCTCTGTTTAACTCTGTTTAACTCTGTTTAACTCTGTCTTACTCTGTTTGCCACTGTTTAACTCTGTTTGCCTCTGTTTAACTCTGTTTAACTCGGTCTTACTCTGATTGCCTCTGTTTAAGTCCGTTTGCCTCTGTTTAAATCTGCTTAACGCTGTTTAACACTGCTTCCTTCTGTTTAACACTGTTCTCCTCTGTTTAACACTGTCAGCCTCTGCTTAACTCTGTTGTGCCTCTGTTTGCCTCTGTCTAACTCTGTTTAAATTCTTTTGCCTCTGTTTGCCTCTGTTTGACTCTGTTTGGCTCTGTTTAATTATGTTTGACCTTGTTTAAAACTTTTTAACTCTGTTTGCCTCAGTATAAATCTGTTTGCCTCTGTTTAACAGTTTTTAACTCTGTTTGCCTCTGTTCACCTCTGTCTGCCTCTGTTTAACTCTGTTTGCCTAGGTTTAAATCTGTTTAACTCTGATTGGCACTGTTTAAGTCTGTTTGCCTCTTTTTAACACTGTCTGCCTCTGTATAACTCTGTTTATATCTGTCTCCCCATGTTTAACTCTGTTAAACACGCTTTGTCTCTGTATAACTCTGTTTGCCTCTGTTTAACTCTGCTTGCCTCTGTTTAACTCTGTTTGCCTCTGTTTAACTCTGTCTGCCTCCTTTTCACTCTGTTTAAAACTGTATAACTCTGTTTGCCTCTATTTAACTCTATTTGCCTCTGTTTAACTCTATTTGCCTCTGTTTGCCTCTTCTTAACTCTTTTTGCCAATGTTTAAATCTGTTTAACTCTGCCTCTGTTTAACTGTTTTTGCCTCTGTTTCATTCTGTTTGGCTAAATTTCCCTCTGTTTAACACTGTTTGCCTCAGTTTAACCCTTTTTGCCTCTGTTTGCCTCTGTTTAACTCTCTTTGCCTATGTATATATCTGTTTAACTCTGATTAATCTGTTTGCCTCTGTTTGCCTCTGTTTAATTCCGTTTGCCTCTTTTTCACTCTGTTTAAATCTGTATAACTCTGACTCTGTTTAAATCTGTAAAACTCTATCTGCCTCTGTTTGCCTCTGCTTAACTCTTTTTGCCAATGTTTAAATCTGTTTAACTCTGTTTAACTCTGTTTGCCTCTGTTTGATTCTGTTTAAATCTGTAAAACTCTGTTTGCCTCTGTTTAACTCCATTTGCCTCTGTTTAACTCTGCTTGCCTCTGCTTAAGACTCTGTGCCTCTGCTTTAATCTGTGTAACTCTGTTTGGCTCTGTTTAAATCTGTTTGCCTTTACGTAACTATGTTTAACTCTGTTTGGCTCTGTTTAATTCTGTTTGCCTTTATGTAACTATGTTTAACTCTGTTTGCCTCTGTTTAACTCTGTTTGCTTCTGTTTAAATCTGCTTTCCTCTGTTTCACTCTGTCTAACTCTGTTTGCCTCTGTTTAACTCTGTTTGCCTCTTTTTCACTCAGTTTAAATCTGTACAACTCTGTTGGCCTCTCTTTAACACTGCTTGCCTCTGTTTAACTCTGTTTGCCTCTGTTTAAGTCTGTGTGCCTCTGCTTTAATCTGTGTAACTCTGTTTGGCTCTGTTTAAATCTGTTTGCCTTTACGTAACTATGTTTAACTCTGTTTGGCTCTGTTTAATTCTGTTTGCCTTTATGTAACTATGTTTAACTCTGTTTGCCTCTGTTTAACTCTGTTTGCTTCTGTTTAACTCTGTTTAGCTCTGATTACCTCTGTTTGCCTCTGGTTTTATCTGTTTGCCTCTGTTTAACTCTGGTTCAATCTTTTTGCCTCTGTTTCACTCTGTTTAAATCTTTGGGCTCTGTTATCTATGTTTAAATCTGTTTAACTCTGTTTACTTCTGTTTTCCTCTGTTTCACTCTGTTTCCCTCTGTTTAACTCTGTCTAACTCTGCTTCCTGCCCTTTGCCTGTATTTGCGTTAGTTCAACTCTGTTTGCCTCTGTTAAACTTTGTTTAACTCTGTTTGCCTCTTTTTATCTCTTTTTGCCTCTGTTTAACTCTCTTTGCCTATGTATATATCTGTTTAACTCAGTTTAATCTGTTTGCCTCTGTTTGCCTCAGTTCAACTCTGCTTAACGCTGTTTAACACTGCTTCCTTCTGTTTAATCTGTTCTCCTCTGTTTAACTATGTCAGACTCTGTTTAACGCTCTTTGCCTATGTATATATCTGTTTAATGCAGTTTAATCTGTTTGCCTCTGTTTGCCTCAGTTCAACTCTGCTTAACGCTGTTTAACATTGCTTCCTTCTGTTTAATCTGTTCTCCTCTGTTTAACTATGTCAGCCTCTGTTTAACTCTCTTTGCCTATGTATATATCTGTTTAACTCAGTTTAATCTGTTTGCCTCTGGTTGCCTCTGTTTAACTCTGTTTAAATCTTTTGGCTCTGTTTAACTATGTTTAAGACTGTTTCACTCTGTTTACTTCTGTTTGCCTCTGTTTCACTATGTTTGCCTCTGTTTAAGTCTGTTTAACTCTGCTTAACTCTGTTTGCTGCTGTTTACCTCTGTTTAGCTCTTTTTAACTCTGTTTAACTCTGTTTGCCTCTGTTTAACTCTGTGTGCCTCTGTTTAAGTCTGTGTGCCTCTGCTTAAATGTGTGTAGCTCTGTCTGCCTCAGTTTAACTCTGTTTGCCTCTGTTTCACTCTTTTTAACTCTGTTAAATTCTATTTGCCTCTGTTTAACTCTGTTGAACTCTCTTTGCATCTGTTTGACTCTGTTTGCCTCTGTTTAACTCTGTTTAACTCTGTTTAACTCTGTCTTACTCTGTTTGCCACTGTTTAACTCTGTTTGCCTCTGTTTAACTCTGTTTAACTCGGTCTTACTCTGATTGCCTCTGTTTAAGTCCGTTTGCCTCTGTTTAAATCTGCTTAACGCTGTTTAACACTGCTTCCTTCTGTTTAACACTGTTCTCCTCTGTTTAACACTGTCAGCCTCTGCTTAACTCTGTTGTGCCTCTGTTTGCCTCTGTCTAACTCTGTTTAAATTCTTTTGCCTCTGTTTGCCTCTGTTTGACTCTGTTTGGCTCTGTTTAATTATGTTTGACCTTGTTTAAAACTTTTTAACTCTGTTTGCCTCAGTATAAATCTGTTTGCCTCTGTTTAACAGTTTTTAACTCTGTTTGCCTCTGTTCACCTCTGTCTGCCTCTGTTTAACTCTGTTTGCCTAGGTTTAAATCTGTTTAACTCTGATTGGCACTGTTTAAGTCTGTTTGCCTCTTTTTAACACTGTCTGCCTCTGTATAACTCTGTTTATATCTGTCTCCCCATGTTTAACTCTGTTAAACACGCTTTGTCTCTGTATAACTCTGTTTGCCTCTGTTTAACTCTGCTTGCCTCTGTTTAACTCTGTTTGCCTCTGTTTAACTCTGTCTGCCTCCTTTTCACTCTGTTTAAAACTGTATAACTCTGTTTGCCTCTATTTAACTCTATTTGCCTCTGTTTAACTCTATTTGCCTCTGTTTGCCTCTTCTTAACTCTTTTTGCCAATGTTTAAATCTGTTTAACTCTGCCTCTGTTTAACTCTTTTTGCCTCTGTTTCATTCTGTTTGGCTAAATTTCCCTCTGTTTAACACTGTTTGCCTCAGTTTAACCCTTTTTGCCTCTGTTTGCCTCTGTTTAACTCTCTTTGCCTATGTATATATCTGTTTAACTCTGATTAATCTGTTTGCCTCTGTTTGCCTCTGTTTAATTCCGTTTGCCTCTTTTTCACTCTGTTTAAATCTGTATAACTCTGACTCTGTTTAAATCTGTAAAACTCTATCTGCCTCTGTTTGCCTCTGCTTAACTCTTTTTGCCAATGTTTAAATCTGTTTAACTCTGTTTAACTCTGTTTGCCTCTGTTTGATTCTGTTTAAATCTGTAAAACTCTGTTTGCCTCTGTTTAACTCCATTTGCCTCTGTTTAACTCTGCTTGCCTCTGCTTAAGACTCTGTGCCTCTGCTTTAATCTGTGTAACTCTGTTTGGCTCTGTTTAAATCTGTTTGCCTTTACGTAACTATGTTTAACTCTGTTTGGCTCTGTTTAATTCTGTTTGCCTTTATGTAACTATGTTTAACTCTGTTTGCCTCTGTTTAATTCTGTTTGCTTCTGTTTAAATCTGCTTTCCTCTGTTTCACTCTGTCTAACTCTGTTTGCCTCTGTTTAACTCTGTTTGCCTCTTTTTCACTCAGTTTAAATCTGTACAACTCTGTTGGCCTCTCTTTAACACTGCTTGCCTCTGTTTAACTCTGTTTGCCTCTGTTTAAGTCTGTGTGCCTCTGCTTTAATCTGTGTAACTCTGTTTGGCTCTGTTTAAATCTGTTTGCCTTTACGTAACTATGTTTAACTCTGTTTGGCTCTGTTTAATTCTGTTTGCCTTTATGTAACTATGTTTAACTCTGTTTGCCTCTGTTTAACTCTGTTTGCTTCTGTTTAACTCTGTTTAGCTCTGATTACCTCTGTTTGCCTCTGGTTTTATCTGTTTGCCTCTGTTTAACTCTGGTTCAATCTTTTTGCCTCTGTTTCACTCTGTTTAAATCTTTGGGCTCTGTTATCTATGTTTAAATCTGTTTAACTCTGTTTACTTCTGTTTTCCTCTGTTTCACTCTGTTTCCCTCTGTTTAACTCTGTCTAACTCTGCTTCCTGCCCTTTGCCTGTATTTGCGTTAGTTCAACTCTGTTTGCCTCTGTTAAACTTTGTTTAACTCTGTTTGCCTCTTTTTATCTCTTTTTGCCTCTGTTTAACTCTCTTTGCCTATGTATATATCTGTTTAACTCAGTTTAATCTGTTTGCCTCTGTTTGCCTCAGTTCAACTCTGCTTAACGCTGTTTAACACTGCTTCCTTCTGTTTAATCTGTTCTCCTCTGTTTAACTATGTCAGACTCTGTTTAACGCTCTTTGCCTATGTATATATCTGTTTAATGCAGTTTAATCTGTTTGCCTCTGTTTGCCTCAGTTCAACTCTGCTTAACGCTGTTTAACATTGCTTCCTTCTGTTTAATCTGTTCTCCTCTGTTTAACTATGTCAGCCTCTGTTTAACTCTCTTTGCCTATGTATATATCTGTTTAACTCAGTTTAATCTGTTTGCCTCTGGTTGCCTCTGTTTAACTCTGTTTAAATCTTTTGGCTCTGTTTAACTATGTTTAAGACTGTTTCACTCTGTTTACTTCTGTTTGCCTCTGTTTCACTATGTTTGCCTCTGTTTAAGTCTGTTTAACTCTGCTTAACTCTGTTTGCTGCTGTTTACCTCTGCTTAGCTCTTTTTAACTCTGTTTAACTCTGTTTGCCTCTGTTTAACTCTGTGTGCCTCTGTTTAAGTCTGTGTGCCTCTGCTTAAATGTGTGTAGCTCTGTCTGCCTCAGTTTAACTCTGTTTGCCTCTGTTTCACTCTTTTTAACTCTGTTAAATTCTATTTGCCTCTGTTTAACTCCGTTGAACTCTCTTTGCATCTGTTTGACTCTGTTTGCCTCTGTTTAACTCTGTTTAACTCTGTTTAACTCTGTCTTACTCTGTTTGCCACTGTTTAACTCTGTTTGCCTCTGTTTAACTCTGTTTAACTCGGTCTTACTCTGATTGCCTCTGTTTAAGTCCGTTTGCCTCTGTTTAAATCTGCTTAACGCTGTTTAACACTGCTTCCTTCTGTTTAACACTGTTCTCCTCTGTTTAACACTGTCAGCCTCTGCTTAACTCTGTTGTGCCTCTGTTTGCCTCTGTCTAACTCTGTTTAAATTCTTTTGCCTCTGTTTGCCTCTGTTTGACTCTGTTTGGCTCTGTTTAATTATGTTTGCCCTTGTTTAAAACTTTTTAACTCTGTTTGCCTCAGTATTAATCTGTTTGCCTCTGTTTAACAGTTTTTAACTCTGTTTGCCTCTGTTCACCTCTGTCTGCCTCTGTTTAACTCTGTTTGCCTAGGTTTAAATCTGTTTAACTCTGATTGGCACTGTTTAAGTCAGTTTGCCTCTTTTTAACACTGTCTGCCTCTGTATAACTCTGTTTATATCTGTCTCCCCATGTTTAACTCTGTTAAACACGCTTTGTCTCTGTATAACTCTGTTTGCCTCTGTTTAACTCTGCTTGCCTCTGTTTAACTCTGTTTGCCTCTGTTTAACTCTGTCTGCCTCCTTTTTCACTCTGTTTAAAACTGTATAACTCTGTTTGCCTCTATTTAACTCTATTTGCCTCTGTTTAACTCTATTTGCCTCTGTTTGCCTCTTCTTAACTCTTTTTGCCAATGTTTAAATCTGTTTAACTCTGCCTCTGTTTAACTCTTTTTGCCTCTGTTTCATTCTGTTTGGCTAAATTTCCCTCTGTTTAACACTGTTTGCCTCAGTTTAACCCTTTTTGCCTCTGTTTGCCTCTGTTTAACTCTCTTTGCCTATGTATATATCTGTTTAACTCTGATTAATCTGTTTGCCTCTGTTTGCCTCTGTTTAATTCCGTTTGCCTCTTTTTCACTCTGTTTAAATCTGTATAACTCTGACTCTGTTTAAATCTGTAAAACTCTATCTGCCTCTGTTTGCCTCTGCTTAACTCTTTTTGCCAATGTTTAAATCTGTTTAACTCTGTTTAACTCTGTTTGCCTCTGTTTGATTCTGTTTAAATCTGTAAAACTCTGTTTGCCTCTGTTTAATCCATTTGCCTCTGTTTAACTCTGCTTGCCTCTGCTTAAGACTCTGTGCCTCTGCTTTAATCTGTGTAACTCTGTTTGGCTCTGTTTAAATCTGTTTGCCTTTACGTAACTATGTTTAACTCTGTTTGGCTCTGTTTAATTCTGTTTGCCTTTATGTAACTATGTTTAACTCTGTTTGCCTCTGTTTAACTCTGTTTGCTTCTGTTTAAATCTGCTTTCCTCTGTTTCACTCTGTCTAACTCTGTTTGCCTCTGTTTAACTCTGTTTGCCTCTTTTTCACTCAGTTTAAATCTGTACAACTCTGTTGGCCTCTCTTTAACACTGCTTGCCTCTGTTTAACTCTGTTTGCCTCTGTTTAAGTCTGTGTGCCTCTGCTTTAATCTGTGTAACTCTGTTTGGCTCTGTTTAAATCTGTTTGCCTTTACGTAACTATGTTTAACTCTGTTTGGCTCTGTTTAATTCTGTTTGCCTTTATGTAACTATGTTTAACTCTGTTTGCCTCTGTTTAACTCTGTTTGCTTCTGTTTAACTCTGTTTAGCTCTGATTACCTCTGCTTGCCTCTGGTTTTATCTGTTTGCCTCTGTTTAACTCTGGTTCAATCTTTTTGCCTCTGTTTCACTCTGTTTAAATCTTTGGGCTCTGTTATCTATGTTTAAATCTGTTTAACTCTGTTTACTTCTGTTTTCCTCTGTTTCACTCTGTTTCCCTCTGTTTAACTCTGTCTAACTCTGCTTCCTGCCCTTTGCCTGTATTTGCGTTAGTTCAACTCTGTTTGCCTCTGTTAAACTTTGTTTAACTCTGTTTGCCTCTTTTTATCTCTTTTTGCCTCTGTTTAACTCTCTTTGCCTATGTATATATCTGTTTAACTCAGTTTAATCTGTTTGCCTCTGTTTGCCTCAGTTCAACTCTGCTTAACGCTGTTTAACACTGCTTCCTTCTGTTTAATCTGTTCTCCTCTGTTTAACTATGTCAGACTCTGTTTAACGCTCTTTGCCTATGTATATATCTGTTTAATGCAGTTTAATCTGTTTGCCTCTGTTTGCCTCAGTTCAACTCTGCTTAACGCTGTTTAACATTGCTTCCTTCTGTTTAATCTGTTCTCCTCTGTTTAACTATGTCAGCCTCTGTTTAACTCTCTTTGCCTATGTATATATCTGTTTAACTCAGTTTAATCTGTTTGCCTCTGGTTGCCTCTGTTTAACTCTGTTTAAATCTTTTGGCTCTGTTTAACTATGTTTAAGACTGTTTAACTCTGTTTACTTCTGTTTGCCTCTGTTTCACTATGTTTGCCTCTGTTTAAGTCTGTTTAACTCTGCTTAACTCTGTTTGCTGCTGTTTACCTCTGCTTAGCTCTTTTTAACTCTGTTTAACTCTGTTTGCCTCTGTTTAACTCTGTGTGCCTCTGTTTAAGTCTGTGTGCCTCTGCTTAAATGTGTGTAGCTCTGTCTGCCTCAGTTTAACTCTGTTTGCCTCTGTTTCACTCTTTTTAACTCTGTTAAATTCTATTTGCCTCTGTTTAACTCTGTTGAACTCTCTTTGCATCTGTTTGACTCTGTTTGCCTCTGTTTAACTCTGTTTAACTCTGTTTAACTCTGTCTTACTCTGTTTGCCACTGTTTAACTCTGTTTGCCTCTGTTTAACTCTGTTTAACTCGGTCTTACTCTGATTGCCTCTGTTTAAGTCCGTTTGCCTCTGTTTAAATCTGCTTAACGCTGTTTAACACTGCTTCCTTCTGTTTAACACTGTTCTCCTCTGTTTAACACTGTCAGCCTCTGCTTAACTCTGTTGTGCCTCTGTTTGCCTCTGTCTAACTCTGTTTAAATTCTTTTGCCTCTGTTTGCCTCTGTTTGACTCTGTTTGGCTCTGTTTAATTATGTTTGCCCTTGTTTAAAACTTTTTAACTCTGTTTGCCTCAG
This sequence comes from Isurus oxyrinchus, assembly GCA_026770705.1. Lineage (NCBI taxonomy): Eukaryota > Metazoa > Chordata > Chondrichthyes > Lamniformes > Lamnidae > Isurus > Isurus oxyrinchus. The sequence goes on along the minus strand of JANJGN010000310.1, from coordinate 638,600 downwards.
TATTAATCTGTTTGCCTCTGTTTAACAGTTTTTAACTCTGTTTGCCTCTGTTCACCTCTGTCTGCCTCTGTTTAACTCTGTTTGCCTAGGTTTAAATCTGTTTAACTCTGATTGGCACTGTTTAAGTCAGTTTGCCTCTTTTTAACACTGTCTGCCTCTGTATAACTCTGTTTATATCTGTCTCCCCATGTTTAACTCTGTTAAACACGCTTTGTCTCTGTATAACTCTGTTTGCCTCTGTTTAACTCTGCTTGCCTCTGTTTAACTCTGTTTGCCTCTGTTTAACTCTGTCTGCCTCCTTTTCACTCTGTTTAAAACTGTATAACTCTGTTTGCCTCTATTTAACTCTATTTGCCTCTGTTTAACTCTATTTGCCTCTGTTTGCCTCTTCTTAACTCTTTTTGCCAATGTTTAAATCTGTTTAACTCTGCCTCTGTTTAACTCTTTTTGCCTCTGTTTCATTCTGTTTGGCTAAATTTCCCTCTGTTTAACACTGTTTGCCTCAGTTTAACCCTTTTTGCCTCTGTTTGCCTCTGTTTAACTCTCTTTGCCTATGTATATATCTGTTTAACTCTGATTAATCTGTTTGCCTCTGTTTGCCTCTGTTTAATTCCGTTTGCCTCTTTTTCACTCTGTTTAAATCTGTATAACTCTGACTCTGTTTAAATCTGTAAAACTCTATCTGCCTCTGTTTGCCTCTGCTTAACTCTTTTTGCCAATGTTTAAATCTGTTTAACTCTGTTTAACTCTGTTTGCCTCTGTTTGATTCTGTTTAAATCTGTAAAACTCTGTTTGCCTCTGTTTAACTCCATTTGCCTCTGTTTAACTCTGCTTGCCTCTGCTTAAGACTCTGTGCCTCTGCTTTAATCTGTGTAACTCTGTTTGGCTCTGTTTAAATCTGTTTGCCTTTACGTAACTATGTTTAACTCTGTTTGGCTCTGTTTAATTCTGTTTGCCTTTATGTAACTATGTTTAACTCTGTTTGCCTCTGTTTAATTCTGTTTGCTTCTGTTTAAATCTGCTTTCCTCTGTTTCACTCTGTCTAACTCTGTTTGCCTCTGTTTAACTCTGTTTGCCTCTTTTTCACTCAGTTTAAATCTGTACAACTCTGTTGGCCTCTCTTTAACACTGCTTGCCTCTGTTTAACTCTGTTTGCCTCTGTTTAAGTCTGTGTGCCTCTGCTTTAATCTGTGTAACTCTGTTTGGCTCTGTTTAAATCTGTTTGCCTTTACGTAACTATGTTTAACTCTGTTTGGCTCTGTTTAATTCTGTTTGCCTTTATGTAACTATGTTTAACTCTGTTTGCCTCTGTTTAACTCTGTTTGCTTCTGTTTAACTCTGTTTAGCTCTGATTACCTCTGTTTTGCCTCTGGTTTTATCTGTTTGCCTCTGTTTAACTCTGGTTCAATCTTTTTGCCTCTGTTTCACTCTGTTTAAATCTTTGGGCTCTGTTATCTATGTTTAAATCTGTTTAACTCTGTTTACTTCTGTTTTCCTCTGTTTCACTCTGTTTCCCTCTGTTTAACTCTGTCTAACTCTGCTTCCTGCCCTTTGCCTGTATTTGCGTTAGTTCAACTCTGTTTGCCTCTGTTAAACTTTGTTTAACTCTGTTTGCCTCTTTTTATCTCTTTTTGCCTCTGTTTAACTCTCTTTGCCTATGTATATATCTGTTTAACTCAGTTTAATCTGTTTGCCTCTGTTTGCCTCAGTTCAACTCTGCTTAACGCGTTTAATCTGTTCTCCTCTGTTTAACTATGTCAGACTCTGTTTAATGCTCTTTGCCTATGTATATATCTGTTTAATGCAGTTTAATCTGTTTGCCTCTGTTTGCCTCAGTTCAACTCTGCTTAACGCTGTTTAACATTGCTTCCTTCTGTTTAATCTGTTCTCCTCTGTTTAACTATGTCAACCTCTGTGTAACTCTCTTTGCCTATGTATATATCTGTTTAACTCAGTTTAATCTGTTTGCCTCTGGTTGCCTCTGTTTAACTCTGTTTAAATCTTTTGGCTCTGTTTAACTATGTTTAAGACTGTTTAACTGTTTACTTCTGTTTGCCTCTGTTTCACTATGTTTGCCTCTGTTTAAGTCTGTTTAACTCTGCTTAACTCTGTTTGCTGCTGTTTACCTCTGATTAGCTCTTTTTAACTCTGTTTAACTCTGTTTGCCTCTGTTTAACTCTGTGTGCCTCTGTTTAAGTCTGTGTGCCTCTGCTTAAATGTGTGTAGCTCTGTCTGCCTCAGTTTAACTCTGTTTGCCTCTGTTTCACTCTTTTTAACTCTGTTAAATTCTATTTGCCTCTGTTTAACTCTGTTGAACTCTCTTTGCATCTGTTTGACTCTGTTTGCCTCTGTTTAACTCTGTTTAACTCTGTCTTACTCTGTTTGCCACTGTTTAACTCTGTTTGCCTCTGTTTAACTCTGTTTAACTCGGTCTTACTCTGATTGCCTCTGTTTAAGTCCGTTTGCCTCTGTTTAAATCTGCTTAACGCTGTTTAACACTGCTTCCTTCTGTTTAACACTGTTCTCCTCTGTTTAACACTGTCAGCCTCTGCTTAACTCTGTTGTGCCTCTGTTTGCCTCTGTCTAACTCTGTTTAAATTCTTTTGCCTCTGTTTGCCTCTGTTTGACTCTGTTTGGCTCTGTTTAATTATGTTTGCCCTTGTTTAAAACTTTTTAACTCTGTTTGCCTCAGTATAAATCTGTTTGCCTCTGTTTAACAGTTTTTAACTCTGTTTGCCTCTGTTCACCTCTGTCTGCCTCTGTTTAACTCTGCTTGCCTAGGTTTAAATCTGTTTAACTCTGATTGATACTGTTTAAGTCTGTTTGCCTCTTTTTAACACTGTCTGCCTCTGTATAACTCTGTTTATATCTGTCTCCCCATGTGTAACTCTGTTAAACACGCTTTGTCTCTGTATAACTCTGTTTGCCTCTGTTTAACTCTGCTTGCCTCTGTTTAACTCTGTTTGCCTCTGTTTAACTCTGTCTGCCTCCTTTTCACTCTGTTTAAAACTGTATAACTCTGTTTGCCTCTATTTAACTCTATTTGCCTCTGTTTAACTCTATTTGCCTCTGTTTGCCTCTTCTTAACTCTTTTTGCCAATGTTTAAATCTGTTTAACTCTGCCTCTGTTTAACTCTTTTTGCCTCTGTTTCATTCTGTTTGGCTAAATTTCCCTCTGTTTAACACTGTTTGCCTCAGTTTAACCCTTTTTGCCTCTGTTTGCCTCTGTTTAACTCTCTTTGCCTATGTATATATCTGTTTAACTCTGATTAATCTGTTTGCCTCTGTTTAACTCTGTTTGCTTCTGTTTAACTCTTTTTCCTCTGTTTCACTCTGTCTAACTCTGTTTGCCTCTGTTTAACTCTGTTTGCCTCTTTTTCACTCAGTTTAAATCTGTATAACTCTGTTTGCCTCTCTTTAACACTGCTTGCCTCTGTTTAACTCTGTTTGCCTCTGTTTAAGTCTGTGTGCCTCTGCTTAAATCTGTGTAACTCTCTTTGCTTCTATTTAACTCTGTTTGCCTCTGTTTAACTCTGTTTGCCTCTGTTTGCCTCTGCTTAATTCTTTTTGACAATGTTTAAATCCGTTTAACTCTGTTTAACTCTGTTTGCCTCTGTTTGCCTCTGTTTAGCTCTGATTACCTCTGTTTGCCTCTGGTTTTATCTGTTTGCCTCTGTTTAACTCTGGTTCAATCTTTTTGCCTCTGTTTCACTCTGTTTAAATCTTTGGGCTCTGTTATCTATGTTTAAATCTGTTTAACTCTGTTTACTTCTGTTTTCCTCTGTTTCACTCTGTTTGCCTCTGTTTAACCCTGTCTAACTCTGCTTCCTGCCCTTTGCCTGTATTTGCGTTAGTTCAACTCTGTTTGCCTCTGTTAAACTTTGTTTAACTCTGTTTGCCTCTTTTTATCTCTTTTTGCCTCTGTTTAACTCTCTTTGCCTATGTATATATCTGTTTAACTCAGTTTAATCTGTTTGCCTCTGTTTGCCTCAGTTCAACTCTGCTTAACGCTGTTTAACACTGCTTCCTTCTGTTTAATCTGTTCTCCTCTGTTTAACTATGTCAGACTCTGTTTAACGCTCTTTGCCTATGTATATATCTGTTTAATGCAGTTTAATCTGTTTGCCTCTGTTTGCCTCAGTTCAACTCTGCTTAACGCTGTTTAACATTGCTTCCTTCTGTTTAATCTGTTCTCCTCTGTTTAACTATGTCAGCCTCTGTTTAACTCTCTTTGCCTATGTATATATCTGTTTAACTCAGTTTAATCTGTTTGCCTCTGGTTGCCTCTGTTTAACTCTGTTTAAATCTTTTGGCTCTGTTTAACTATGTTTAAGACTGTTTAACTCTGTTTACTTCTGTTTGCCTCTGTTTCACTATGTTTGCCTCTGTTTAAGTCTGTTTAACTCTGCTTAACTCTGTTTGCTGCTGTTTACCTCTGATTAGCTCTTTTTAACTCTGTTTAACTCTGTTTGCCTCTGTTTAACTCTGTGTGCCTCTGTTTAAGTCTGTGTGCCTCTGCTTAAATGTGTGTAATTTTGTCTGCCTCAGTTTAACTCTGTTTGCCTCTGTTTCACTCTTTTTAACTCTGTTAAATTCTATTTGCCTCTGTTTAACTCTGTTGAACTCTCTTTGCATCTGTTTGACTCTGTTTGCCTCTGTTTAACTCTGTTTAACTCTGTTTAACTCTGTCTTACTCTGTTTGCCACTGTTTAACTCTGTTTGCCTCTGTTTAACTCTGTTTAACTCGGTCTTACTCTGATTGCCTCTGTTTAAGTCCGTTTGCCTCTGTTTAAATCTGCTTAACGCTGTTTAACACTGCTTCCTTCTGTTTAACACTGTTCTCCTCTGTTTAACACTGTCAGCCTCTGCTTAACTCTGTTGTGCCTCTGTTTGCCTCTGTCTAACTCTGTTTAAATTCTTCTGCCTCTGTTTGACTCTGTTTGGCTCTGTTTAATTATGTTTGCCCTTGTTTAATACTTTTTAACTCTGTTTGCCTCAGTATTAATCTGTTTGCCTCTGTTTAACAGTTTTTAACTCTGTTTGCCTCTGTTCACCTCTGTCTGCCTCTGTTTAACTCTGTTTGCCTAGGTTTCAATCTGTTTAACTCTGATTGGCACTGTTTAAGTCTGTTTGCCTCTGTTTAACACTGTCTGCCTCTGTATAACTCTGTTTATATCTGTCTCCCCATGTTTAACTCTGTTAAACACGCTTTGTCTCTGTATAACTCTGTTTGCCTCTGTTTAACTCTGCTTGCCTCTGTTTGCCTCTGTTTAACTCTGTCTGCCTCCTTTTCACTCTGTTTAAAACTGTATAACTCTGTTTGCCTCTATTTAACTCTATTTGCCTCTGTTTAACTCTATTTGCCTCTGTTTGCCTCTTCTTAACTCTTTTTGCCAATGTTTAAATCTGTTTAACTCTGCCTCTGTTTAACTCTTTTTGCCTCTGTTTCATTCTGTTTGGCTAAATTTCCCTCTGTTTAACACTGTTTGCCTCAGTTTAACCCTTTTTGCCTCTGTTTGCCTCTGTTTAACTCTCTTTGCCTATGTATATATCTGTTTAACTCTGATTAATCTGTTTGCCTCTGTTTGCCTCTGTTTAATTCCGTTTGCCCCTTTTTCACTCTGTTTAAATCTGTATAACTCTGACTCTGTTTAAATCGGTAAAACTCTATCTGCCTCTGTTTGCCTCTGCTTAACTCTTTTTGCCAATGTTTAAATCTGTTTAACTCTGTTTAACTCTGTTTGCCTCTGTTTGATTCTGTTTAAATCTGTAAAACTCTGTTTGCCTCTGTTTAACTCCATTTGCCTCTGTTTAACTCTGCTTGCCTCTGCTTAAGACTCTGTGCCTCTGCTTTAATCTGTGTAACTCTGTTTGGCTCTGTTTAAATCTGTTTGCCTTTACGTAACTATGTTTAACTCTGTTTGGCTCTGTTTAATTCTGTTTGCCTTTATGTAACTATGTTTAACTCTGTTTGCCTCTGTTTAACTCTGTTTGCTTCTGTTTAACTCTGCTTTCCTCTGTTTCACTCTGTCTAACTCTGTTTGCCTCTGTTTAACTCTGTTTGCCTCTTTTTCACTCAGTTTAAATCTGTATAACTCTGTTGGCCTCTCTTTAACACTGCTTGCCTCTGTTTAACTCTGTTTGCCTCTGTTTAAGTCTGTGTGCCTCTGCTTAAATCTGTGTAACTCTCTTTGCTTCTATTTAACTCTGTTTGCCTCTGTTTAACTCTGTTTGCCTCTGTTTGCCTCTGCTTAATTCTTTTTGACAATGTTTAAATCGGTTTAACTCTGTTTAACTCTGTTTGCCTCTGTTTGCCTCTCTTTAGCTCTGATTACCTCTGTTTGCCTCTGGTTTTATCTGTTTGCCTCTGTTTAACTCTGGTTCAATCTTTTTGCCTCTGTTTCACTCTGTTTAAATCTTTGGGCTCTGTTATCTATGTTTAAATCTGTTTAACTCTGTTTACTTCTGTTTTCCTCTGTTTCACTCTGTTTGCCTCTGTTTAACCCTGTCTAACTCTGCTTCCTGCCCTTTGCCTGTATTTGCGTTAGTTCAACTCTGTTTGCCTCTGTTAAACTTTGTTTAACTCTGTTTGCCTCTTTTTATCTCTTTTTGCCTCTGTTTAACTCTCTTTGCCTATGTATATATCTGTTTAACTCAGTTTAATCTGTTTGCCTCTGTTTGCCTCAGTTCAACTCTGCTTAACGCTGTTTAACACTGCTTCCTTCTGTTTAATCTGTTCTCCTCTGTTTAACTATGTCAGACTCTGTTTAACGCTCTTTGCCTATGTATATATCTGTTTAATGCAGTTTAATCTGTTTGCCTCTGTTTGCCTCAGTTCAACTCTGCTTAATGCTGTTTAACATTGCTTCCTTCTGTTTAATCTGTTCTCCTCTGTTTAACTATGTCAGCCTCTGTTTAACTCTCTTTGCCTATGTATATATCTGTTTAACTCAGTTTAATCTGTTTGCCTCTGGTTGCCTCTGTTTAACTCTGTTTAAATCTTTTGGCTCTGTTTAACTATGTTTAAGACTGTTTAACTCTGTTTACTTCTGTTTGCCTCTGTTTCACTATGTTTGCCTCTGTTTAAGTCTGTTTAACTCTGCTTAACTCTGTTTGCTGCTGTTTACCTCTGATTAGCTCTTTTTAACTCTGTTTAACTCTGTTTGCCTCTGTTTAACTCTGTGTGCCTCTGTTTAAGTCTGTGTGCCTCTGCTTAAATGTGTGTAGCTCTGTCTGCCTCAGTTTAACTCTGTTTGCCTCTGTTTCACTCTTTTTAACTCTGTTAAATTCTATTTGCCTCTGTTTAACTCTGTTGAACTCTCTTTGCATCTGTTTGACTCTGTTTGCCTCTGTTTAACTCTGTTTAACTCTGTTTAACTCTGTCTTACTCTGTTTGCCACTGTTTAACTCTGTTTGCCTCTGTTTAACTCTGTTTAACTCGGTCTTACTCTGATTGCCTCTGTTTAAGTCCGTTTGCCTCTGTTTAAATCTGCTTAACGCTGTTTAACACTGCTTCCTTCTGTTTAACACTGTTCTCCTCTGTTTAACACTGTCAGCCTCTGCTTAACTCTGTTGTGCCTCTGTTTGCCTCTGTCTAACTCTGTTTAAATTCTTTTGCCTCTGTTTGCCTCTGTTTGACTCTGTTTGGCTCTGTTTAATTATGTTTGACCTTGTTTAAAACTTTTTAACTCTGTTTGCCTCAGTATAAATCTGTTTGCCTCTGTTTAACAGTTTTTAACTCTGTTTGCCTCTGTTCACCTCTGTCTGCCTCTGTTTAACTCTGTTTGCCTAGGTTTCAATCTGTTTAACTCTGATTGGCACTGTTTAAGTCTGTTTGCCTCTTTTTAACACTGTCTGCCTCTGTATAACTCTGTTTAAATCTGTCTCCCCATGTTTAACTCTGTTAAACACGCATTGTCTCTGTATAACTCTGTTTGCCTCTGTTTAACTCTGCTTGCCTCTGTTTAACTCTGTTTGCCTCTGTTTAACTCTGTCTGCCTCCTTTTCACTCTGTTTAAAACTGTATAACTCTGTTTGCCTCTATTTAACTCAATTTGCCTCTGTTTAAGTCTATTTGCCTCTGTTTGCCTCTTCTTAACTCTTTTTGCCAATGTTTAAATCTGTTTAACTCTGCCTCTGTTTAACTCTTTTTGCCTCTGTTTCATTCTGTTTGGCTAAATTTCCCTCTGTTTAACACTGTTTGCCTCAGTTTAACCCTTTTTGCCTCTGTTTGCCTCTGTTTAACTCTCTTTGCCTATGTATATATCTGTTTAACTCTGATTAATCTGTTTGCCTCTGTTTGCCTCTGTTTAATTCCGTTTGCCTCTTTTTCACTCTGTTTAAATCTGTATAACTCTGACTCTGTTCAAATCTGTAAAACTCTATCTGCCTCTGTTTGCCTCTGCTTAACTCTTTTTGCCAATGTTTAAATCTGTTTAACTCTGTTTAACTCTGTTTGCCTCTGTTTGATTCTGTTTAAATCTGTAAAACTCTGTTTGCCTCTGTTTAACTCCATTTGCCTCTGTTTAACTCTGCTTGCCTCTGCTTAAGACTCTGTGCCTCTGCTTTAATCTGTGTAACTCTGTTTGGCTCTGTTTAAATCTGTTTGCCTTTACGTAACTATGTTTAACTCTGTTTGGCTCTGTTTAAATCTGTTTGCCTTTATGTAACAGTTTTTAACTCTGTTTGCCTCTGTTCACCTCTGTCTGCCTCTGTTTAACTCTTTTTGCCTAGGTTTAAATCTTTTTAACACTGATTGGCACTGTTTAAGTCTGTTTGCCTCTTTTTAACACTGTCTGCCTCTGTATAACTCTGTTTAAATCTGTCTCCCCAAGTTTAACTCTGTTAAACTCGCTTTGTCTCTGTATAACTCTGTTTGCCTCTGTTTAACTCTGCTTGCCTCTGTTTAACTCTGTTTGCCTCTGTTTAACTCTGTGTGCCTCTTTTTCACTCTGTTTAAAACTGTATAACTCTGTTTGCCTCTAGTTAACTCTATTTGCCTCTGTTTAACTCTATTTGCCTCTGTTTGCCTCTTCTTAACTCTTTTTGCCAATGTTTAAATCTGTTTAACTCTGTTTGCCTCTGTTTAACTCTGCTTGCCTCTGTTTAAGTCTGTGTGCCTCTCCTTTAATCTGTGTAACTCTGTTTGCCTCTGTTTAAATCTGTTTGCCTTTACTTAACTATGTTTAACTCAGTTTGCCTCTGTTTCACTCTGTTTGCCTCTGTTTAACTCTGTGTGCCTCTTTTTCACTCAGTTTAAATCTGTATGACTCTGTTTGCCTCTCTTTAACACTGCTTGCCTCTGTTTAACTCTGTTTGCCTCTGTTTAAGTCTGTGTGCCTCTGCTTTAATCTGTGTAACTCTGTTTGCCTCTGTTTAAATCTGTTTGCCTTTACTTAACTATGTTTAACTCTGTTTGCCTCTGTTTCACTCTGTTTGCCTCTGGTTAATTCAGTTTGCCTCTGTTTCACTCTGTTTGCCTCTGTTTAACTCTGTTTGCCTCTTTTTCACTCAGTTTAAATCTGTATAACTCTGTTTGCCTCTCTTTAACACTGCTTGCCTCTGTTTAACTCTGTTTGCCTCTGTTTAAGTCTGTGTGCCTCTGCTTAAATCTGTGTAACTCTCTTTGCTTCTATTTAACTCTGTTTGCCTCTGTTTAACTCTGTTTGCCTCTGTTTGCCTCTGCTTAATTCTTTTTGACAATGTTTAAATCCGTTTAACTCTGTTTAACTCTGTTTGCCTCTGTTTGCCTCTGTTTAGCTCTGATTACCTCTGTTTGCCTCTGGTTTTATCTGTTTGCCTCTGTTTAACTCTGGTTCAATCTTTTTGCCTCTGTTTCACTCTGTTTAAATCTTTGGGCTCTGTTATCTATGTTTAAATCTGTTTAACTCTGTTTACTTCTGTTTTCCTCTGTTTCACTCTGTTTGCCTCTGTTTAACTCTGTCTAACTCTGCTTCCTGCCCTTTGCCTGTATTTGCGTTAGTTCAACTCTGTTTGCCTCTGTTAAACTTTGTTTAACTCTGTTTGCCTCTTTTTATCTCTTTTTGCCTCTGTTTAACTCTCTTTGCCTATGTATATATCTGTTTAATGCAGTTTAATCTGTTTGCCTCTGTTTGCCTCAGTTCAACTCTGCTTAACGCTGTTTAACATTTCTTCCTTCTGTTTAATCTGTTCTCCTCTGTTTAACTATGTCAGCCTCTGTTTAACTCTCTTTGCCTATGTATATATCTGTTTAACTCAGTTTAATCTGTTTGCCTCTGGTTGCCTCTGTTTAACTCTGTTTAAATCTTTTGGCTCTGTTTAACTATGTTTAAGACTGTTTAACTCTGTTTACTTCTGTTTGCCTCTGTTTCACTATGTTTGCCTCTGTTTAAATCTGTATAACTCTGTTTCCTGCCCTTTGCCTCTATTTACCTCTGTTCAACTCTGCTTGCCTCTCTTAAACTCTGTTTAACTCTGTTTGCCTCTGTGCAAATCTGTTTGCCTCTGTTTAAGTCTGTTTCACTCTGCTTAACTCTGTTTGCTGCTGTTTACCTCTGTTTAGCTATTTTTAACTCTGTTTAACTCTGTTTGCCTCTGTTTAACTCTGTGTGCCTCTGTTTAAGTCTGTGTGCATCTGCTTAAATGTGTGTAGCTCTGTCTGCCTCAGTTTAACTCTGTTTGCCTCTGTTTAAATCTGTTTGCCTTTACTTAACTATGTTTAACTCTGTTTGCCTCTGTTTCACTCTGTTTGCCTCTGGTTAATTCAGTTTGCCTCTGTTTCACTCTGTTTGCCTCTGTTTAACTCTGTTTGCCTCTTTTTCACTCAGTTTAAATCTGTATAACTCTGTTTGCCTCTCTTTAACACTGCTTGCCTCTGTTTAACTCTGTTTGCCTCTGTTTAAGTCTGTGTGCCTCTGCTTAAATCTGTGTAACTCTCTTTGCTTCTATTTAACTCTGTTTGCCTCTGTTTAACTCTGTTTGCCTCTGTTTGCCTCTGCTTAATTCTTTTTGACAATGTTTAAATCCGTTTAACTCTGTTTAACTCTGTTTGCCTCTGTTTGCCTCTGTTTAGCTCTGATTACCTCTGTTTGCCTCTGGTTTTATCTGTTTGCCTCTGTTTAACTCTGGTTCAATCTTTTTGCCTCTGTTTCACTCTGTTTAAATCTTTGGGCTCTGTTATCTATGTTTAAATCTGTTTAACTCTGTTTACTTCTGTTTTCCTCTGTTTCACTCTGTTTGCCTCTGTTTAACTCTGTCTAACTCTGCTTCCTGCCCTTTGCCTGTATTTGCGTTAGTTCAACTCTGTTTGCCTCTGTTAAACTTTGTTTAACTCTGTTTGCCTCTTTTTATCTCTTTTTGCCTCTGTTTAACTCTCTTTGCCTATGTATATATCTGTTTAATGCAGTTTAATCTGTTTGCCTCTGTTTGCCTCAGTTCAACTCTGCTTAACGCTGTTTAACATTTCTTCCTTCTGTTTAATCTGTTCTCCTCTGTTTAACTATGTCAGCCTCTGTTTAACTCTCTTTGCCTATGTATATATCTGTTTAACTCAGTTTAATCTGTTTGCCTCTGGTTGCCTCTGTTTAACTCTGTTTAAATCTTTTGGCTCTGTTTAACTATGTTTAAGACTGTTTAACTCTGTTTACTTCTGTTTGCCTCTGTTTCACTATGTTTGCCTCTGTTTAAATCTGTATAACTCTGTTTCCTGCCCTTTGCCTCTATTTACCTCTGTTCAACTCTGCTTGCCTCTCTTAAACTCTGTTTAACTCTGTTTGCCTCTGTGCAAATCTGTTTGCCTCTGTTTAAGTCTGTTTCACTCTGCTTAACTCTGTTTGCTGCTGTTTACCTCTGTTTAGCTATTTTTAACTCTGTTTAACTCTGTTTGCCTCTGTTTAACTCTGTGTGCCTCTGTTTAAGTCTGTGTGCATCTGCTTAAATGTGTGTAGCTCTGTCTGCCTCAGTTTAACTCTGTTTGCCTCTGTTTCACTCTTTTTAACTCTGTTAAATTCTATTTGCCTCTGTTTAACTCTGTTGAACTCTCTTTGCATCTGTTTGACTCTGTTTGCCTCTGTTTAACTCTGTTTAACTCTGTCTTACTCTGTTTGCCACTGTTTAACTCTGTTTGCCTCTGTTTAACTCTGTTTAAATCGGTCTTACTCTGATTGCCTCTGTTTAAGTCCGTTTGCCTCTGTTTAAATCTGTTTAACGCTGTTTAACACTGCTTCCTTCTGTTTAAAACTGTTCTACTCTGTTTAACACTGTCAGCCTCTGTTTAACTCTGTTGTGCCTCTGTTTGCCTCTGTCTAACTCTGTTTAAATTCTTTTGTTCTGTTTGCCTCTGTTTGACTCTGTTTGGCTCTGTTTAATTATGTTTGCCCTTGTTTCAATCTGTTTAACTCTGTTTGGCTCTGTTTAAATCTGTTTGCCTTTATGTAACAGTTTTTAACTCTGTTTGCCTCTGTTCACCTCTGTCTGCCTCTGTTTAACTCTGTTTGCCTAGGTTTAAATCTGTTTAACACTGATTGGCACTGTTTAAGTCTGTTTGCCTCTTTTTAACACTGTCTGCCTCTGTATAACTCTGTTTAAATCTCTCTCCCCAAGTTTAACTCTGTTAAACTCGCTTTGTCTCTGTATAACTCTGCTTGCCTCTGTTTAACTCTGCTTGCCTCTGTTTAACTCTGTTTGCCTCTGTTTAACTCTGTCTAACTCTGCTTCCTGCCCTTTGCCTGTATTTGTGTTAGTTCAACTCTGTTTGCTACTGTTAAACTTTGTTTAACTCTGTTTGCCTCTTTTTATCCCTTTTTGCCTCTGTTTAACTCTCTTTGCCTATGTATATATCTGTTTAACTCAGTTCAATCTGTTTGCCTCAGTTCAACTCTGCTTAACGCTGTTTAACACTGCTTCCTTCTGTTTAATCTGTTCTCCTCTGTTTAACTATGTCAGACTCTGTTTAACGCTCTTTGCCTATGTATATATCTGTTTAATGCAGTTTAATCTGTTTGCCACTGTTTGTCTCAGTTCAACTCTGCTTAACGCTGTTTAACATTGCTTCCTTCTGTTTAATCTGTTCTCCTCTGTTTAACTATGTCAGATTCTGTTTAACTCTCTTTGCCTATGTATATATCTGTTTAACTCAGTTTAATCTGTTTGCCTCTGGTTGCCTCTGTTTAACTCTGTTTAAATCTTTTGGCTCTGTTTAACTATGTTTAAGACTGTTTAACTCTGTTTACTTCTGTTTGCCTCTGTTTCACTATGTTTGCCTCTGTTTAAATCTGTATAACTCTGTTTCCTGCCCTTTGCCTCTATTTGCCTCTGTTCAACTCTGCTTGCCTCTGTTAAACTCTGTTTAACTCTGTTTGCCTCTGGGCAAATCTGTTTGCCTCTGTTTAAGTCTGTTTAACTCTGCTTAACTCTGTTTGCTGCTGTTTACCTCTGTTCAGCTCTTTTTAACTCTGTTTAACTCTGTTTGCCTCTGTTTAACTCTGTGTGCCTCTGTTTAAGTCTGTGTGCCTCTGCTTAAATGTGTGTAGCTCTGTCTGCCTCAGTTTAACTCTGTGTGCCTCTGTTTCACTCTTTTTAACTCTGTTAAATTCTATTTGCCTCTGTTTAACTCTGTTGAACTCTCTTTGCATCTGTTTGACTCTGTTTGCCTCTGTTTAACTCTGTTTAACTCTGTCTTACTCTGTTTGCCACTGTTTAACTCTGTTTGCCTCTGTTTAACTCTGTTTAACTCCGTCTTACTCTGATTGCCTCTGTTTAAGTCCGTTTGCCTCTGTTTAAATCTGCTTAACGCTGTTTAACACTGCTTCCTTCGGTTTAACACTGTTCTCCTCTGTTTAACACTGTCAGCCTCTGCTTAACTCTGTTGTGCCTCTGTTTGCCGCTGTCTAACTCTGTTCAAATTCTTTTGCCTCTGTTTGCCTCTGTTTGACTCTGTTTGGCTCTGTTTAATTATGTTTGCCCTTGTTTAAAACTTTTTAACTCTGTTTGCCTCAGTATTAATCTGTTTGCCTCTGTTTAACAGTTTTTAACTCTGTTTGCCTCTGTTCACCTCTGTCTGCCTCTGTTTAACTCTGTTTGCCTAGGTTTAAATCTGTTTAACTCTGATTGGCACTGTTTAAGTCTGTTTGCCTCTTTTTAACACTGTCTGCCTCTGTATAACTCTGTTTATATCTGTCTCCCCATGTTTAACTCTGTTAAACACGCTTTGTCTCTGTATAACTCTGTTTGCCTCTGTTTAACTCTGCTTGCCTCTGTTTAACTCTGTTTGCCTCTGTTTAACTCTGTCTGCCTCCTTTTCACTCTGTTTAAAACTGTATAACTCTGTTTGCCTCTATTTAACTCTATTTGCCTCTGTTTAACTCTATTTGCCTCTGTTTGCCTCTTCTTAACTCTTTTTGCCAATGTTTAAATCTTTTTAACTCTGCCTCTGTTTAACTCTTTTTGCCTCTGTTTCATTCTGTTTGGCTAAATTTCCCTCTGTATAACACTGTTTGCCTCAGTTTAACCCTTTTTGCCTCTGTTTGCCTCTGTTTAACTCTCTTTGCCTATGTATATATCTGTTTAACTCTGATTAATCTGTTTGCCTCTGTTTGCCTCTGTTTAATTCCGTTTGCCTCTTTTTCACTCTGTTTAAATCTGTATAACTCTGACTCTGTTTAAATCTGTAAAACTCTATCTGCCTCTGTTTGCCTCTGCTTAACTCTTTTTGCCAATGTTTAAATCTGTTTAACTCTGTTTAACTCTGTTTGCCTCTGTTTGATTCTGTTTAAATCTGTAAAACTCTGTTTGCCTCTGTTTAACTCCATTTGCCTCTGTTTAACTCTGCTTGCCTCTGCTTAAGACTCTGTGCCTCTGCTTTAATCTGTGTAACTCTGTTTGGCTCTGTTTAAATCTGTTTGCCTTTACGTAACTATGTTTAACTCTGTTTGGCTCTGTTTAATTCTGTTTGCCTTTATGTAACTATGTTTAACTCTGTTTGCCTCTGTTTAACTCTGTTTGCTTCTGTTTAACTCTGCTTTCCTCTGTTTCACTCTGTCTAACTCTGTTTGCCTCTGTTTAACTCTGTTTGCCTCTTTTTCACTCAGTTTAAATCTGTATAACTCTGTTGGCCTCTCTTTAACACTGCTTGCCTCTGTTTAACTCTGTTTGCCTCTGTTTAAGTCTGTGTGCCTCTGCTTAAATCTGTGTAACTCTCTTTGCTTCTATTTAACTCTGTTTGCCTCTGTTTAACTCTGTTTGCCTCTGTTTGCCTCTGCTTAATTCTTTTTGACAATGTTTAAATCGGTTTAACTCTGTTTAACTCTGTTTGCCTCTGTTTGCCTCTCTTTAGCTCTGATTACCTCTGTTTGCCTCTGGTTTTATCTGTTTGCCTCTGTTTAACTCTGGTTCAATCTTTTTGCCTCTGTTTCACTCTGTTTAAATCTTTGGGCTCTGTTATCTATGTTTAAATCTGTTTAACTCTGTTTACTTCTGTTTTCCTCTGTTTCACTCTGTTTGCCTCTGTTTAACTCTGTCTAACTCTGCTTCCTGCCCTTTGCCTGTATTTGCGTTAGTTCAACTCTGTTTGCCTCTGTTACACTTTGTTTAACTCTGTTTGCCTCTTTTTATCTCTTTTTGCCTCTGTAAACTCTCTTTGCCTATGTATATATCTGTTTAACTCAGTTTAATCTGTTTGCCTCTGTTTGCCTCAGTTCAACTCTGCTTAACGCTGTTTAACACTGCTTCCTTCTGTTTAATCTGTTCTCCTCTGTTTAACTATGTCAGACTCTGTTTAACGCTCTTTGCCTATGTATATATCTGTTTAACTCAGTTTAATCTGTTTGCCTCTGTTTGCCTCAGTTCAACTCTGCTTAACGCTGTTTAACATTGCTTCCTTCTGTTTAATCTGTTCTCCTCTGTTTAAATATGTCAGCCTCTGTTTAACTCTCTTTGCCTATGTATATATCTGTTTAACTCAGTTTAATCTGTTTGCCTCTGGTTGCCTCTGTTTAACTCTGTTTAAATCTTTTGGCTCTGTTTAACTATGTTTAAGACTGTTTCACTCTGTTTACTTCTGTTTGCCTCTGTTTCACTATGTTTGCCTCTGTTTAAGTCTGTTTAACTCTGCTTAACTCTGTTTGCTGCTGTTTACCTCTGTTTAGCTCTTTTTAACTCTGTTTAACTCTGTTTGCCTCTGTTTAACTCTGTGTGCCTCTGTTTAAGTCTGTGTGCCTCTGCTTAAATGTGTGTAGCTCTGTCTGCCTCAGTTTAACTCTGTTTGCCTCTGTTTCACTCTTTTTAACTCTGTTAAATTCTATTTGCCTATGTTTAACTCTGTTGAACTCTCTTTGCATCTGTTTGACTCTGTTTGCCTCTGTTTAACTCTGTTTAACTCTGTTTAACTCTGTCTTACTCTGTTTGCCACTGTTTAACTCTGTTTGCCTCTGTTTAACTCTGTTTAACTCGGTCTTACTCTGATTGCCTCTGTTTAAGTCCGTTTGCCTCTGTTTAAATCTGCTTAACGCTGTTTAACACTGCTTCCTTCTGTTTAACACTGTTCTCCTCTGTTTAACACTGTCAGCCTCTGCTTAACTCTGTTGTGCCTCTGTTTGCCTCTGTCTAACTCTGTTTAAATTCTTTTGCCTCTGTTTGCCTCTGTTTGACTCTGTTTGGCTCTGTTTAATTATGTTTGCCCTTGTTTAAAACTTTTTAACTCTGTTTGCCTCAGTATAAATCTGTTTGCCTCTGTTTAACAGTTTTTAACTCTGTTTGCCTCTGTTCACCTCTGTCTGCCTCTGTTTAACTCTGTTTGCCTAGGTTTAAATCTGTTTAACTCTGATTGGCACTGTTTAAGTCTGTTTGCCTCTTTTTAACACTGTCTGCCTCTGTATAACTCTGTTTATATCTGTCTCCCCATGTTTAACTCTGTTAAACACGCTTTGTCTCTGTATAACTCTGTTTGCCTCCGTTTAACTCTGCTTGCCTCTGTTTAACTCTGTTTGCCTCTGTTTAACTCTGTCTGCCTCCTTTTCACTCTGTTTAAAACTGTATAACTCTGTTTGCCTCTATTTAACTCTATTTGCCTCTGTTTAACTCTATTTGCCTCTGTTTGCCTCTTCTTAACTCTTTTTGCCAATGTTTAAATCTGTTTAACTCTGCCTCTGTTTAACTCTTTTTGCCTCTGTTTCATTCTGTTTGGCTAAATTTCCCTCTGTTTAACACTGTTTGCCTCAGTTTAACCCTTTTTGCCTCTGTTTGCCTCTGTTTAACTCTCTTTGCCTATGTATATATCTGTTTAACTCTGATTAATCTGTTTGCCTCTGTTTAATTCCGTTTGCCTCTTTTTCAAACTGTTTAAATCTGTATAACTCTCTTTGATTCTGTTTAAATCTGTAAAACTCTATTTGCCTATGTTTAACTCTGTTGAACTCTCTTTGCATCTGTTTGACTCTGTTTGCCTCTGTTTGACTCTGTTTAACTCTGTTTAACTCTGTCTTACTCTGTTTGCCACTGTTTAACTCTGTTTGCCTCTGTTTAACTCTGTTTAACTCGGTCTTACTCTGATTGCCTCTGTTTAAGTCCGTTTGCCTCTGTTTAAATCTGCTTAACGCTGTTTAACACTGCTTCCTTCTGTTTAACACTGTTCTCCTCTGTTTAACACTGTCAGCCTCTGCTTAACTCTGTTGTGCCTCTGTTTGCCTCTGTCTAACTCTGTTTAAATTCTTTTGTTCTGTTTGCCTCTGTTTGACTCTGTTTGGCTCTGTTTAATTATGTTTGCCCTTGTTTCAATCTGTTTAACTCTGTTTGGCTCTGTTTAAATCTGTTTGCCTTTATGTAACATTTTTTAACTCTGTTTGCCTCTGTTCACCTCTGTCTGCCTCTGTTTAACTCTGTTTGCCTACGTTTAAATCTGTTTAACACTGATTGGCACTGTTTAAGTCTGTTTGCCTCTTTTTAACACTGTCTGCCTCTGTATAACTCTGTTTAAATCTGTCTCCCCAAGTTTAACTCTGTTAAACTCGCTTTGTCTCTGTATAACTCTGTTTGCCTCTGTTTAACTCTGCTTGCCTCTGTTTAACTCTGTTTGCCTCTGTTTAACTCTGTTTGCCTCTGTTTAACTCGGTTTGCCTCTTTTTCACTCTGTTTAAAACTGTATAACTCTGTTTGCCTCTATTTAACTCTATTTGCCTCTGTTTAACTCTATTTGCCTCTGTTTGCCTCTTCTTAACTCTTTTTGCCAATGTTTAAATCTGTTTAGCTCTGTTTGCCTCTGTTTAACTCTTTTTGCCTCTGTTTCATTCTGTTTGACTAAATTTCCCTCTGTTTAACACTGTTTGCCTCGGTTTAACCCTTTTTGCCTCTGTTTGCCTCTGTTTAACTCTCTTTGCCTATGTATATATCTGCTTAACTCTGATTAATCTGTTTGCCTCTGTTTAATTCCGTTTGCCTCTTTTTCACTCTGTTTAAATCTGTATAACTCTGTTTGACTCTGTTTAAATCTGTAAAACTCTATTTGCCTCTGTTTGCCTCTGCTTAACTCTTTTTGCCAATGTTTAAATCTGTTTAACTTGCTTTAACTCTGTTTGCCTCTGTTTGATTCTGTTTATATCTGTAACACTCTGTTTGCCTCTGTTTAACTCCATTTGCCTCTGTTTAACTCTGCTTGCCTCTGTTTAACTCTGTTTGCCTCTGTTTAAGTCTGTGTGCCTCTACTTAAATCTGTGTAACTCTGTTTGCCTCTATTTAACTCTGTTTGCCTCTGTTTAACTCTATTTGCCTCTGTTTGCCTCTGCTTAACTCTTTTTGACAATGTTTAAATCCGTTTAACTCTGTTTAATTCTGTTTGCCTCTGTTTGCCTCTGTTTAACTCTGTTTGCCTCTGTTTTTATCTGTCTGCCTCTGTTTAACTTTGGTTCAATCTTTTTGCCTCTGTTTAACTCTGTTTAAATCTTTTGGCTCTATTTAACTATCTTTAAGTCTGTTTAACTCTGTTTACTTCTGTTTTCCTCTTGTCACTCTGTTTGCCTCTGTCTAACTCAGTTTCCTGCCCTTTGCCTGTATTTGCCTCTGTTAAACTCTGTTTAACTCTGTTTACCTCTGTTTGCCATGGTTTTATCTGTTTGCCTCTGTTTCACTCTGGTTCAATCTTTTTGCCTCTGTTTAACTCTGTTTAAATCTTTTGGCTCTGTTTAACTATGTTTAAGTCTGTTTAACTCTGCTTACTTCTGTTTTCCTCTGTTTCACTCGGTTTGCCTCTGTTTAACTTTGTCTAACTCAGTTTCCTGCCCTTTGCCTGTATTTGCATCTGTTCAACTCTTTTTACCTCTGTTAAACTGTGTTTAACTCTGTTAGCCTCTGTTTAAGTCTGTGTGCCTCTGTTTAAGTCTGTGTGCCTCTGCTTAAATCTGTGTAAAATCTGTCTTCCTCTGTTTAACTCTGTTTGCCCCTGTTTAAAACTTTTTAACTCTGTTAAATTCTATTTGCCTCTGTTTAACTGTCTAACTCTGTTTGCCTCTGTTTAACTCTGTCTTTCTCTGATTGCCTCTGTTTAATTCCGTTTGCCTCTGTTTAAATCTGCTTAACGCTGTTTATCATTGCTTCTTTCTGTTTAACACTGTTCTCCTCTGTTTAACTCTGTTTGCCTCTGTTTAACTCTGTGTCCCTCTGTTTAAGTCTGTGTGCCTTTGCATAAATCTGTGTAACGCTGCCTGCCTCTGTTTAACTCTGTTTGCCTCTGTTTCACTCTTTTTAATTCTGTTACATTCTATTTGCATCTGTTTAATAATGTCTAACTACTTTTGCCTCTGTTTGACTCTGTTTGCCTCTGTTTGACTCTGTTTAATTCCGTTTACCTCTGTTTAAATCTGCTTAACGCTGTTTAACACTGCTTCCTTCTGTTTAACACTGTTCACCTCTTTTTAACACTGTCAGCCTCTGTTTAACTCTGTTTGCCTCTGTTTGCCTCGGTTTAAATCTCTTTGCCTATGTATACATTGGTTTCACTCTCTTTGCCTCTGTCTAACTCTGTTTAAATCCTTTTGCCTCCGTTTGCCTCTGTTTGACTCTGTTTGTCTCTGTTTAACTCTATTTGCCCTTGTTTAAATCTGTTTAACTCTGCTTGCCTCTGTGTAAATCTGTTTGCCTCTGTTTAACACTGTTTAACTCTGTTTGCCTCTGTTCACCTCTGTCTGCCTCCGTTTAACTCTGTTTGCCTAGGTTTAAATCTGTTTAACTCTGATTGGCACTGTTTAAGTCTGTTTGCCTATTTTTAACTCCGTCTGCCTCTGTATAACTCTGTTTAAATCCGTCTCCCCATGTTTAACTCTTTTAAACTCTCTTTGTCTCTGTGTAACTCTGTTTGCCTTTGTTTGCTACTGTTAACCTTTGTTTGCCTCAGTTTAACTCTGTTTAACTCTGTTTGCCTCTGTGTAAATCTGTTTGCCTCTGTTTAACACTGTTTAACTCTGTTTGCCTCTGTTCACCTCTGTCTGCCTCCGTTTAACTCTGTTTGCCTAGGTTTAAATCTGTTTAACTCTGATTGGCACAGTTTAAGTCCGTTTGACTCTGTTTAACTCTGTTTGCCTTTGTTTGCCTCTGTTTAACTCTGTTTGCCTCTTTTTCACTCAGTTTAAATCTGTATAACTCTGTTTGCCTCTCTTTAACTCTGCTTGCCTCTGTTTAACTCTGTTTGCCTCTCTTTAAGTCTGTGTGCCTCTGCTTAAATCTGTGTAACTCTGTTTGCCTCTATTTAACTCCGCTTGCCTCTGTTTAATTCTATTTGCCTCTGTTTGCCTCTGCTTAACTCTTTTTGACAATGTTTAAATCCTTTTAACTCTGTTTAACTCTATTTGCCTCTGTTTGCTTCTGTTTAACTCTGTTTACCTCTGTTTGCCTCTGCTTTTATCTGTTTGCCTCTGTTTAACTCTGGTTCAATCCTTATGCCTCTGTTTAACTCTGTTTAAATCTTTGGGCTCTGTTTGACTATGTTTCAGTCTGTTTAACTCTGTTTACTTCTGATTTACTCTGTTTCACTCTGTCTGCCTCTGTTTCACTCTGGGTGCCTCTGTTTAAATCTGTCTAAATCTGTTTCCTGCCCTTTGCCTGTATTTGCGTCTGTTCAACTCTGTTTGCCTCTGTTAGAATCTGTTTAACTCTGTTTGCATCTGTTTAACTCTGTTTGCCTCTGTTTAAGTCTGTGCGCCTCTGTTTAACTCTGTTTGCCTATGTTTGCCTCTGTTTAACTCTGTTTGCCTCTGTTTCACTCAGTTTGAATCTGTATAAATCTGAATGCCTCTCTTTAAAACTGCTTGCCTCTGTTTAACTCTGTTTGCCTCTGTTTAAGTCTGTGTGCCTCTACTTAAATCTGTGTAACTCTGTTTGCCTCTACTTAACTCTGTTTGCCTCTGTTTAACTCTATGTGCC
This sequence comes from Isurus oxyrinchus, assembly GCA_026770705.1. Lineage (NCBI taxonomy): Eukaryota > Metazoa > Chordata > Chondrichthyes > Lamniformes > Lamnidae > Isurus > Isurus oxyrinchus. The sequence goes on along the minus strand of JANJGN010000310.1, from coordinate 617,216 downwards.
TCTGTTTGCCTCTGCTTAACTCTTTTTGACAATGTTTAAATCCGTTTAACTCTGATTAATTCTGTTTGCCTCTGTTTGCTTCTGTTTAACTCTGTTTACCTCTGTTTTTATCTGTTTGCCTCTGTTTAACTTTCGTTCAATCCTTTTGCCTCTGTTTAGCTCTGTTTAAATCTTTGGGCTCTGTTTAACTATGTTTAAGTCTGTTTAACTCTGTTTACTTCTGTTTTCCTCTGTGTCACTCTGTTTGCCTCTGTTTAACTCTGTGTGCCTCTGTTTAAGTCTGTGTGCCTTTGCATAAACCTGCGTAACGCTGCCTGCCTCTGTTTAACTCTGTTTGCCTCTGTTTCAATCTTTTTAATTCTGTTAAATTCTATTTGCCTCTGTTTAATAATGTCTAACTCTGTTTGCCTCTGTTTGACTCTGTTTGCCTCTGTTTGCCTCTGTTTGACTCTGTTTAACTCTGGTTAACTCTGTCTTACTCTGTTTGCCTCTGTTTAATTCCGTTTACCTCTGTTTAAATCTGCTTAACGCTGTTTAACACTGCTTCCTTCTGTTTAACATTGTTCACCTCTTTTTAACACTGTCAGCCTCTGTTTAACTCTGTTTGCCTATGTTTGCCTCGGTTTAAATCTCTTTGCCTATATATATATATTGGTTTCACTCTGTTTGCCTCTGTCTAACTCTGTTTAAATCCTTTTTCGTCTGTTTGCCTCTGTTTGACTCTGCTTGGCTCTGTTTGACTCTGTTTGCCTCTGTTTGACTCTGTTTGTCTCTGTTTAACTCTGTTTGCTCTTGTTTCAATCTGTTTAACTCTGTTTGCCTCTGTGTAAATCTGTTTGCCTCTGTTTTACACTGTTTAACTCTGTTTGCCTCTGTTCACCTCTGTCTGCCTCCGTTTAACTCTGTTTGCCTAGATTTAAATCTGTTTAACTCTGATTGGCACTGTTTAAGTCTGTTTGCCTCTTTTTAACTCTGTCTGCCTCTGTATAACTCTGTTTAAATCCGTGTCCCCATGTTTAATTCTGTTAAACTCTCTTTGTCTCTGTGTAACTCTGTTTGCCTCTGTTTGCTACTGTTTAACTCTGTTTGCCTCAGTTTAACTCTGTCTAACTCTGTTTGCCTCTGTTTAATTCTGTTTGCATCTGTTTGACTCTGTTTGCCTTTGTTTGCCTCTGTTTAACTATGTTTGCCTCTGTTTAACTCTGTTTAAGTCTGTGTGCCTCTGCTTAAATCTGTGTAACTCTGTTTGCCTCTATGTAACTCTGTTTGCCTCTGTTTAACTCTATTTGCCTGTGTTTGCCTCTGCTTAACTCTGTTTACCTCTGTTTGCCTCTGTTTTTATCTGTTTGCCTCTGTTTTACTCTGGTTCAATCTTTTTGCCTCTGTTTAACTCTGTTTAAATCTTTTGGCTCTGTTTAACTATGTTTAAGTCTGTTTAACTCTGTTTACTTCTGTTTGCCTCTGTTTCACTCTATTTGCCTCTGTTTAGCTCTGTTTCACTCTGTTTCCTTCCCTTTTGCGTGTATTTGCGGCTGTTCAACTCTGTTTGCCTCTGTTAAACTCTGTTTAACTCTGTTTACCCCTGTTTGCCTCTGGTTTTATCTGTTTGCCTCTGTTTAACTCTGGTTCAATCTTTTTGCCTCTGTTTAACTCTGTTTAAATCTTTTGGCTCTGTTTAACTATGTTTAAGTCTGTTTAACTCTCTTTACTTCCGTTTGCCTCTGTTTCACTCTATTTGCCTCTGTTTAGCTCTGTTTCACTCTGTTTCCTTCCCTTTTGCGTGTATTTGCGGCTGTTCAACTCTGTTTGCCTCTGTTAAACTCTGTTTAACTCTGTTTACCCCCTGTTTGCCTCTGGTTTTATCTGTTTGCCTCTGTTTAACTCTGGTTCAATCTTTTTACCTCTGTTTAACTCTGTTTAAATCTTTGGGCTCTGTTTAACTATGTTTAAGTCTGTTTAACTCTGTTTACTTCTGTTTTCCTCTGTTTCACTCTGTTTGCCTCTGTTTAACTCTGTCTAACTCAGTTTCCTGCTCTTTCCCTGTATTTGCGTCTGTTCAACTCTGTTTGCCTCTGTCAAACTCTATTTAACTCTGTTTGCCTCTGTTTAAGTCTGTGTGCCTCTGTTTAACTCTGTTTGCCTTTGTCTGCCTCTGTTTAACTCTGTTTGCCTCTTTTTCACTCAGTTTAAATTTGTATAACTCTGTATGCCTCTCTTTAACTCTGCTTGCCTCTGTTTAACTCTGTTTGCCTCTGTTTGAATTTGTGTGCTTCTACTTAAATCTGTGTAAATCCGTTTGCCTCAATTTAACTCTGTTTGCCTCTGTTTAACTCTATGTGCAGCTGTTTGCCTCTGCGTAACTCTTTTTGACACTGATTAAAACCGTTTAACTCTGTTTAAATCTGTTTGCCTCTGTTTAACTCTGATTACCTCTGTTTGCCTCTGTTTTTATCTGTTTACCTCTGTTTAACTTTGGTTCAATCTTTTTGCCTCTGTTTAACTCTGTTTAAATCTTTTGGCTCTATTTAACTATGTTTAAGTCTGTTTAACTCTGTTTACTTCTGTTTGCCTCTGTTTCACTCTGTTTGCCTCTGTTTCAATCTGTCTAAATCTGTTTCCTGCCCTTTGCCTCTATTTGCCTCTGTTCAACTCTGTTTGCCTCTGTTAAACTCTGTTTAACTCTTTCTGCCTCGGTGTAAATCTGTTTGCCTCTGCTTCACTCTGTTTAACTCTGCTTAACTCTGGTTACTGCTGTTTACCTCTGTTTGGCTCTTTTTAACTCTGTTTAACTCTGTTTGCCTTTGTTTAAACTCTGTTTGCCTCTTTTTCACTCAGTTTGAATCTGTATAACTCTGTTTGCCTCTCTTTAACACTGCTTGCCTCTGTTTAACTCTGTTTGCCTCTGTTTAAGTCTGCTTCCCTCTGCTTAAATCTGTGTAACTCACTTTGCCTCTATTTAACTCTGTTTGCCTCTGTTTAAGTCTGCTTCCCTCTGCTTAAATCTGTGTAACTCACTTTGCCTCTATTTAACTCTGTTTGCCTCTGTTTAACTCTATTTGCCTCTGTTTGCCTCTTGCTTAACTCTTTTTTGCCAAAGTTTAAATCTGTTTAACTCTGCTTTACTCTGTTTAATTCTGTTTGCCTCTGTTTGACTCTGTTTAAATCTCTAAAACTCTGGTTGCCTCTGTTTTAACTCCATTTGCCTCTGTTTAACTCTGCTTGCCTCTGTTTAAGTCTGTGTGCCTGTGCTTTAATCTGTGTAACTCTGTTTGCTTCTGTTTAACTCTGTTTGCCTCTGTTTAACTCTGTTTGCCTCTGTTTCACTGGGTTTAAATCTGTATTACTCTGTTTGCCTCTGTTTAACTCTGTTTGCCTCTTTTTAAATCTGTTTGCTTCTGTTTCACTCTGTTTAACTTTGTTTGACTCTGCTTTCCTCTGTTTCACTCTGTCTAACTCTGTTTGCCTCTGTTTAATTCTGTTTGCATCTGTTTGACTCTGTTTAAGTCTGTGTGCCTCTGCTTAAATCTGTGTAACTCTGTTTGCCTCTATGTAACTCTGTTTGCCTCTGTTTAACTCTATTTGCCTCTGTTTGCCTCTGCTTAACTCTGTTTACCTCTGTTTGCCTCTGTTTTTATCTGTTTTGCCTCTGTTTTACTCTGGTTCAATCTTTTTGCCTCTGTTTAAATCTTTTGGCTCTGTTTAACTCTGTTTAAGTCTGTTTTAACTCTGTTTACTTCTGTTTGCCTCTGTTTCACTCTATTTGCCTCTGCTTAACTCTGTCTAACTCTGTTTTCTTCCCTTTTGCGTGTATTTGCGGCTGTTCAACTCTGTTTGCCTCTGTTAAACTCTGTTTAACTCTGTTTACGTCCTCTTTGCCTTTGGTTTTATCTGTTTGCCTCTGTTTAACTCTGGTTCAATCTTTTTGCCTCTGTTTAACTCTGTTTTAAATCTTTGGGCTCTGTTTAACTATGTTTAAGTCTGTTTAACTCTGTTTACTTCTGTTTTCCTCTGTTTCACTCTGTTTGCCTCTGTTTAACTCTGTCTAACTCAGTTTCCTGCCCTTTCCCTGTATTTGCGTCTGTTCAACTCTGTTTGCCTCTGTTAAACTCTATTTGACTCTGTTTGCCTCTGTTTAACTCTGTTTGCCTCTGTTTAAGTCTGTGTGCCTCTGTTTAACTCTGTTTGCCTTTGTCTGCCTCTGTTTAACTCTGTTTGCCTTCTTTTCACTCAGTTTAAATTTGTATAACTCTGTATGCCTCTCTTTAACACTGCTTGCCTCTGTTTAACTCTGTTTGCCTCTGTTTAAGTCTGCTTGCCTCTGCTTAAATCTGTGTAACTCTCTTTGCCTCTATTTAACTCTGTTTGCCTCTGTTTAACTCTATTTGCCTCTGTTTGCCTCTGCTTAACTCTTTTTGCCAATGTTTAAATCTGTTTTAACTCTGCTTAACTCTGTTTAACTCTGTTTGCCTCTGTTTAAATCTCTAAAACTCTGTTTGCCTCTGTTTAACTCCATTTGCCTCTGTTTAACTTTGCTTGCCTCTGTTTAAGTCTGTGTGCCTGTGCTTTAATCTGTGTAACTCTGTTTCAATCTGTTTAACTCTGTTTGCCTTTATTTAACTATGTTTAGCTCTGTTTGCCTCTGTTTAACTCTGTTTGCTTCTGTTTCACTGGGTTTAAATCTGTATTACTCTGTTTGACTCTGTTTAACTCTGTTCGCCTCTGTTTAACTCTGTTTGCCTCTGTTTCATTGGGTTTAAATCTGTATTACTCTGTTTGCCTCTGTTTAACTCTGTTTGCCTCTGTTTAACTCTGTTTGCTTCTGTTTCACTCTGTTTATCTTTGTTTGACTCTGCTTTCCTCTGTTTCACTCTGTCTAACTCTGTTTTGCCTATGTTTAATTCTGTTTGCATCTGTTTGACTCTGTTTGCCTTTGTTTGCCTCTGTTTAACTATGTTTGCCTCTGTTTAACTCTGTTTAAGTCTGTGTGCCTCTGCTTAAATCTGTGTAACTCTGTTTGCCTCTATGTAAACTCTGTTTGCCTCTGTTTAACTCTATTTGCCTCTGTTTGTCTCTGCTTAACTCTGTTTACCTCTGTTTGCCTCTGTTTTTATCTGTTTGCCTCTGTTTTACTCTGGTTCAATCTTTTTGCCTCTGTTTAACTCTGTTTAAATCTTTTGGCTCTGTTTAACTCTGTTTAACTCTGTTTTAACTCTGTTTACTTCTGTTTGCCTCTGTTTCACTCTATTTGCCTCTGCTTAACTCTGTCTAACTCTGTTTCCTTCCCTTTTGCGTGTATTGCGGCTGTTCAAACTCTGTTTGCCTCTGTTAAACTCTGTTTAACTCTGTTTACCCTCTGTTTGCCTCTGGTTTTATCTGTTTGCCTCTGTTTAACTCTGGTTCAATCTTTTTGCCTCTGTTTAACTCTGTTTAAATCTTTGGGCTCTGTTTAACTATGTTTAAGTCTGATTAACTCTGTTTACTTCTGTTTTCCTCTGTTTAACTCTGTTTGCCTCTGTTTAACTCTGTTTGCCTCTGTTTTAACTCTGCCTGTGTTTCACTCTGTTTAACTTTGTGTAACTCTGCTTTCCTCTGTTTCACTCTGTTTGCCTCTGTTTGCCTCTGTTTAATTCTGTTTGCATCTGTTTAACTCTGTTTGCCTTCGTTTGCCTCTGTTTAACTCTGTTTGCCTCTGTTTAAGTCTGTGTGCCTCTGCTTAAATCTGTGTAACTCTGTTTGCCTCGATGTAACTCTGTTTGCCTCTGTTTAACTCTATTTGCCTCTGTTTGCCTCTGCTTAACTCTTTTTGACAATGTTTAAATCCGTTTAACTCTGTTTAACTCTTTTTGCCTCTGTTTGCCTCTGTTTAACTCTGTTTACCTCTGTTTTGCCTCCGTCTTGATCTGTTTGCCTCTGTTTAACTCTCATTCAATCTTTTTACCTCTGTTTAAATCTTTTTCTCTGTTTAACTATGTTTAAGTCTGTTTAACTCTGTTTACTTGTTTGCCTCTGTTTCACTCTGTTTGCCTCTGTTTCACTCTGTCTAACTCTGTTTCCTGCCATTTGCCTCAGTTTAACTCTGTTTAAACTCTGTTTGCCTCTCTTTGAATCTGTTTGCCTCTGTTTAACTCTTTTTGCCTCTGTTTAAATCTGTTTGACTTAATTTCCCTCTGTTTAACACTGTTTGCCTCTGTTTAACCCTGCTTGCCTCTGTTTAACTCTCTTCGCCTATACATATATCTGTTTAACTCTGTTTTAATTTGTTTGCCTCTGTTTGCCTCTGTTTAATTATGTTTGCCTCATTTTCACTCTGTTTAAATCTGTATAACTCTGTTTGCCTCTGTTTAACTCTGCTTGCCTCTGTTTAACGCTGTTTGCCTCTGTTTAACTCATTGTGCCTCTTTTTCACTCTGTTTAAATCTGTATAACTCTGTTTGCCTCTATTTAACTCTATTTGCCTCTGTTTAAACTCTATTTGCCTCTGTTTGCCTCTTCTTAACTCTTTTTGCCAATGTTTAAATCTGTTTAACTCTGTTTGCCTCTGTTTAACTCTTTTTGCCTTTGTATCAATCTGTTTGACTAAATTTCCCTCTGTTTAACACTGTTTGCCTCAGTTTAAACCCTGCTTGCCTCTGTTTGCCTCTGTTTAACTCTCCTTGCCTATGCATATATCTGTTTAACTCTGTTTAATCTTTTTGCCTCTGTTTGCCTCTGTTTAATTCTGTTTGCCACTGTTTAACTCTGTTTGCCTCTGTTTAACTCTATTTGCCTCTGTTTGCCTCTTCTTAACTCTTTTTGCCAATGTTTAAATCTGTTTAACTCTGTTTGCCTCTGTTTAACTCTGTTTGCCTCTGTTTAACTCTATTTGCCTCTGTTTGCCTCTTCTTAACTTTTTTTGCCAATGTTTAAAATCTGTTTAACTCTGTTTGCCTCTGTTTAACTCTGCTTGCCTCTGTTTAAGTCTGTGTGCCTCTGCTTTAATCTGTGTAACTCTGTTTGCCTCTGTTTAAATCTGTTTGCCTTTACTTAACTATGTTTAACTCTGTTTGCCTCTGTTTCACTCTGTTTGCCTCTGGTTAACTCTGTTTGCCTTTGTCTGCCTCTGTTTAACTCTGTTTGCCTCTTTTTCACTCAGTTTAAATTTGTATAACTCTGTATGCCTCTCTTTAACACTGCTTGCCTCTGTTTAACTCTGTTTGCCTCTGTTTAAGTCTGCTTGCCTCTGCTTAAATCTGTGTAACTCTCTTTGCCTCTATTTAACTCTGTTTGCCTCTGTTTAAGTCTGTGTGCCTCTGTTTAACTCTGTTTGCCTTTGTCTGCCTCTGTTTAACTCTGTTTGCCTCTTTTTCACTCAGTTTAAATCTGTATAACTCTGTATGCCTCTGTTTAACTCTGCTTGCCTCTGTTTAACTCTGTTTGCCTCTGTTTAACTCTGTTTGACAATGATTAAATCTGTGTAACTCTGTTTAAATCTGTTTGCCTCTGTTTAACTCGGTTTACCTCTGTTTTTATCGGTTTGCCTCTGTTTAACTTTGGTTCAATCTTTTTGCCTCTGTTTAACTCTGTTTAAATCTTTTGGCTCTATTTAACTATGTTTAAGTCTGTTTAACTCTGTTTACTTCTGTTTGCCTCTGTTTCACTCTGTTTGCCTCTGTTTAACTCTGTCTAACTCTGTTTCCTGCCCTTTGCCTCTATTTGCCTCTGTTCAACTCTGTTTGCCTCTGTTAAACTCTATTTAACTCTGTCTACCTCTGTGTAAATCTGTTTGCCTCTGCTTAACTCTGTTTAACTCTGCTTAACTCTGGTTACTACTGTCTACCTCTGTTTGGCTCTTTTTAACTCTGTTTAACTCTGTTTGACTCTGTTTAACTCTGTGTGCCTCTCTTTAAGTCTATGTGCCTCTGCTTAAATCTGTGTAACTCTGTCTGCCTCTGTTTAACTCTGTTTGCCTCTGTTTCACTCTGTTTAAACCTGTATAACTCTGTTTGCCTCTGTTTAAATCTGTAAACCTCTATTTGCCTCTGTTTGCCTCTGTTTAACTCTTTTTGCCAATGTTTAAATCTGTTAAACTCTGTTTTACTCTGTTTAACTCTGTTTGCCTCTGTTTAAATCTGTAAAACTCTATTTGCCTCTGTTTGCCTCTGTTTGCCTCTGCTTAACTCTTTTTTGCCAATGTTTAAATCTGTTAAACGCTGTTTTACTCTGTTTAACTCTGTTTGCCTTTGTCTGCCTCTGTTTAACTCTGTTTGCCTCTTTTTCACTCAGTTTAAATCTGTATAACTCTGTATGCCTCTCTTTAACTCTGCTTGCCTCTGTTTAACTCTGTTTGCCTCTGTTTAAATTTGTGTGCTTCCACTTATATCTGTGTAAATCTGTTTGCCTCAATTTAACTCTGTTTGCCTCTGTTTAACTCTATGTGCCTCTGTTTGCCTCTGCTTAACTCTTTTTGCCAATGTTTAAATCTGTTAAACTCTGTTTTAATCTGTTTAACTCTGTTTGCCTCTGTTTGCCTCTGTTTAAATCTGTAAAACTCTATTTGCCTGTTTGCCTCTGCTTAACTCTTTTTGCCAATGTTTAAATCTGTTAAACTCTGTTTTACTCTGTTTAACTCTTTTTGCCTCGGTTTGCCTCTGTTTAACTCTGTTTGCCTCTTTTTCACTCAGTTTAAATCTGTATAACTCTGTATGCCTCTCTTTAACTCAGCTTGCCTCTGTTTAACTCTGTTTGCCTCTGTTTAAATTTGTGTGCTTCTACTTAAATCTGTGTAAATCTGTTTGCCTCAATTTAACTCTGTTTGCCTCTGTTTAACTCTATTTGCCTCTGTTTGCCTCTTCTTAACTCTTTTTGCCAATGTTTAAATCTGTTTAACTCTGTTTGCCTCTGTTTAACTCTGCTTGCCTCTGTTTAAGTCTGTGTGCCTCTGCTTTAATCTGTGTAACTCTGTTTGCCTCTGTTTAAATCTGTTTGCCTTTACTTAACTATGTTTAACTCAGTTTGCCTCTGTTTCACTCTGTTTGCCTCTGTTTAACTCTGTTTGCCTCTGTTTAAATTTGTGTGCTTCTACTTAAATCTGTGTAAATCTGTTTGCCTCAATTTAACTCTGTTTGCCTCTGTTTAACTCTATTTGCCTCTGTTTGCCTCTTCTTAACTCTTTTTGCCAATGTTTAAATCTGTTTAACTCTGTTTGCCTCTGTTTAACTCTGCTTGCCTCTGTTTAAGTCTGTGTGCCTCTGCTTTAATCTGTGTAACTCTGTTTGCCTCTGTTTAAATCTGTTTGCCTTTACTTAACTATGTTTAACTCTGTTTGCCTCTGTTTCACTCTGTTTGCCTCTGGTTAACTCAGTTTGCCTCTGTTTCACTCTGTTTGCCTCTGTTTAACTCTGTGTGCCTCTTTTTCACTCTGTTTAAATCTGTATAACTCTGTTTGCCTCTAATTAACTCTATTTGCATCTGTTTAACTCTATTTGCCTCTGTTTGCCTCTTCTTAACTCTTTTTGCCAATGTTTAAATCTGTTTAACTCTGTTTGCCTCTGTTTAACTCTTTTTGCCTTTGTTTCAATCTGTTTGACTAAATTTCCCTCTGTTTAACACTGTTTGCCTCAGTTTAACCCTGCTTGCCTCTGTTTGCCTCTGTTTAACTCTCCTTGCCTATGCATATATCTGTTTAACTCTGTTTAATCTTTTTGCCTCTGTTTGCCTCTGTTTAATTCTGTTTGCCTCTTTTTCACTCTGTTTAAATCCGTTTAACTCTGTTTGCCTCTGTTTAACTCTGTTTGCCTCTGTTTAACTCTATTTGCCTCTGTTTGCCTCTTCTTAACTCTTTTTGCCAATGTTTAAATCTGTTTAACTCTGTTTGCCTCTGTTTAACTCTGCTTGCCTCTGTTTAAGTCTGTGTGCCTCTGCTTTAATCTGTGTAACTCTGTTTGCCTCTGTTTAAATCTGTTTGCCTTTACTTAACTATGTTTAACTCTGTTTGCCTCTGTTTCACTCTGTTTGCCTCTGGTTAACTCTGTTTGCCTTTGTCTGCCTCTGTTTAACTCTGTTTGCCTCTTTTTCACTCAGTTTAAATTTGTATAACTCTGTATGCCTCTCTTTAACACTGCTTGCCTCTGTTTAACTCTGTTTGCCTCTGTTTAAGTGTGCTTGCCTCTGCTTAAATCTGTGTAACTCTCTTTGCCTCTATTTAACTCTGTTTGCCTCTGTTTAAGTCTGTGTGCCTCTGTTTAACTCTGTTTGCCTTTGTCTGCCTCTGTTTAACTCTGTTTGCCTCTTTTTCACTCAGTTTAAATCTGTATAACTCTGTATGCCTCTGTTTAACTCTGCTTGCCTCTGTTTAACTCTGTTTGCCTCTGTTTAACTCTGTTTGACAATGATTAAATCTGTTTAACTCTGTTTAAATCTGTTTGCCTCTGTTTAACTCGGTTTACCTCTGTTTTTATCGGTTTCCCTCTGTTTAACTTTGGTTCAATCTTTTTGCCTCTGTTTAACTCTGTTTAAATCTTTTGGCTCTATTTAACTATGTTTAAGTCTGTTTAACTCTGTTTACTTCTGTTTGCCTCTGTTTCACTCTGTTTGCCTCTGTTTAACTCTGTCTAACTCTGTTTCCTGCCCTTTGCCTCTATTTGCCTCTGTTCAACTCTGTTTGCCTCTGTTAAACTCTGTTTAACTCTGTCTACCTCTGTGTAAATCTGTTTGCCTCTGCTTAACTCTGTTTAACTCTGCTTAACTCTGGTTACTACTGTCTACCTCTGTTTGGCTCTTTTTAACTCTGTTTAACTCTGTTTGACTCTGTTTAACTCTGTGTGCCTCTCTTTAAGTCTATGTGCCTCTGCTTAAATCTGTGTAACTCTGTCTGCCTCTGTTTAACTCTGTTTGCCTCTGTTTCACTCTGTTTAAACCTGTATAACTCTGTTTGCCTCTTTTTCACTCAGTTTAAATCTGTATAACTCTGTATGCCTCTCTTTAACTCTGCTTGCCTCTGTTTAACTCTGTTTGCCTCTGTTTAAATTTGTGTGCTTCCACTTAAATCTGTGTAAATCTGTTTGCCTCAATTTAACTCTGTTTGCCTCTGTTTAACTCTATGTGCCTCTGTTTGCCTCTGCTTAACTCTTTTTGCCAATGTTTAAATCTGTTAAACTCTGTTTTAATCTGTTTTCCTCTGTTTGCCTCTGTTTGCCTCTGTTTAAATCTGTAAAACTCTATTTGCCTGTTTGCCTCTGCTTAACTCTTTTTGCCAATGTTTAAATCTGTTAAACTCTGTTTTACTCTGTTTAACTCTGTTTGCCTCGGTTTGCCTCTGTTTAACTCTGTTTGCCTCTTTTTCACTCAGTTTAAATCTGTATAACTCTGTATGCCTCTGTTTAACTCTGCTTGCCTCTGTTTAACTCTGTTTGCCTCTGTTTAAATTTGTGTGCTTCTACTTAAATCTGTGTAAATCTGTTTGCCTCAATTTAACTCTGTTTGCCTCTGTTTAACTCTATGTGCCTCTGTTTGCCTCTGCTTAACTCTTTTTGCCAATGTTTAAATCTGTTAAACTCTGTTTTACTCTGTTTAACTCTGTTTGCCTCTGTTTGCCTCTGTTTGCCTCTGTTTAAATCTGTAAAACTCTATTTGCCTCTGTTTGCCTCTGCTTAACTCTTTTTGCCAATGTTTAAATCTGTTAAACTCTGTTTTACTCTGTTTGCCTCTGTTTGCCTCTGTTTGCCTCTGTTTAAATCTGTAAAACTCTATTTGCCTCTGTTTGCCTCTGCTTAACTCTTTTTGCCAATGTTTAAATCTGTTAAATTCTGTTTTACTCTGTTTAACTCTGTTTGTCTCTGTTTGAATCTGTTTAAGTCTGTAAAACTCTGCTTCTGTTTAACTCCATGTGCCTCTGTTTAACTCTGCTTGCTTCTGTTTAAGTCTGTATGCCTCAGCTTTAATCTGTGTAACTCCGTTTGCTTCTGTTTATCTCTGTTTGCCTTTATTTAACTATGTTTAACTCTGTTTGCCTCTGTTTAACTCTGTCTGCCTCTGTTTCACTGGATTTAAATCTGTACTACTCTGTTTGCCTCTGTTTAACTCTTTTTGCCTCTGTTTAACTCTATTTGCCTCTGTTTAACTCTGTTTAACTCTGTTTAACTCTGTTTGCCTCTGTTTAACTCTGTTTCACTCTTTTTAACTCTGTTAAATTCTATTTGCCTCTGTTTAACTCTGTCTAACTCTGTTTGCCTCTGTTTAATTCTGTTTGCATCTATTTAACTCTGTTTGCCTCTGTTTAACTCTGTTTGCCTCTCTTTAACTCTGTTTGCCTCTGTTTAAGTCTGTGTGCCTCAGGTTAAATCTGTGTAACTATGTTTGCCTCTATGTAACTCTGTTTGCCTCTGTTTAACTCTGTTTATCTCTGTCTTACTCTTATTGCCTCTGTTTAATTCCTTTTACATCTATTTAAATCTGCTTAATGCTGTTTAACATTGCTTCCTTCTGTTTAACACTGTTCTCCTCTGTTTAACTCTGTCAGCCTCTGTGAAACTCTCTTTGCCTATGTATATATCTGCTTAACTCTGTTTAATCTGTTTGCCTCTGTTTGGTTCTGTTTAATTCTGTTTGCCTCTTTTTCACCCTGTTTGAATCTGTCTAACTCTGTTTGCCTCTGTTTAACTCCGTTTGCCTCTGTTTAAGTCTGTGTGCTTCTGCTTAAATGTGTGTAACTCTGTTTGCCTCTGTTTAAGTTTGTTTGCCTCTGTTTACCTCTATTTGCCTCTGTTTAAATCTGTTTAACTTTGTTTGACTCTGCTTTCCTCTGTTTAACTCTGCCTAACTCTGTTTGCCTCTGTTTAATTCTGTTTGCCTCTTTTTAACTCTGTTTGCCTCTTTTTCACTCTGTTTAAATCTGTAATACTCTGTTTGCCTCTGTTTAACTCTGCTTGCCTCTGTTTAACTCTGTTTGCCTATGTTTAAGTCTGTGTGCCTCAGCTTAAATGTGTGTAACTCTGTTTGCCTCTATTTAACTCTGCTTGCCTCTGTTTAACTCTATTTGCCTGTTTGCCTCGGCTTAACTCTTTTTGCCAATGTTTAAGTCTGTTTAACTCTGTTTAACTCTGTTTGCCTCTGTTTAACTCCATTTGACTCTGTTTAACTCTGCTTGCCTCTGTTTAACTCTGTTTGCATCTGTTTAAGACTCTGTGCCTCTGCTTAAATCTGTGTAACTCTCTTTGCCTCTATTTAACTCTGTTTGCTTCTGTTTAACTCTATTTGCCTCTGTTTGCCTCTGCTTAACTCTTTTTGACAATGTTTAAATCCGTTTGCCTCTGTTTAACTCTGTTTGCCTCTGTTTAACTCTGTTTACCTCTGTTTGCCTCTGTTTCACTCTGTTTGCCTCTGTTTAACTCTGTCTAACTTTGTATCCTGCCCTTTGCCTGTATTTGCATCTGTTCAACTCTGTTTGCCTCTGTTAAAATTTGTTTAACTTTGTTTACCTCTGTTTGCCTCTGGTTTTATCTGTTTGCCTCTGTTTAACTCTGGTTCAATCTTTTTGCCTCTGTTTAACTCTGTTTAAATCTTTTGGCTCTGTTTAACTATGTTTAAGTCTGTTTAACTGTTTACTTCTGTTTTCCTCTGTTTCACTCTGTCTGCCTCTGTTTAACTCTATTTGCCTCTGTTTAACTCTTTTTAACTCTGTTAAATTCTATTTGCCTCTGTTTAACTCTGTCTAACTCTGTTTGCCACTGTTTAATCTGCTTGCCTCTGTTTAACCCTGTTTAACTCTGTCTTACTCTGATTGCCTCTGTTTAATTCCGTTTGCCTCTGTTTAAATCTGCTTAACGCTGTTTAACATTGCTTCCTTCTGTTTAACAATGTTCTCCTCTGTTTAACTCTGTCAGCCTCTGTTTAACTCTGTTTGCCTCTGTTTGACTCTGTTTAATCTCCTTGCCTATGTATACATTGGTTTAACACTGTTTTCCTCTGTCTAACTCTGTTTAAATCCTTTTGCCTCTGTTTGCCTCTGTTTGACTCTGTTTGGCTCTGTTTAACTCTGTTTGCCCTTGTTTAAAACTGTTTAACTCTGTTTGCCTCTGTGTAAATCTGTTTGCCTCTGTTTAACACTGTTTAACTCTGTTTACATCTGTTCACCTCTGTCTGCCTTGGTTTAACTCTGTTTGCCTAGGTTTAAATCTGTTTAACTCTGATTGGCACTGTTTAAGTCTGTTTGCCTCTTTTTAACTCTGTCTGCCTCTGTATAACTCTGTTTAATTCTGTTTAACTCCTTTCGCCTCTGTTTAAATCTTGTTGACTAAATTTCCCTCTGTTTAACTCTGTTTGCCTCAGTTTAACCCTGATTGCCTCTGTTTGCCTCTGTTTAACTCTCTTTGCCTATGTATATATCTGTTTAACTCTGTTTAATGTGTTTGCCTCTGTTTGCCTCTGTTTAACTCTGCTTCAATCCTTTTGCCTCTGTTTAAATCTTTTGGCTCTGTTCAACTATGTTTAAGACTGTTTAACTCTGTTTACTTCTGTTTGCCTCTGTTTCACTATGTTTGCCTCTGTTTAACTCTGTCTAACTCTGTTTCCTGCCCTTTGCCTCTATTTGCCTCTGTTCAACTCTGTTTGCCTCTGTTAAACTCTGTTTAACTCTGTTTGCCTCTGAGGAAATCTGTTTGCCTCTGTTTAAGTCTGTTTAATTCTGCTTAACACTGTTTGCTACTGTTTACCTCTGTTTAGCTCTTTTTAACTCTGTTTAACTCTGTTTGCCTCTGTTTAACTCTGTGTGCCTCTGTTTAAGTCTGTGTGCCTCTGCTTAAATGTGTGTAACTCTGTCTGCCTCTGTTTAAATCTGTTTGCCTCTGTTTCACTCTTTTTAACTCTGTTAATTTCAATTTGCCTCTGTTTGCCTCTGTTGAACTCTGTTTGCATCTGTTTGAATCTGTTTGCCTCTGTTTAACTCTGTTTAACTCTGTCTTACACTGTTTGCCTCTGTTTAATTCCATTTGCCTCTGTTTAAATCTGCTTAATGCTGTTTAACACTGCTTCCTGCTGTTTAATACTGTTCTCCGTTTAACACTGTCAGACTCTGTTTAACTTTGTTTGCCTCTGTTTACCTCTGTTTAAATCTCTTTGCCTATGTATACATTGGTTTAACTCTGTTTGCCTCTGTTTGCCACTGTTTAAATCTCTTTGCCTATGGAAACATTGGTTTAACTCTGTTTGGCTCTGCTTAACTCTGTTTGCCCTTGTTTAAAACTGTTTAACTCTGTCTAACTCTGTTTCCTGCCCTTTGCCTCTATTTGCCTCTGTTCAACTCTGCTTGCCTCTGTTAAACTCTGTTTAACTCTGTTTGCCTCTGTGGAAATCTGTTTGCCTCTGTTTAACTCTGTTTAATTCTGCTTAACTCTGTTTGCTACTGTTTACCTCTGTTTAGCTCTTTTTAATTTTGTTTTACTCTGTTTGCCTCTGTTTAACTCTGTGTGCCTCTGTTTAAGTCTGTGTGCCTCTGCTTAAATGTGTGTAACTCTGTCTGTCTCTGTTTAAATCTGTTTGCCTCTGTTTCACTCTTTTTAACTCTGTTAAATTCTATTTGCCTCTGTTTAACTCTGTTTAACTCTGTCTTACTCTGTTTGCCTCTGTTTAATTCCATTTGCCTCTGTTTAAATCTGCTTAACGCTGTTTAACACTGCTTCCTGCTGTTTAATACTGTTCTCCTCCGTTTAACACTGTCAGACTCTGTTTAACTTTGTTTGCCTCTGTTTAAATCTCTTTGCCTATGTATACATTGTTTTAACTCTGTTTGCCACTGTTTAAATCTCTTTGCCTATGTATACATTGGTTTAACTCCGTTTGGCTCTGTTTAACTCTGTTTGCCCTTGTTTAAAACTGTTTAACTCTGTTTGCCTCTGTGTAAATCTGTTTGCCTCTGTTTAACACTGTTTAACTCTGTTTGCCTCTGTTCACCTCTGTCTGCCTCCGTTTAACTCTGTTTGCCTAGGTTTAAATCTGTTTAACTCTGATTGGCTCAGTTTAAGTCTGTTTGCCTCTTTTTAACACTGTCTGCCTCTGTATAACTCTGTTTAAATCTGTCTCCCCATCTTAAGCTCTGTTAAACTCTCTCTGTCTCTGTGTAACTCTGTTTGCCTCTGTTTGCTACAGTTTAACTCTGTTTGCCTCAGTTTCACTCTGTTTAACTCTGTTTGCCTCTCTTTGAATCTATTTGCCTCTGTTTAACTCTTTTTGCCTCTGTTTAGATCTGTTTGACTAAATTTCCATTTGATTAACTCTGTTTGCCTCAGTTTAACCCTGCTTGCCTCTGTTTGCCTCTCTTTAACTCTCTTTGCCTATGTATATATCTGTTTAGCTCTGTTTAATCTGTTTGCCTCTGTTTGCCTCTGTTTAATTCTGTTTGCCTCTTTTTCACTCTGTTTAAATCTGTATAACTCGGTTTGCCTCTGTTTAACTCTGCTAGCCTCTGTTTAACTCTGTTTGCCTCTGTTTAATCCTGTTTGCCTCTTTTTCACTCTGTTTAAATCTGTATAACCCTGTTTGACTCTGTTTAAATCTCTAAAACTCTATTTGCCTCTGTTTGCCTCTGCTTAACTCTTTTTGCCAATGTTTAAATCTGTTTAACTCTGTTTGCCTCTGTTTGACTCTGTTTAAATCTCTAAAACTCTGTTTGCCTCTGTTTAACTTCATTTGCCTCTGTTTAACTCTGCTTGCCTCTGTTTAAGTCTGTGTGCCTATGCTTTAATCTGTGTAACTCTGTTTGCATCTGTTTAACTCTGTTTGCCTTTATTTAACTATGTTTAGCTCTGTTTGCCTCTGTTTAACTCTGTTTGCCTCTGTTTCACTGGGTTTAAATCTGTATTACTCTGTTTGACTCTGTTTAACTCTGCTTGCCTCTGTTTAACTCTGCCTCTGTTTCACTGGGTTTAAATCTGTATTACTCTGTTTGCCTCTGTTTAACTCTGTTTGCCTCTGTTTAACTCTGTTTGCTTCTGCTTCATTCTGTTTGACTTTGTTTGACTCTGCTTTCCTCTGTTTCACTCTGTCTAACTCTGTTTGCCTCTGTTTAATTCTGTTTGCATCTGTTTGACTCTGTTTGCCTTTGTTTGCCTCTGTTTAACTATGTTTGCCTCTGTTTAACTCTGTTTAAGTCTGTGTGCCTCTGCTTAAATCTGTGTAACTCTGTTTGCCTCTATGTAACTCTGCTTGCCTCTGTTTAACTCTATTTGCCTCTGTTTGCCTCTGCTTAACTCTGTTTACCTCTGTTTGCCTCTGTTTTTATCTGTTTGCCTCTGTTTTACTCTGGTTCAATCTTTTTGCCTCTGTTTAACTCTGTTTAAATCTTTTGGCTCTGTTTAACTATGTTTAAGTCTGTTTGCCTCTGTTTACTTCTGTTTGCCTCTGTTTCACTCTATTTGCCTCTGTTTAACTCTGTCTAACTCTGTTTCCTTCCCTTTGCCTGTATTTGCGGCTGTTCAACTCTGTTTGCCTCTGTTAAACTCTGTTTAACTCTGTTTACCTCTGTTTGCCTCTGGTTTTATCTTTTTGCCTCTGCTTAACTCTGGTTCAATCTTTTTGCCTCTGTTTAACTCTGTTTAAATCTTTGGGCTCTGTTTAACTATGTTTAAGTCTGTTTAACTCTGTTTACTTCTGTTTTCCTCTGTTTCACTCTGTTTGCCTCTGTTTAACTCTGTCTAACTCAGTTTCCTGCTCTTTCCCTGTATTTGCGTCTGTTCAATTCTGTTTGCCTCTGTTAAACTCTATTTAACGCTGTTTGCCTCTGTTTAACTCTGTTTGCCTCTGTTTAAGTCTGTGTGCCTCTGTTTAACTCTGTTTGCCTTTGTCTGCCTCTGTTTAACTCTATTTGCCTCTTTTTCACTCAGTTTAAATCTGTATAACTCTGTATGCCTCTCTTTAACTCTGCTTGCCTCTGTTTAACTCTGTTTGCCTCTGTTTAAATCTTTGTGCTTCTACTTAAATCTGTGTAAATCTGTTTGCCTCAATTTAACTCTGTTTGCCTCTGTTTAACTCTATGTGCCGCTGTTTGCCTCTGCTTAACTCTTTTTGACAATGTTTAAATCCGTTTAACTCTGTTTAAATCTGTTTGCCTCTGTTTAACTCTGTTTACCTCTGTTTGCCTCTGTTTAACTCTGTTTACCTCTGTTTGCCTCTGTTTTTATCTGTTTACCTCTGTTTAACTTTGGTTCAATCTTTTTGCCTCTGTTTAACTCTGTTTAAATCTTTTGGCTCTATTTAACTATGTTTAAGTCTGTTTAACTCTGTTTACTTCTGTTTGCCTCTGTTTCACTCTGTTTGCCTCTGTTTCACTCTGTCTAACTCTGTTTCCTGCCCTTTGCCTCTATTTGCCTCTGTTCAACTCTGTTTGCCTTTGTTAAACTCTGTTTAACTCTTTCTGCCTCTGTGTAAATCTGTTTGCCTCTGCTTAACTCTGTTTAACTCTGCTTAACTCTGGTTCCTGCTGTTTACCTCTGTTTGGCTCTTTTTAACTCTGTTTAACTCTGTTTGCCTTTGTTTAACTCTGTTTGCCTCTTTTTCACTCAGTTTGAATCTGTATAACTCTGTTTGCCTCTCTTTAACACTGCTTGCCTCTGTTTAACTCTGTTTGCCTCTGTTTAAGTCTGCTTGCCTCTGCTTAAATCTGTGTAACTCTGTTTGCCTCTATGTAACTCTGTTCGCCTCTGTTTAACTCTATTTGCCTCTGTTTGCCTCTGCTTAACTCTGTTTACCTCTGTTTGCCTCTGTTTTTATCTGTTTACCTCTGTTTGCCTCTGTTTTTATCTGTTTGCCTCTGTTTTACTCTGGTTCAATCTTTTTGCCTCTGTTTAACTCTGTTTAAATCTTTTGGCTCTGTTTAACTATGTTTAAGTCTGTTTAACTCTGTTTACTTCTGTTTGCCTCTGTTTCACTCTATTTGCCTCTGCTTAACTCTGTCTAACTCTGTTTCCTTCCCTTTTGCGTGTATTTGCGGCTGTTAAACTCTGTTTAACTCTGTTTACCTCTGTTTGCCTCTGGTTTTATCTATTTGCCTCTGTTTAACTCTGGTTCAATCTTTTTGCCTCTGTTTAACTCTGTTTAAATCTTTTGGCTCTGTTTAACTATGTTTAAGTCTTTTTAACTCTGTTTACTTCTGTTTTCCTCTGTTTCACTCTGTTTGCCTCTGTTTAACTCTGTCTAACTCAGTTTCCTGCCCTTTCCCTGTATTTGCGTCTGTTCAACTCTGCCTCTGTTAAACTCTATTTAACTCTGTTTGCCTCTGCTTAACTCTGTTTGCCTCTGTTTAAGTCTGTGTGCCTCTGTTTAACTCTGTTTGCCTTTGTCTGCCTCTGTTTAACTCTGTTTGCCTCTGTTTAAGTCTGCTTGCCTCTGCTTAAATCTGTGTAACTCTCTTTGCCTCTATTTAACTCTGCCTCTGTTTAACTCTATTTGCCTCTGTTTGCCTCTGCTTAACTCTTTTTGCCAATGTTTAAATCTGTTTAACTCTGCTTAAGTCTGTTTAACTCTGTTTGCCTCTGTTTGACTCTGTTTAAATCTCTACAACTCTGTTTGCCTCTGTTTAACTCCATTTGCCTCTGTTTAACTTTGCTTGCCTCTGTTTAAGTCTGTGTGCCTGTGTTTTAATCTGTGTAACTCTGTTTGCATCTGTTTAACTCTGTTTGCCTTTATTTAACTATGTTTAGCTCTGTTTGCCTCTGTTTAACTCTGTTTGCCTCTGTTTCACTGGGTTTAAATCTGTATTACTCTGTTTGCCTCTGTTTAACTCTGTTTCAATCTTTTTGCCTCTGTTTAACTCTGTTAAAATCTATTGGCGCTGTTTAACTATGTTTAACTCTGTCTAACTCTTTCTCCTGCTATTTGCCTCTGTTTGCCTCTGTTTAAATCTGTTTGCCTCTGTTTAACTCTGTTTAAATCTGTTTGCCTCTGTTTGCCTCTGTTTAATGCTGTTTTACTCTGGTTGCCCCTGTTTGCCTCTGTTTGCCTCTGTTTAACTCTGTCTGTCTCTTTTTAACTCTGTTTAACTCGGTTTCCCTCTGTTTAACTCCGTTTGTCTCTGTTTGCTTCTGTTTAAATCTATTTGTCTCTGTTTGCCTCTGTTTAACTCTGTTTACCTCTGTTTGTCTCTGTTTTTATCTGTTTGCCTCTGTTTAACTCTGTTTCAATCTTTTTGCCTCTGTTTAACTCTAGTTAAATCTTTTGGCTCTGTTTAACTATGTTTAAGTCTGTTTAACTCTGTTTACTTCTGTTTTCCTCTGTTTCACTCTGTTTGCCTCTCTTTAACTCTGGCTAACTCTGTTTCCTGCCCTTTGCCTCTATTTGCCTCTGTTCAACTCTGTTTGCGCCTGTTAAACTCTGTTTAACTCTGTTTGCCTCGGTGTAAATCTGTTTGCCTCTGTTTAACTCTGCTTAACTCTGGTTGCCTCGGTTTACCTCTGTTTGGCTCTTTTTAACTCTGATTAATTCTGTTTACCTCTGTTTTACTCTGTCTAACTGTCTTTGCCTATGTTTACATCTGTTTGACTCTGTTCAACTCTGTTTCCCTATGTTTGCCTCTGCTTGCCTCTGTTGAACCTTGTTTAAATCTTTTTGCCTCTGTTTGTCTCTTTGACTCTGTTTGGCTCTGTTGAACTCTGTTTGCCTCTGTTTAACTCTGTCTAGCTCTGTTTGCCAGTGTTTGCCTCTGTTTGCCTCTGTTTTAATCTGTTTAAATCTGTCTGCCTCTGTTTTACTCTGTTCACCTCTGTTAAACTCTGTTTCATTCTGTTTGCCTGTGTTTAACACCGTTTGCCTCCATTTAACTCTGTTTAACTTTGTTTAACACTGTTCGACTCTGTTTGCCTCTGTTTTACTCTGTTTTCCTCTGTTAAACTCTGTTTCACTCTGTTTGCCTCTGTTTGCCTCTGTTTAACTCTGTTTAAATCTGTTTAACTCTGTTTGCCTCTGTTTATCTCTGGTTCAATCTTTTTGCTTCTGTTTAACTCTGTTTAAATCTTTTGGCTCTGTTTACCTCTATTTGCCTCTGTTTAACTCTGTTGAACTCTGTTCAACTCTGTTTAACTCTCTTTACCTATGTTTACATCTATTTAACTCTGTTTAACTCTGTTTGCCTCTGTTAAACCCTGTTTAGCTCTTTTTGCCTCTGTTTACCTCTGTTTGACTCTGTTTGCCTCTGTTTAACACCATCTCCATCTGTTTAACTCTGTTTGCCTCTGTTTAACTCTGTCTAGCTCTGTTTAACTCTGTTTGCCTCTGTTTAAATCTGTTTAACTCTGTTTGCCTCTGCTTAAAACTGTCAAACTCTGTTTTCCTCTTTTTAACTCTGTTTAACACTGTTCAACTCTGTTTGCCTCTGTTTAACTCTGTTTGCCTCTGTTTAAATATGTTTGCCTCTGTCTGCCTTTGCTTAACTCTGTTTAAGTCTGTCTCCCTATGCTTAACTCTGTTAAACTCTCTTTGTCTCTATTTAACTCTGTTTGCCTCTGTTTAAATATATTTGTCTCTGTTTGCCTCTGTTTAACACTCTTTGCCTATGTCTAAATCTGTTTAGCACCGTTTAACACTCTTCTCCTCTGTTTAACTCTATTTGCCTCTGTTCAACTCTGTTTGACTCTGTTTGCCTCTGCTTAACTCTCTGTGCCTCTGTGTAACTCTCTTCAACTCTCTCTGCCTCTGTTTAACTCTGTGTAACTCTGTTTGCCTCTGTTTAACTCTGTTTGCCTCTGTTTAAATCTGTTTGCTTCTGTTTAAGTTCTCAGTTCCTTCGCTTCCGTCGCATCTGTTCCGATGATGCTACCTTCAAAAACAGTTCCTCTGACATGTCCTCCTTCTTCCTTAACCGAGGTTTTCCACCCACGGTCGTTGACAGGGCCCTCAACCGTGTCCAGCCCATCTCCCGCGCATCCACCCTCACGCCTTCTCCTCCCTCCCAGAAACATGATAGCATCCCCCTTGTCCTCACTTATCACCCCACCAGCCTCCACATTCAAAGAATCATCCTCCACCATTTCCGCCAACTCCAGCATGATGCCACTACCAAACACATCTTCCCTTCACCCCCACTGTCGGCATTCCATAGGGATCATTCCCTCTGGGACACCCTGGTCCACTCCTCCATCACCCCCTACTCCTCAACCCCCACCTATGGCACCACCCCATGCCCACGCAAAAGATGTAACACCTGCCCCTTCACTTCCTCTCTCCTCACCGTCCAAAGGCCCAAACACTCCTTTCAAGTTAAGCAACATTTCACTTGCATTTCCCCCAACTTAGTCTACTGCATTCGTTGCTCCCAATGTGGTCTCCTCTACATTGGAGAGACCAAACGTAAACTGGGCGACTGCTTTGCAGAACACCTGTAGTCTGTCCACAAGAATGACCCAAACCTCCCTGTCACTTGCCATTTTAACACTCCACTCTGCTCTCTTGCCCACATGTCTGTCCTTGGCTTGCTGCATTGTTCCAGTGAAGCCCAACGCAAACTGGAGGAACAACACCTCATCTTCCGACTAGGCACCTTACAGCCTTCCGGACTGAATATTGAATTCAACAACTTTAGGTCTTGAGCTCCCTCCTCCATCCCCACCCCATTTCTGTTTCTTCCCCCTTCCTTTGTTTTTTTCCAATAAATTATATAGATTTTTCTTTTTCCCACCTATTTCCATTATTTTTAAATATTTTTAAATCTTTTATGCTCCCCCCACCCCCACTAGAGCTGTACCTTGAGTGCCCTACCATCCATTCTTAATTAGCACATTCGTTTAGATAATATCACCAACTTCGACACCTATGTGTTCTTTTGTCCTGCTGTCTGTGACATCTTTTGATGATCTGCTTCTATCCCTGCTTTTGCCTACAACCACACCCCCACTCCACTTCTCTCCCCCCACCCAACCCACCCCCCACCACCACCTTAAACCAGCTTATATTTCACCCCTTCGGGGGATTCACCTAGTTCTGTCGAAGGGTCATGAGGACTTGAAACGTCAACTCTTTTCTTCTCTGCCGATGCTGCCAGACCTGCTGAGTTTTTCCAGGTAATTCTGTTTTTGTTTTGGATTTCCAGCATCCGCAGTTTTTTGTTTTTATCTCTGTGTTTAATTGACTGCCACTGCTCTTCAAGAAATGCCTACCTCCTTGAAGAAGTTCTGTTCGTCTCTGAGACAAGATTTCCGTATCTCTCTTTTGCCTTGCTCACCTTCATTGCTTTCCATTTCTCTCCTGGTGCTTGACAAGATGTTTACTAAAACCTGCTTTCACAGCCATATCTCCTTTCTCAGTGACTGTCTCCGTCTCCGCATTACCCCACATGGATTTCAACTGAAATTCCACCCCTCATGTTTCGAACCCACCCAGGATTACAGGTATCTCCGGGACATAAAACGTTTCTCGGACTGCTTTTCCCGTCACATTCTGAAATCCACCTTCAGTGTCATGCGCCGCCATATGAACACACTCGACCTCTCCCTCCAGCAGCACCACCGTACCCTTTTTCAAAGCTGCTCGTGCCCCCAGTTTCATTTTATTCTTTGTCTCATCCGACAACTCAACAAGAAACTTTCTCTTTCTCTCAAGTGCTAAGGAACGCAATCTCCAACAACTCATCGACACCAACACCCATCTAGGACCCTCCATCCCTGCCTGTCCCTCCGTCCCCACCCCATCTTCTAATCCCAGCCCCAGCCTTGTATTCACTATACCCCCTGACATTCCCCTCTCTGATGCTGAACGTTCAGTGCTCAGCAAAGGACTTAGTTTCATACCCTTACGCCCTCACCTCAATGAATTTCGGGCTCAGCATGATACTGAACTCTTCTTCCGCCGTCTTCGTCTCTGGGCTCACTTCTTTGGGCAGGAGTCCTCTCCCAGTTCAACGGATCCTTTCACCCACCTCCAATATTCTCCCTCCACCTGGACCCCTCCCTCTGGATTCTTACCTTCTCTTGATCTTTTCATTGAGAACTGTCGGCACGACATTAGTCGTCTCAATTTCTCTGCTCCTCTCACCCATTCTAACCTGTCCCTCTCTGAACTTACTGCACTCCATTCTCTGAGGTTCAACCCTGACATGGTGATCAAACCCGCTGACAAGGGTGGTGCTGTTGTTGTCTGGCGCACTGACCTCTACCTCGCGGAGGCTGAGTGTCAACTCACCGACACTTCCTCCTACCTCTCCCTGGATCATGACCTCACCACTGAACATCAAGCCATTGTTTCCAGGACTGTCACTGACCTCATCACCTCTGGGGATCCTCCTTCCACAGCTTCCAACCTGATAGTCGCCCAACCTCAGACGGCCCGCTTCTATCTCCTACCCAAAATCCACAAACAGAACTGTCCCGGTAGACCGATCATGTCAGCTTGCTCCTGCCCCACAGAACTCATTTCTCATTATCTTGACTCCCTTCTCTCTCCCCTTGTCCAGTCCCTCCCCACCTACATCCGTGATTCCTCTGACACCTTACCTCACATCAATAATTTCCAGTTCCCTGGCCCCAACCGCTTCCTCTTCACCATGGACGTCCAATCCCTCTACACCTCCATCCCCCACCAGGATGGTCTGAGGGCCCTTAGCTTCTTCCTCGAACAGAGGCCCGAACAATCCCCATTCACCACTACTCTCCTCCGTCTGGCTGAACTTGTTCTCACACTGAACAATTTCTCCTTCAACTCCTCTCACTTCCTCCAAATAAAAGGTGTGGCTATGGGTACCCGCATGGGCCCCAGCTATGCCTGTCTCTTTATGGGGTATGTGGAACATTCCTTGTTCCAGTCCTACTCCGGCCCCCTTCCACAACTCTTTCTCCGGTACATCGATGATTACTTCGGTGCTGCTTCATGCTCTCGGTGGGACTTGGAAAAATTTATTAATTTTGCTTCCAATCTCCACCCCTCCATCATTTTCACGTGGTCCATCTCTGACACTTCCCTTCCCTTCTTTGACCTCTCTGTCTCAATCTCTGGTGATAGACTGTCCACCAATATCCATTACAAGCCTACCAACTCCCACAGCTACCTTGACTACAGCTCCTCACACCCCGCTTCCTGTAAGGACTCCATCCCATTCTCCCAGTTCCTTCACCTCCGTCGCATCTGTTCCGATGATGCTACCTTCAAAAACAGTTCCTCTGACATGTCCTCCTTCTTCCTTAACCGAGGTTTTCCACCCACGTTCGTTGACAGGGCCCTCAACCGTGTCCGGCCCATCTCCCGCGCATCCGCCCTCACGCCTTCTCCTCCCTCCCAGAAACATGATAGCGTCCCCCTTGTCCTCACCTATCACCCCACCAGCCTCCGCATTCAAAGAATCATCCTCCACCATTTCCGCCAACTCCAGCATGATGCCACCACCAAACACATCTTCCCTTCACCCACACTGTCGGCATTCCATAGGGATCGTTCCCTCTGGGACACCCTGGTCCACTCCTCCATCACCCCCTACTCCTCAACCCCTACCTATGGCACCACCCCATGCCCACGCAAAAGATGTAACACCTGCCCCTTCACTTCCTCTCTCCTCACCGTCCAAGGGCCCAAACACTCCTTTCAAGTTAAGCAACATTTCACTTGCATTTCCCCCAACTTAGTCTACTGCATTCGTTGCTCCCAATGTGGTCTCCTCTACATTGGAGAGACCAAACGTAAACTGGGCGACTGCTTTGCAGAACACCTGTAGTCTGTCCGCAAGAATGACCCAAACCTCCCTGTTGCTTGCCATTTCAACTCTCCATCCTGCTCTCTTGCCCACATGTCTGTCCTTGGCTTACTGCATTGTTCCAGTGAAGCCCAACACAAACTGGAGGAACAACACCTCATCTTCCGACTAGGCACTTTACATCCTTCCGGACTGAATATTGAATTCAACAACTTTAGGTCTTGACCTCCCTCCCCCATCCCCACCCCCTTTCTGTTTCTTCCCCCTTCCTTTTGTTTTTTATCCAATAAATTATATAGATTTTTCTTTTTCCCACCTATTTCCATTATTTTTAAATATTTTTAAATATTTTATGCTCCCCCCACCCCCACTAGAGCTGTACCTTGAGTGCCCTACCATCCATTCTTAATTAGTACATTCGTTTAGATAATATCACCAACTTCGACACCTATGTGTTCTTTTGTCCTGCTGTCTGTGACATCTTTTGATGATCTGCTTCTATCCCTGCTTTTGCCTACAACCACACCCCCACTCCACTTCTCTCCCCCCACCCAACCCACCCCCCACCACCACCTTAAACCAGCTTATATTTCACCCCTTCGGGGGATTCACCTAGTTCTGTCAAAGGGTCATGAGGACTTGAAACGTCAACTCTTTTCTTCTCTGCCGATGCTGCCAGACCTGCTGAGTTTTTCCAGGTAATTCTGTTTTTGTTTTGGATTTCCAGCATCCGCAGTTTTTTGTTTTTATCTCTGTGTTTAATTGACTGCCACTGCTCTTCAAGAAATGCCTACCTCCTTGAAGAAGTTCTGTTCGTCTCTGAGACAAGATTTCCGTATCTCTCTTTTGCCTTGCTCACCTTCATTGCTTTCCATTTCTCTCCTGGTGCTTGACAAGATGTTTACTAAAACCCGCTTTCACAGCCATATCTCCTTTCTCAGTGACTGTCTCCGTCTCCGCATTACCCCACGTGGATTTCAACTGAAATTCCACCCCTCATGTTTCGAACCCACCCAGGATTACAGGTATCTCCGGGACATAAAACGTTTCTCGGACTGCTTTTCCCTTCACATTCTGAAATCCACCTTCAGTGTCATGCGCCGCCATATGAACACACTCGACCTCTCCCTCCAGCAGCACCGCCGTACCCTTTTTCAAAGCTGCTCGTGCCCCCAGTTTCATTTTATTCTTTGTCTCATCCGACAACTCAACAAGAAACTTTCTCTTTCTCTCAAGTGCTAAGGAATGCAATCTCCAACAACTCATCGACACCAACACCCATCTAGGACCCTCCACCCCTGCCTGTCCCTCCGTCCCCACCCCATCTTCTAATCCCAGCCCCAGCCGTGTATTCACTATACCCCCTGACCTTCCCCTCTCCGATGCTGAACGTTCAGTGCTCAGCAAAGGACTTAGTTTCATACCCTTACGCCCTCACCTCAATGAATTTCGGGCTCGGCATGATGCTGAACTCTTCTTCCGCCGTCTTCGTCTCCGGGCTCACTTCTTTGGGCAGGAGTCCTCTCCCAGTTCAACGGATCCTTTCACCCACCTCCAATATTCTCCCTCCACCTGGACCCCTCCCTCTGGATTCTTACCTTCTCTTGATCTTTTCATTGAGAACTGTCGGCGCGACATTAGTCGTCTCAATTTCTCTGCTCCTCTCACCCATTCTAACCTGTCTCTCTCTGAACTTACTGCACTCCATTCTCTCAGGTCCAACCCTGACATGGTGATCAAACCCGCTGACAAGGGTGGTGCTGTTGTTGTCTGGCGCACTGACCTCTACCTCGCGGAGGCTGAGTGTCAACTCACCGACACTTCCTCCTACCTCTCCCTGGATCATGACCTCACCACTGAACATCAAGCCATTGTTTCCAGGACTGTCACTGACCTCATCACCTCTGGGGATCCTCCTTCCACAGCTTCCAACCTGATAGTCGCCCAACCTCAGACGGCCCGCTTCTATCTCCTACCCAAAATCCACAAACAGAACTGCCCCGGTAGACCGATCGTCTCAGCTTGCCCCTGCCCCACAGAACTCATTTCTCGTTATCTTGACTCCCTTCTCTCTCCCCTTGTCCAGTCCCTTCCCACCTACATCCGTGATTCCTCTGACACCTTACGTCACATCAACAATTTCCAGTTC
Organism: Isurus oxyrinchus; assembly: GCA_026770705.1. Classification (NCBI taxonomy): domain Eukaryota; kingdom Metazoa; phylum Chordata; class Chondrichthyes; order Lamniformes; family Lamnidae; genus Isurus; species Isurus oxyrinchus. The sequence continues at coordinate 589,431 of JANJGN010000310.1, read as the reverse complement.
CCTGGCCCCAACCGCTTCCTCTTCACCATGGACGTCCAATCCCTCTACACCTCCATCCCCCACCAGGATGGTCTGAGGGCCCTTAGCTTCTTCCTCGAACAGAGGCCCGAACAATCCCCATCCACCACTACTCTCCTCCGTCTGGCTGAACTTGTTCTCACGTTGAACAATTTCTCCTTCAACTCCTCTCACTTCCTCCAAATAAAAGGTGTGGCTATGGGTACCCGCATGGGCCCCAGCTATGCCTGTCTCTTTATGGGGTATGTGGAACATTCCTTGTTCCAGTCCTACTCCGGCCCCCTTCCACAACTCTTTCTCCGGTACATCGATGATTACTTCGGTGCCGCTTCATGCTCTCGTCGGGACTTGGAAAAATTTATTAATTTTGCTTCCAATCTCCACCCCTCCATCATTTTCACGTGGTCCATCTCTGACACTTCCCTTCCCTTCCTTGACCTCTCTGTCTCAATCTCTGGTGATAGACTGTCCACCAATATCCATTACAAACCCACCGACTCCCACAGCTACCTCGACTATAGCTCCTCACACCCCGCTTCCTGTAAGGACTCCATCCCATTCTCTCAGTTCCTTCACCTTCATCGCATCTGTTCCGATGATGCTACCTTCAAAAACAGTTCCTCTGACATGTCCTCCTTCTTCCTTAACCGAGGTTTTCCACCCATGGTTGTTGACAGGGCCCTCAACCGTGTCCCGCCCATCTCCTGCGCATCCGCCCTCATGCCTTCTCCTCCCTCCCAGAAACATGATACGGTCCCTCTTGTCCTCTCTTTTCACCCCACCAGCCTCCGCATTCAAAGGATCATCCTCCGCCATTTCCGCCAACTCCAGCATGATGCCACCACCAAACACATCTTCCCTTCACCCCCCTATTGGCATTCCATAGGGATCGTTCCCTCTGGGACACCCTGGTCCACTCCTCCATCACCCCCTACTCCTCAACCCCCTCCTATGGCACCACCCCATGCCCACGCCAAAGATGTAACACCTGCCCCTTCACTTCCTCTCTCCTCACCGTCCAAGGGCCCAAACATTCCTTTCAAGTGAAGCAGCGTTTCACTTACATTTCCCCCAACTTAGTCTACTACATTCGTTGCTCCCAATGTGGTCTCCTCTACATTGGAGAGACCAAACGTAAACTGGGCGACTGCTTTGCAGAACACCTGCGGTCTGTCTGCAAGAATGACCCATACCTCCCTGTCACTTGCCATTTTAACACTCCACCCTGCTCTCTTGCCCACATGTCTGTCCTTGGCTTGCTGCATTGTTCCAGTGAAGCCCAACGCAAACTGGAGGAACAACACCTCATCTTCCGACTAGGCACCTTACAGCCTTCCGGACTGAATATTGAATTCAACAACTTTAGGTCGTGAGCTCCCTCCTCCATCCCCACCCCCTTTCTGTTTCTTCCCCCTTCCTTTTGTTTTTTTCCAATAAATTATATAGATTTTTCTTTTTCCCAACTTTTTCCATTATTTTTAAATATTTTTAAATATTTTATGCTCCCCCCATCCCCACTAGAGCTATACCTTGAGTGCCCTACCATCCATTCTTAATTAGCACATTCGTTTAGATAATATCACCAACTTCAACACCTATGTGTTCTTTCATTCTATTGTTGTTGGTGACATCTTTTGATGATCTGCTTCTATCACTGCTTGTTTGTCCCCACAACCACACCCCCCCCCCCACTTCTCTTCGCCAACCCAACTCCACCGCCCCCTCCCCCCCACCAAAACACACACACACACCTTAAACCAGTTTGTTTTTCACTCCTTTCCTATTTCTACTTAGTTCTGTCAAAGGGTCATGAGGACTCGAAACGTCAACTCTTTTCTTCTCCGCCGATGCTGCCAGACCTGCTGAGTTTTTCCAGGTAATTCTGTTTGTGTTTTGTCCTCCTTTGAATGGCCCAATCTGAAATTGTGGCAAACGCTGCCACCTGCTGGCCAACAAAACCCAGGACACCGGGGAGAACTCTTCCCCCGCTACCCCCACCCCAGCCCCCGCCAGCCCACTTTCCTTCCAATAGGGGCCAGGGTATCTCTTATGTCCATCTGAGGGGGTGGACGGAGGCATCAGGTTTAATGTCTCATCCTGAAGGAGATAGAGAGAGAGAGAGGGATGTGATGGAGAGGCAAATGATGTATCATAGAGTCAGAGAGGTCTACAGCACAGAAAAAGGCCCTTCGACCCATCTAGTCTGTGTCGGTCAAAGAAGATCCGAACTATTCTAATCCCATATTCCAGCACTAGGCCCATAGCCTTGTATGCCATGGCATCGCAAATACTTATAGAGTGGGGTGTATAATAGAGGCCAGAGGAAAGGGAGAGAGAGTGCGATAGAGACAGAGAGACAGAGAGTGAGACAGGCAGAGTGAGGCAAAAAGAGAAAGAGAGAGAGAGAGTGAAACAGACAGAGAGACAGAAAGAGAGAGGTAGAGGGACCGTGAAAGAGACAAAAAGAAAGAGACACAGGAAAAGAGAGACAAAAAGAAAGAGGTGCAGAGATAGAGAGAGAGATAGAAGGACAGAGAGACACAGAGAGTGAGAGACAGAGGCAGTCAGGGAGTCAGAGAGAGCAACAGAATGAGAGATAGAGGGAGAGACAGAGAGAGAGATAGAGAGAAAGACAGAGAGAGAGACATAGGGATGGAGAGAGAGAGAGAGACAGAGAGGGACAGAGAGAGACAGCAACAGATAGAGACAGAGAGAGACACAGACAGCGAGAGCGACAGAGAGAGTTAGACACACAGAGAGACAGAGAGAGAGAGCAACAGAGAGAGAAAGAGAGATAGAGAGGGAGAGAGACAAAGAGAGAGAGAGGGACAGAGAGAGACAGCGAGAGATAGAGAGGGACAGAGAGAGACAGCGAGAGATAGAGAGGGAGAGACAGAGAGAGCGACAGAGAGGTAGAGAGACAGAGACAGAGAGAGAGAGAGATAGACAGAGACAGAGAGACAGCGAGAGAGAGACTGTGGGAGAGAGAGACAGAGAGACTGACAGAGAGAGAGAGAGAGAGACAGCAGAGAGAGACAGAGAGAGAGAGTTCTCCAGGATTGCAGCGCTGAATCACCCGAATTCTGATATCGGGTCCCACAGGCCGAGCTTGTATTCCCTCGAGTATCGAAGATTAAGGGGTGTTCTGATCGAGGGGTTTGGAGGGGGTGGGAGAGCCCGGATTGAGGAGGCAGAACATCAAAGTTGGAGCCAGGCGGTCAGGGGAGATGTCAGGAAGCACTTGACACAAAGTGGAGTGGAAATGGGGAACTCCCTCCCCTCGATAAGCCTGTCGAGGCTGAGATGGGGGGAGGGTAATTGTAAATTTCCAACCTGAGATTGGGAGATTTTTCTGGGTAAGGGGGGGATTGAGGATTACAGAACCGAGGGCAGCAGATGGAGTTAAGATGCAGATCAGCCATGATCTGGTTGAACGGAGGAAAACTCGAGGGGCAGAATGGCCTCCTCATGTTCCTGTCTCACAGGCTTGACAGGGGCTGAATGGCCTCCCAAACTACAAAGGTTCTCCCTCAGCGCTGACCCACCAACAGTGCTGCACTCCCTCAGCACTGACAATCCAGCAGTTTTTTCCATGAGCAGCCACAATCTCTCTCCATTCTCCCCTTAAAGCCACTTGCGAGCTTTACAGACCTGGCACTTTTCTGGAGGGGGTGTTGGGTGGGGCATTGAGAGATTCCTCCCTCACTCCCACCCCCGCCCTCATCCCACATCCTCATGCACACTGATAAGGGAAGAAGCGTGGATTTAAGGGGAAAGCAACGCAGTCGTTCAATCGCATTGTGATGAACGCTGTGGGCAAATAGCTGAGGGGGAGTTGGTGGGGTTGGGTGTGGGGGATGGCACCGGAGAGGCGTTGACAATGCCAGTGCCTTTGGGAGAGCGCCAGGGGAGTACCAAGGGTGGGTGAGGTTCTGGGGAAATTCTGGAAGCAGCTGGGCCCACCCTGGTCTGTAAATACTCGTTTATTGTGCCCAGGCTGTAGAGGGTGCCGCTGATATCATGTTCGTGGTTCAACGTGAAACCCTCTTGTGAATCGCGGCACGAGACTGTCTTTAAATCGCGGTGTCGGTTAGCGAACCGACAGTCGTTACAGCATAACAGGCCATTCGGCCCATCGAGCTGATGCCAGAGAAACTACCTGCGTATATATGAAGTTTTGTGTTTACTCAATAAAATTAAACATTGTTTCAGTCAGTGGTATATTGTGTGTGTGTGTTTGTGTGTGTACACGTCTCTGCAAACAGGAATAGGAGGAGGCCATTCAACCCCTTGAGCCTGTTGCACAGGAACAGGAGGTGTCATTCAGGCCGTTGAGCCTCGAAGGGCTGAATGGCCTCCTCCTGTGGATGGCCCCATATGAGATTGTGCCAAATGCTGCCACCTGCTGGTCAACAAAATCTCGACGACCTGACAGAGGCTCAACAGCAGTCAGGCAGGTTCAGTTTTAAAAGCTCATGTTGGGGTGTGAGCAGGCTGAACGTTGGGGGGGGGGGCGGCAGAGCCTTTGAATGCGGAGGTCTTCATACAATCACAGAATGACACAGCTCAAGTGGAGGTCATTCAGCCCATCATGCATGTGCTGGCTCTTTGGAAGAGCTGTCCAATTAGCCCCACATTCAGGTTTAATGTCTCATCCTGAAGGATGGAGAGAGAGAGAGAGAGATGTGATGAGAGAGTTGAGGCAAAGGTTGGTGTTGCGTTGAGAGAGGGCGATGGAGAGGCAAGTGATGTGTCACAGAGTCATAGAGGTCTACTGCTCAGAAAAAGGCCCTTCGGCCCATCGAGTCTGTGTCAGTCAAACAAGTAGGGAAATATTCTAATCCCATTTTCCAGCACTAGGCCCATAGCCTTGTATGCCATGGCATCGCAAATACTTATAGAGTGGGGTGTATAATGGAGGCCAGAGAAAAGGTAGAGAGAGATAGAGAGACTGAGACAGAGAAAGGCAGAGTGAAAGAGAGCGAGAGAGAGAAAATGGGAGAGTGAGGCAAACAGCAAATGAGAGAGAGTCAGACAGAGAAAGATACAGAAAGTGAGAGAGAGAGATAGATAGAGGGACCGAGAAAGACAAAGAGGAAGAGTCACAGGAAAAGAGAGACAGAAAGAGAGAGACCCAGATATAGAGAGAGAGATAGAAGGACAGAGAGACACAGAGAGAGAGACAGAGCAAGAGAGAAAGTCAATGTCAGAGAGAGCAACAGAAAGAGAGACAGAGGGAGAGACAGAGAGAGAAAGAGGGAATGAGAGAGACACAGAGACAGAGAGAGATAGAGAGAGACTGAGACAGACAGACACAGAAAGAGAGATAGAGAGAGGAACCAAGAAAAAAACAGAGAGAAAGAGACACAGGAGAAGAGAGATAAAAAGAAAGAGACGCAGAGATAGAGAGAGAGATAGAAGGACAGAGAGACAGAAAGAGAGAGACAGAGAGAGAGAGAGTCAGAGTCAGTGTGAGCAACAGAATGAGAGATAGAGGGAAAGACAGAGAGATAAAGAAAGACAGAGAGAGAGAGCGTCAGATAGAGAGAGAGAGAGATAGAGAGATAAAGTGATAGAGAGAGACAGAGATACAGAGAGAGACAGAGACAGAGAGAGACAGAGATACAGAGAGAGAGAGAGACAGAGAGAGATAGAGAGATACACAGAGAGTGAGAGAGAGTTAGGGAGAGAGAGACTGAGGGAGAGAGATAGGGAGGGAGAGAGACAGAGACAGAGAGAAAGGCACAGAGAGAGAGCGACAGATAGAGAGAGAGAGAGATAGATGGAGAGAGAAAGAGATAGACAGAGAGATACAGAGAAAGGCAGAGACAGAGCGATAGACAGAGAGATAGACAGAGATCCAGAGAGAGAGAGAGAGAGAGAGACAGAGAGAGAGATAGAGTGAGACACAGAGAGTGAGAGAGAGATAGAGAGAGTGAAACAGTGAGAGAGAGACAGAGAGAGAGACAGAGAGAGAGAGCCCTTCAGGATTGCAGTGCAGAATCACCAGAACGACCTGGGTCTGAGAGGGTTAAATTCCGATGACGGGTCCCACAGGCCGAGCTTGTATTCCCTCGAGTATCGAAGATTAAGGGGTGTTCTGATCGAGGGGTTTAAGATGATGGGTTTGGAGGGGGTGGGAGATCCTGTTGCATAGGAATAGGAGGAGGCTCATTCAGGCCGTTGAGCCTCGAAGGGCTGAATGGCCTCCTCCTGTGGATGGCCCATTATGAAATTGTGGCAAATGCTGCCACCTGCTGGTCAACAAAACCACGACGACCTGACAGAGGCTCAACAGCAGTTGGGCAGGTTCAGTTTCAAAAGCTCATGTTGGGGAGTGGGCAGGTTGAACGGGGGTGGGTGGGGGAGGGGGGTGGAGCCTTTGAATGCGGAGGTGTTTGTACAATCACAGAATGACACAGCTCAAGAGGAGGCCATTCAGCCCATCATGCATGTGCTGGCTCTTTGGAAGAGCTGTCCAATTAACCCCACACTCTTCACTCCAATGCCACCGGCTCTTCCCCACCCCACCCCACATAACCCTGCAGGTTTGTCCCCTTCCAGTATATATCCAATTCCCCCATTATCAAAGAGAGAGAGAGAGAGAGACAAGGAAAGACTGACCGTAGCAAAAGAACGACGTGCGTTTATATAGCGGCTTTCACCACCAGCAGACACCTCCAAGTGCCTCGCAGCCTCTGAAGCACCTTTGCAGGTGGGGTCACTCTTACAGGGAAAGGGATCGCCATTTTGTGCAGAGGAAGATCCCACGAGCAGCCGATGTCACACGATGACCCAGGTCATCTGTTACTTTTCATGGTGTTGGCTGAGGGATACGTTTTGGGCCCAGGACACCGGGGAGAACTCTTCCCCCCAACCCCCACCCAAACCCACCATCCCGCTTTCCTTCCAATAGGGGCCAGGGGATCTTTTATGTCCACCTGAGGGGGTGGACGCAGGCCTCAGGTTTAATGTCTCATCCTGAAGGATGGAGAGAGAGAGAGAGAGGGATGTGATGAGAGAGTTGAGGCAAAGGTTGGTGTTGGGTTGAGAGAGGGCGATGGAGAGGCAAGTGATGTGTCATAGAGTCATAGAGGTCTACAGCACAGAAAAAGGTCCTTCGGCCCATCTAGTCTATGTCGGTCAAACAAGTAGGGAACTATTCTAATCCCATTTTCCAGCACTAGGCCCATAGCCTTGTATGCCATGGCATTGCAAATACTTATAGAGTGGGGTGTATAATGGAGGCCAGAGGAAAGGTAGAGAGAGATAGACAGACTGAGACAGAGAAAGGCAGAGGGAAAGAAAGTGAGAGAGAGAAAAAGGGAGAGTGAGGCAAACAGCAAATGAGAGAGAGTCAGACAGAGAAAGATACAGAAAGTGAGAGAGTGAGACAGATAGAGGGACTGAGAAAGACAAAGAGAAAGAGTCACAGGAAAAGGGAGACAGAAAGAGATAGACAGGAGAGAGATAGAAGGACAGAGAGACACAGAGAGAGAGACAGAGCAAGAGAGAAAGTCAATGTCAGAGAGAGCAACAGAAAGAGAGATAGAGGGAGAGACAGAGAGAGAAAGAGGGACAGAGAGAGACACAGAGAGAGAGAGAGAGAGAGAGAGAGACTGAGACAGACAGAGAGACACAGAATGAGAGAGAGAGAGAGGAACCGAGAAAGAGACAGAGAGAAAGAGACACAGGAAAAGAAAGACCAAAAAGAGACGCAGCGATAGAGAGAGAGATAGATGGAGAGAGAGTCAGAGAGAGAGAGACAGACAGAGAGAGAGAGTCAGAGTTAGAGAGAGCAACAGAATGAGAGATAGAGGGAAAGACAGAGAGATAGAGACAGAGAGAGAGATAGAGAGGGAGAGAGACAGAGAGAGAGAGCATCAGATAGAGAGAGAGAGAGATAGATAGAGAGAGAAAGTGACAGACAGAGAGAAACATAGATACAGAGAGAGACAGAGACAGACAGAGAGAGACATAGATACAGAGAGAGACAGAGACAGACAGTGATACAGAGAGAGAGAGAGACAGAGAGAGATAGAGAGAGACACAGAGAGTGAGAGAGAGATAGAGAGAGAGTGAAACAGAGAGAGAGAGAGAGAGAGAGAGAGAGAGCCCTTCAGGTTTGCAGTGCAGAATCACCAGAACGACCTGGGTCTGAGAGGGTTAAATTCCGATGACGGGTCCCACAGGCCGAGCTTGTATTCCCTCGAGTATTGAAGATTAAGGGGTGTTCTGATCGAGGGGTTTAAGATGATGGGTTTGGAGGGGGTGGGAGAGCCCAGAATGAGGGGGCAGAACATCAAAGTTGGAGCCAGGCGGTCAGGGGTGATGTCAGGAAGCACTTGACACAAAGTGGAGTGGAAATGGGGAACTCCCTCCCCTCGATAAGCCTGTCGAGGCTGAGATGGGGGGAGGGCAATTGTAAATTTCCAACCTGAGATTGGGAGATTTTTCTGGGTAAGGGGGGGATTGAGGATTACAGAACCGAGGGCAGCAGATGGAGTTAAGATGCAGATCAGCCGTGATCTGGTTGAATCGAGGATGGCTCGAGGGGCAGAATGGCCTCCCCCTGTTCCTGTCTAACAGGCTTGAGAGGGGCTGAATGGCCTCCCAGACGACAAAGTTTCTCCCTCAGAACTGACCCTTCGACAGTGCAGCTCAGTGCTGACCCTCCAACAGTGATTTCCATGAGCAGCCGCAATCTCTCTCCATTCTCCCCTTAACGTCACTTGCGAGCTTTACAGACCTGGCACTTTTCTGGTTGGGGTGTTGGGTGGGGCATTGAGAGATTCTTCCCTCACTCCCACCGCCACCGCCCCCCCACATCCTCATGCACACTGATAAGGGAAGAAGCGTGGATTTAAGGGGAAAGCAACGCACAGTCATTCGATCGCATTTTGATGCATGCTGTGGGCAAATAGCTGAGGGGGAGTTGGTGGGGTTGGGGGGTGGGGATGGCAGCGGAGAGGCGTTGGCCTAGCCAGTGCCTTCGGGAGAGCGCCAGGGGAGTACCGAGGTTGGGTAAGGTTCTGGGGAAATTCTGGAAGCAGCTGGGCCCACCCTGGTCTGTAAATACTCGTGTATTGTGCCCAGGCTGTAGAGGGTGCTGCTGATATCATGTTCGTGGTTCAATGTGAAACCCTCTTGTGAATCACGGCACGAGACTGTCTTTAAATTGCGGTGTTGGTTAGCGAACCGACAGTCGTTACAGCATAGCTGGCCATTCGGCCCATCGAGCTGATGCCAGAGGAACTACCTACGTATTTATGAAGTTTTGTGTGTACCCAATAAAATTAAACATTGTATCAGTCAGTGCTATATTGTGTGTGTGTGTGTGTGTGTGTACATCTCTGCGAACAGGAACAGGAGGAGGCCATTCAGCTCCTCGAGCCTGTTACACAGGAACAGGAGGTGCCCCATTTAGTCCCTCTCAAGCCTCTTAGAAAGGAACAGGAGGAGGCCATTCAGCCACTCATGAGCCTGTTACACAGGAACAGGAGGAGGCCATTCAGCCCCTCGAGACTGTTACACAGGAACAGGAGGGGACTCAATCAGGCCCTTGTGCCTTGAAGGGCTGAATGGCCTCCTCCTGTGGATGGCCCAATCTGAAATTGTGGCAAACGCTGCCACCTGCTGGTCAACAACACCTCGACGACCTGACAGAGTCTCAACAGCAGTCAGGCAGGTTCAGTTTCAAAAGCTCATGTTCAGGGGTGGGCAGGTTGAACGGGGGGTGGGGGTAGGGGAGGCGGAGCCTATGAAGGTGGAGACGTTCGTACAATCACAGAATGACACAGCTCAAGAGGTGGCCATTCAGCCCATCATGCATGTGCTTTATGTTTGAAAGAGCTGTCCAATTAGCTCCACACTCTTCCCCCACTGACCCCACTGGCTCTTTCCCCCTCCCCCCATAACCCTGCACGTTTTTTCCCTTCCAGTATTTATCCAATTCGCCCCTTATCGAAGAGAGAGAGATAGAGAGGGAGAGAGACAGAGAGAGAGAGCGTCAGATAGAGAGAGAAAGTGATAGAGAGAGACACAGATACAGAGAGAGACAGAGACAGAGAGAGACAGAGATACAAAGAGAGAGAGACAGAGAGAGAGAGAGACACACACACAGAGTGAGAGAGAGATAGAGAGAGAGAGACAGAGAGAGAGATAGATAGGGAGGGAGAGAGACAGAGGCAGAGAGAGACAGAGAACAGAGAGAGAGAGACAGAGAGAGAGAGAGAGAGATAGATAGAGAGAGAAACAGATAGAGAGAGAGAGACAGAGAGAGAGAGAGAGAGAGCCCTTCAGGATTGCAGCACAGAATCACCAGAACGACCTGGGTGAGAGGGTTAAATTCTGATGACGGGTCCCACAGGCCGAGCTTGTATTCCCTCGAGTATCGAAGATTAAGGGGGGTTCTGATCGAGGGGTTTAAGATGATGGGTTTGGAGGGGGTGGGAGAGCCCAGAATGAGGGGGCAGAACATCAAAGTTGGAGCCAGGCGGTCAGGGGAGATGTCAGGAAGCACTTGACACAAAGTGGAGTGGAAATGGGGAACTCCCTCCCCTCGATAAGCCTGTCGAGGCTGAGATGGGGGGAGGGCAATTGTAAATTTCCAACCTGAGATTGGGAGATTTTTCTGGGTAAAGGGGGGATTGAGGATTACAGAACCGAGGGCAGCAGATGGAGTTAAGATGTAGATCAGCCGTGATCTAGTTGAATCGAGGAAGGCTCGAGGGGTAGAATAGCCTCCTCTTGTTCCTGTCTAACAGGCTTGAGAGGGGCTGAATGGCCTCCCAGGCTACAAAGGTTCTCCCTCAGCACTGACCCTCCGACAGTGATTTCCATGAGCAGCCACAATCTCTCTCCATTCTCCCCTTAAGGCCACTTGTGAGCTTTGCAAACCTGGCACTTTTCTGGTTGGGGTGTTGGGTGGGGTATTGAGAGATTCCTCCCTCACTCCCACACCCACCCCCACACCCCCCACATCCTCATGCACACTGATAAGGGAAGAAGCGTGGATTTAAGGTGAAAGCAACGCACAGTCGTTCCATCGCATTGTGACGCACGCTGTGGTCAAATAGCTGAGGGGGTGTTGGTGGGGCTGGTGGTGGGGGATGGCACCGGAGAGGCGTTGGCCAGGCCAGTGCTTTCCGGGGTACGCCCGGGGAGTATCAAGGGTGGGTGAGGTTCTGGGGAAATTCTGGAAGCAGCTGGGCCCACCCTGGTCTGTAAATACTCGTGTATTGTGCCCAGGCTGTAGAGGGTGCCGCTGATATCATGTTCGTGGTTCAACGTGAAACCCTCTTGTGAATCGCGGCACGAGACTGTCTTTAAATCGCGTTGTTGGTTAGCGAACCGACAGTCGTTACAGCATAGCTGGCCATTCGGCCCATCGAGCTGATGCCAGAGAAACTACTTGCGAATTTATGATGTTTTGTGTATACTCAATAAAATTAAACATTGTTACAGTCAGTGGTATATTGTGTGTGTGTGTGTGTGTGTACACGTCTCTGCAAACAGGAACAGGAGGAGGCCATTCAGCCCCACCTCGAGCATGTTGCACAGGAATAGGAGGAGGCCATTCAGGCCCGTGAGCCTCGAAGGGCTGAATGGCCTCCTCCTGTGGATGGCCCAATATGAAATTGTGGCAAACGCTGCCACCTGCTGGTCAACAGAATCTCGACAATCTGACAGAGGCTCAACAGCAGATTGGCAGGTGCAGTTTCAAAATCTCATGTTGGGGGGTGGGCAGGTTGAACGGGGGTGGGGGGGTGGCGGAGCCTTTGAATGCGGAGGTGTTTGTACAATCACAGAATGACACAGCTCAAGAGGAGGCCATTCAGCCCATCATGCATGTGCTGGCTCTTTGGAAGAGCTGTCCAATTAGCGCCACACTCTTCCCTCCAACCCCACCGGCTCTTCCCCACCACCTCCCCCCCCCCCCACCCATAACCCTGCAGGTTTGTCCACTTCCAGTATTTATCCAATTCCCCCATTATCGAAGAGAGAGAGAGAGAGAGAGACAAGGAAAGACTGACCGTAGCAAAAGAACGACGTGCGTTTATATAGCGGCTTTCACCACCAGCAGACACCTCCAAGTGCCTCGCAGCCAATGAAACACCTTTGCAGGTGGGGTCACTCTTACAGGGAAAGGGATCGCCACTTTGCGCAGAGGAAGATCCCACGAGCAGCTGATGTCACACGATGACCCAGGTCATCTGTTCCTTTTCGTGGTGTTGGCTGAGGGATACGTTTCGGGCCCAGGACACCGGGGAGAACTCTTCCCCCCAACCCCCATGCAACCCCCACCAGCCTGCTTTCCTTCCAATAGGGGTCAAGGGATCTTTTATGTCAACCTGAGGGGGTGGATGCAGGCCTCAGGTTTAATGTCTCATCCTGAAGGATGGAGAGAGATAGAGAGAGAGAGGGATGTGATGAGAGAGTTGAGGCAAAGGTTACTGTTGCGTTGAGAGAGGGTGATGGAGAGGCAAGTGATGTGTCACAGAGTCATAGAGGTCTACAGCTCAGAAAAAGGCCCTTCGGCCCATCCAGTCTGTGTCGATCAAACAAGTAGGGAACTATTCTAATCCCATTTTCCAGCACTAGGCCCATAGCCTTGTATGGCATGGCATCGCAAATACTTATAGAGTGGGGTGTATAATGGAGGCCAGAGGAAAGGTAGAGAGAGATAGAGATACAGAGACAGAGACAGGCAGAGTGAAAGAGAGTGAGAGAGAGAAAAAGGGAGACTGAGGCAAACAGAGAATGAGAGAGAGTCAGACAGAGAAAGATACAGACAGTGAGAGAGAGAGAGAGATAGAGGTACCGAGAAAGACAAAGAGAAAGAGTCACAGGAAAAGGGAGACAGAAAGAGATAGACAGGAGAGAGATAGAAGGACAGAGAGACACAGAGAGAGAGACAGAGCAAGAGAGAAAGTCAGAGTCAGAGAGAGCAACAGAAAGAGAGATAGAGGGAGAGACAGAGAGAGAAAGAGGGACAGAGAGAGACACAGAGACAGAGAGAGATAGAGAGAGACTGAGACAGACAGAGAGACACAGAAAGAGAGAGAGAGAGGAACCAAGAAAGAGACAGAGAGAAGGAGACACAGGAAAAGAAAGACAAAAAGAAAGAGACGCAGAGATAGAGAGAGACAAAGAAGGACAGAGAGTCAGAGAGAGAGAGACAGACAGAGAGAGAGAGTCAGAATCAGAGAGAGCAACAGAATGAGAGATAGAGGAAAAGACAGAGAGATAGAGAGAGACAGAGAGAGAGAGATAGAGAGGGAGAGAGATAGAAAGAGAGAGCGTCAGATAGAGAGATAAATAGAGAGAGAAAGTGATAGACAGAGAGAGACAGAGATACAGAGAGAGACAGAGACACAGAGAGACAGAGATACAGAGAGTGAAAGAGACAGAGAGAGATAGAGAGAGACACACAGAGTGAGAGAGAGATAGAGAGAGAGACAGAGAGAGAGGGATAGGGAGGGAGAGAGACAGAGACAGAGAGAAAGGCACAGAGAGAGAGCGACAGATAGAGAGAGAGAGATAGATAGAGAGAGAAAGAGATAGTCAGAAAGAGATAGAGAGATACAGAGAGAGAGATAGAGTGAGACACAGAGAGTGAGAGAGAGATAGACAGAGTGAAACAGAGAGAGAGAAACAGAGAGAGAGATAGAGAGAGACACAGAGAGTAAGAGAGAGATAGAGAGAGAGAGAGACAGAGAGAGACAGAGAGAGAGAGCACTTCAGGATTGCAGCGCAGAATCACCAGAACGACCTGGGTCTGAGAGGGTTAAATTCCGATGACGGGTCCCACAGGCTGAGCTTGTATTCCCTCGAGGATCGAAGATTAAGGGGTGTTCTGATCGAGGGGTTTAAGATGATGGGTTCGGAGGGGGTGGGAGAGCCCAGAATGAGGGGGCAGAACATCAAAGTTGGAGCCAGGCGGTCAGGGGAGATGTCAGGAAGCACTTGACACAAAGTGGAGTGGAAATGGGGAACTCCCTCCCCCCGATAAGCCTGTCGAGGCTGAGATGGGGGGAGGGCAACTGTAAATTTCCAACCTGAGATTGGGAGATTTTTCTGGGTAAGGGGGGGATTGAGGATTACAGAACCGAGGGCAGCAGATGGAGTTAAGATGCAGATCAGCCGTGATCTGGTTGAATCAAGGAAGGCTCGAGGTGAAGAATAGCCTCCTAACAGGCTTGAGAGGGGCTGAATGGCCTCCCAGATTACAAAGGTTCTCCCTCAGCGCTGAACCACTGACAATGTGACGCTCCCTCAGTACTGACCCTCCGACAGTGATTTCCATGAGCAGCCACAATCTCTCTCCATTCTCCCCTTAAGGCCACTTGCGAGCTTTACAGACCTGGCACTTTTCTGGACGGGGTGTTGGGTGGGGCATTGAGAGATTCCTCCCTCACTCCCACCCCCATGCCCCCCACATCCTCATACACACTGATAAGGGAAGAAACATGGATTTAAGGGGAAAGCAACGCACAGTCGTTCGATCGCATTGTGACGCACGCTGTCGGCAAATAGCTCAGGGGGTGTTGCTGGGGTTGGGGGTGAGGCGATGGCACCGGAGAGGCGTTGGCCATGCCAGTGCCTACAGGAGAGCGCCAGGGGAGGCCCGAGGTTGGGTGAGGTTCTGGGGAAATTCTGGAAGCAGCTGGGCCCACCCTGGTCTGTAAATACTCGTGTATTGTGTCCAGGCTGTAGAGGGTGCCGCTGATATCATGTTCGTGGTTCAACGTGAAACCCTCTTGTGAATCGCGGCACGAGACTGTCTTTAAATCGCGGTGTTGGTTAGCGAACCGACATTCATTACAGCATAGCAGACCATTCAACCCCTTGAGCCTGTTGCACAGGAGCAGGAGGAGTCTCATTCAGGCCCTTGAGCCACAAAGGGCTGAATGGCCTCCTCCTGTGGATGGCCCAATATGAAATTGTGGCAAACGCTGCCACCTGCTGGTCAACAAAACCTTGAGGACCTGACAGAGGCTCAACAGCAGTCAGGCAGATTCGGTTTCAAATGCTCATCTTGAGGGGTGGGCAGGTTGAACGGGGGTGGGGGAGGGGGGGTTGACCTTTGAAGGCGGAGGCATTCGTACAATCACAGAATGACACAGCTCAAGAGGAGGCCATTCAGCCCATCACGCATGTGCTGGCTCTTTTAACGAGCTGTCCAATAAACCCCACACTCTTCCCCCCGACCCCACCGGCTCTTCCCCTCCCCCCATAACCCTGCACATTTGTCCCCTTCCAGTATTTATCCAATTCCCACCCCTTACTGAACGCGAATCTACTTCCCCCACCCTTTCGGGCAGCGCCTTCCAGATCACAACTACTCACTACGTCCAAAACAAAATTAAATTCCCTTCGTCTCCCCCACCAGCAAAGGGGGGACGGAGGGGGTCAGCATTGGTTGGAAGGTGGTGAGCGGACAGGGTGGAGGAGGAGGGGGAGAGAGAGAGAGAGACTCGGGTTCAGAGGGGGTGGATGGACGGAGTGTGATTTGGAAACAGAGCGAGAGAGAGAGAGAGAGAGACAAGGAAAGACTGACCGTAGAGAAAGAAAGACGTGCGTTTATATAGCACCTTTCACCACCAGCAGACACCTCCAGGTGCCTCTCAGCCAATGAAGCACTTTTGCAGGTGGGGTCACTCTTTTAGGGGAAAGGGATGCCATTTTGCACAGAGGAAGATCCCACGAGCAGCTGATGTCACACGATGACCCAGGTCATCTGTTCCTTTTCGTAGTGTTGGCTGAGGGATACGTTTTGGGCCCAGGACACTGGGGAGAACTCTTCCCCCCAACACCCATGCCCACCCCCACCAGCCTGCTTTCCTTCCAGTAGGGGCCAGGGCATCTTTTCTGTCCACCTGTAGGATGGAGAGAGAGAGAGGGATGTGATGGGAGAGTTGAGGCAAAGGTTGGTGTTGGGTTGAGAGAGGGCGATGGAGAGGCAAGTGATGTGTCACAGAGTCATAGAGGTCTAGACCACGGAAAAAGGCCCTTCGGCCCATTCAGTCTGTGTCGGACAAACAAGTACTGAGCTATTCTAATCCCATTTTCCAGCACTAGGCCCATAGCCATGTATGCCATGGCATCACAAATATTTATAGAGTGGGTGTATAATGGAGGCCAGAGGAAAGGGAAAGAGAGAGAGATAGACAGAGAGTGAGACAGACAGACTTATTGAGAGTGAGAGAAAAAGAGAGTGAAAGGGAGAATGAGGCAAACAGAAAGAGGGAGAGAGAGAGAGATAGAGAGAGATGGTGAGAGAGAGACAGAGAGAGAGAGCCCTTCAGGATAGCAGCGCAGAATCACCAGAACGACCTGGGTCTGAGAGGGTTAAATTCCGATGAAGGGTCCCACAGGCCGAGCTTGTATTCCCTCGAGTATCGAAGATTAAGGGGCGTGCTGATCGAGGGGTTTAAGATGATGGGTTTGGAGGGGGTGGGAGAGCCCAGAATGAGGGGGCAGAACATCAAAGTTGGAGCCAGGCGGCCAGGGGTGATGTCAGGAAGCACTTGACAAAAAGTGGAGTGGAAATGGGGAACTCCCTCTCCCCGATAAGCCTGTCGAGGCTGAGATGGGGGGAGGGCAATTGTAAATTTCCAACCTGAGATTGGGAGATTTTTCTGGGTAAGGGGGTGATTGAGGATTACAGAACCGAGGGCAGCAGATGGAGTTAAGATGCAGATCAGCCGTGATCTGATTGAATCGAGGATGGCTCGAGGGGCAGAATGGCCTCCTCCTGTTCCCGTCTAACAGGCGTGAGAGGGGCTCAATGGCCTCCCAGACTACAAAGGTTCTCCCTTAGTACTGACCATCCGACAGTCCGACGAACGCTCAGTATGAATCCCGTAACAATGCGGCACTCCCTCAGTACTGACCCTCCGACAGTGATTTCCATGAGCAGCCGCAATTTCGCTCCATTCTCCCCTTAAGGCCACTTGCGAGCTTTACAGACCTGGCACTTTTCTGGAGGGGATGTTGGGTGGGGCATTGAGAGATATCTCCCTCAATCCTACCCGCACACACCCCCACCCTCCCCCTCATCCTCATGCACACTGATAAGGGAAGAAGCATGGATTTAAGGTGAAAGCAATGCACCATCGTTCGATCGCATTGTGCTGCACGCTGTGGGCAAATAGCTGAGGGCTTGTTGCTGGGGTTGGGGGTGGGGCGATTGGCACCGGGGAGGCTTTGGCCATGCCAGTGCCTTCCGAAGTGCGCCAGGGGAGGCCCGAGGTTGGGTGAGGTTCTGGGGAAATTCTGGAAGCAGTTGGGCCCACCCTGGTCTGTAAATACTCGTGTATTGTGTCCAGGCTGTAGAGGGTGCCGCTGATATCATGTTCGTGGTTCAACGTGAAACCCTCTTGTGAATCGCGGCACGAGACTGTCTTTAAATCGCGGTGTTGGTTAGCAAACCGACAGTCATTACAGCATAACTGGCCATTCGGCCCATCGAGCTGATGCCAGAAAATTACCTGCGTATTTATGATGTTTTGTGCGTACTCAATAAAATTAAACATTGTTTCAGTCAGTGGTATACTGTGTGTGTGTGTGCGTGTGTACACATCTCTGCAAACAGAAATAGGAGGAGGCCATTCAGCCCCTCTCCCAGGAGTGTTACACAGGAAGAGGAGGAGTCTCATTCAGGCCCTTGAGCCTCGAAGGGCTGAATGGCCTCCTCCTGTGAATGGTCCAATATGAAATTGTGGCAAATGCTGCCACCTGCTGGTCAACAAAATCTCGACGACCTGACAGAGGCTCAACAGCAGTTGGGCAGGTTCAGTTTCAAAAGCTCATGTTGGGGAGTGGGCAGGTTGAACGGGGTTGGGGAGAGCGAGATAGAGAGAAAGAGAGAGTGAAGCAAACAGAGAAAGAGAGTGAGAGACAGAGAGAGAGTAAAGCACACAGACAGAAAGTGAGAGAGAGAGATAGAGAGAGGGACCGAGAAAGAGAGAGAGATAGAGACACAGGAAAAGAGAGACAAAAAGAGAGAGACACAGAGATAGAGAGAGAGACAGAAGGACAGAGAGACACAGATAGGGAGACTCAGAGAGAGAGAGAGAGTCAGAGGGAGCAACAGAAAGAGAGCTAGAGGGAGAAACAGAGAGATTGTTATAGAGAGAGACAGAGAGAGAGATAAAGAGGGACCGAGAGACACAGAGAGGGAGAGATAAAGAGAGAGAGATAGTGAGAGAGAGATAGAGAGAGATAGACACTGAAAGATAGAGAGATAGACAGAGAGAGAGAGAGCCCTTCAGGATTGCAGCGCAGAATCACCAGAACGACCTGGGTCTGAGAGGGTTAAATTCCAATGACGGGTCCCACAGGCCGAGCTTGTAATCCTTCGAGTATTGAAGATTAAGGGGTGTTCTGATCGAGGGGTTTAAGATGATGGTTTGGAGGGGGCGGGAGAGCCCAGAATGAGGGGCAGAACATCAAAGTTGGAGCCAGGCGGTCAGGGGAGATGTCAGGAAGCACTTGACACAAAGTGGAGTGGAAATGGGGAACTCCCTCCCCCCGATAAGCCTGTCGAGGCTGAGATGGGGGGAGGGCAATTGTAAATTTCCAACCTGAGATTGGGAGATTTTTCTGGGTAAGGGGGGGATTGAGGATTACAGAACCAAGGGCAGCAGATGGAGTTAAGATGTAGATCAGCCGTGATCTGGTTGAATCGAGGCAGACTTGAGGGGCAGAATGGCCTCCTCCTGTTCCTGTGTAACAGGCTTGAGAGGGGCTGAATGGCCTCCTGCATTCCAAAGGTCCTCCCTCAGCTCTGACCCTCTGACAGTGCAGCATTCCTTCAGGACTCACCAGGTGTGTCAGCCTTGATTTTGGTGCTCATATATCTGGAGTCTGGCTTTTACCTGTGGGAAGTATTAGCTTAGTGTTACTGTCAGTGGATCAGAGACCCAGGGTAATTCTCTGGGGACTTGGGTTCAAATCCCACTATAGCTGTTGGTGATATGCTGAATTCAATAAAAATCTGGAGTTAAAATTCTGTTGATAACCATGAGTCTGGGTCACTAATGCCCTTTAGGGAAGGAAATGTACCCTCCTTACCTGGATTGATCCATATGTGACTCCAGGCCCACAGCGACGTGGTTGACTCTTAAATTCCCTCCGAAATTGGCGATGGGCAATAAATGCTGGCCTAGTCAGTGATGTCCACATCCCATGAATGAACAAAACAAACCTGTGATTCCAAAGTGTGTGTTCTAGAGTGCAAGAAAATGTGTGTACAGACTTTTTGGACATATGAATCACAGAAAGTTAGTATGCAGTGAGTGATTAGGGAGGCAAATGGAAAGTTGTCCTTTATTGTGAGGGGGGGATGGTGTATAAAAGTGGGGAAGTCTTGCTACAACTGGACAGGGCATTGGTGAGGCCGCTCCTGGGGCTCTGTGGACAGTTCTGGTCTCCTGACTTAAGGAGGGACAGACTCACATTGGAAGCCATTCAGAGAAGGTTCACTCGGCTGATTCCTGGGACGAAGGGGGTTTGTCTGATGGGGAAAGGTTGAGCAGGTTGGGGCCTCTACCCATTGGAGTTTAGAAGAATGAGAGGTGATCTTATTGAAACGTATCAGATTCTGAGGGGAGGGGGTTTGACAGGGTGGATGCTGAGGGGATGTTTCCCCACCTCAAGGGGGGGAATCTAGAATGAGGGGAGGGGGGGGCACAGTTTCAGAATGAGGGGTCTCGTATTGAAGATGGAGATGAGGAGGAATTTCTTCTCTCGGAGGGTGGTCAGTCTCTGGAATTCTCTCCCCCCTCACCCCCTGAGAGCAGTGGGGGCCGGGTCACTGAATATATTCAAGACCGATAAAAGGTAAAAAAAAAAAGTGCAGATGCTGGAAATCTAAAACATAAATAAAAATACTTGGAAAAACAGGTAGAGCTGGATCGAGGGCCAGTGATAGGTGGGGGAAGCCAAAAGATGTCACAGACAAAAGGTAAAGAGGTGTTGATGGTGGTGAAATTTGGTAAGAAATGTGCTAATGGCGACATTAAGGGTAGAAAGCAGGACAAGCAAGGTACAGATAGCCCTAGTGGGGGTGGGGTGGGGGGAAGTGATTGAAACAGACTAAAATCTAGAGATAAAACAATGAGATAAAACTAAAAAACTGTGGATGCTGGAAATCCAAATCAAAAACATAAACAGAAATCGCTGGAAAAACTCAGCCTGGCAGCAGCGGCGGGAGGAGCCGAGTTCTGTTGCAGGGTCATGAGGACTCGAAACGTCAACTGTGCCCTTCTCCGCCGATGTTGCCAGACCTGCTGAGTTTTTCCAGGTATTTCTGTTTGAGATAAAACAATGGATTGAACAGCACCTTATCTACCGACAAGGTACTTTACAGCCTTTCAGACTGAATAATGAGTTCAACAACTTTGCATCACAAACTCTCTCCTCCATCCTCACCCCATCTTTTCCAATAATTTATAAATATTTTTCTATTCCCACCTATTCCCATTATTTTTAAATGTGTTTCCATCCATTGGTCTATCTGCTTTCTACCCTTAATGTCCCCATTAGCACATTTCTTCGCCAATTTCCCCACCATCAACACCTCTTTCTCCTTTTGTCTGTGACATCTTTTGGCTCCCCCACCTATCACTGACCCTCGATCCAGCTCTAATTGTCCCTCCCCCCTGCCCCTTAAACCAGTTTCTATTTCACCTTTCTTCTGTTTCCCCTAAGTTCTGGTCAAGAGTCACAGGGACTCGAAAGGTGAACTGTGCCCCTCCCCGCAGATGCTGCCAGACCTGCTGAGTTTTTCCAGGTATTTTTTGAGGGTTTTGGTTGTGGATTTCCAGCCTTCGCTGGAACACTGATACATTCGAGGTGAAATTGACACACCGCCTTGTAACCAACAGCAACCAGGGAAAGGGCAAAAGACTCAACTTCTGCTCTGCCTGTGAACCCCTTGAAGGACAAAATTCTCCCTTTAAAAAGAAACATTTTGTAAACGATTACGAGACTATCTTTCTCTGCCCAGAGGAATCTTAACAGCAGCGTCCCCCGCAGAGCCATGCTGTATACCAAGTCCGGGACTGTGTGCAGTCAGACACCGGCCGAGGATTCGCACCCAGGTATGAAGTTTGTTTTAACAACGTGAGTTCCACGAGTGTCCGCGCAGTGTCTTTACCCCACCTCCCACCCACCCCCGCTCCCCAGAAGTTGGTGTTTGGGGAGAAGGGGAGTGAGCAGGAGTTCTCGAGAGCCAGTGGGATGCAGAGACAGAAACTGGGAGAGAGAGAGACAGGCACAGAGATGGACTGGGGCGGAGGGGGCAGAGACGGATTCAGAGGGAGAGGGAGGTTCGGTTCGGTGGGTCTTTGTTACTAACAAATTCATTTCAACACAAGAGCAAGTTTCAGTGGGAAACAATTCGTCTAACGGAACAGACAGGGAGATGGAAGAGGAATCCAACATATTGGCATCCCCCCTTGAAGAGGGAGCCCCGACCACCTCCCCAACCCAAACATTCCCTTAAAAAGGGTGCACACAATGCGCCGGTGAACGGACTGGAGGCGGCCGATTGCAGAGTAAGTCGGAGAGGGAGAAGGAAAGGGAGAGAAAGAATGAAAAAGAGAGAGAGAGAGAGAGAGAGAAAGAGACAGAGAGAGAGAGAGAGAGAAACAGAGACAGAGAGAGACAGGGAGAGAGCTAGAGAAACAGAACGAGAGAAAGAGCGAGACAGCAGTGAGACACAGAAAGAGAGACACAGACACACACAAAAAAGATGTTAGAGAGAGACGGAGAGAGAAGGGGTGACAGAAACACATGTGAGTGAGCGAGAGAGGCAATGGGAAAACTGCTTGTTTGTCTCTACAACCACACCCCCACTCCACTTCTCTCTCTATCTCTCTCTCCGCCCCCTCCACACACACACCTTCAACCAGCTTATATTTCAACTCTTTCTTGGACTCGAACTCAAGTTCTGTCGAAGGGTCATGAGGACTCGAAACGTCAACTCTTTTCTTCTCCGCCGATGCTCCCAGACCTGCTGAGTTTTTCCAGGTAATTCTGTTTTTGTTTTTGTTCTGGATTTCCAGCATCCGCAGCTTTTTTGTTTTTATCATTAATTCTCGCTTGAGTTTAGTGGGCTGGGAAGGGTCGGGAGTATTTGTCACTAAGAACCATTTCAGTCTGATGTGATGTTTGATTGTCTGTCATAATTGTGTTAAACTGAGGCTGGGATCATTGGATGCAGTGTAATTCTCTCTCTCTCTCTCTGCCTCAGCTCCTGCAGTAAAGAAGATGAAGAAGAGAGAAAGCTTCAAGGATCTGTACAGTGTGGGCAATAAACTGGGCAGCGGCGGCTTCGGAACTGTTTACTCGGCTGTGAGGATCTCCGATGGAGCTCCGGTGAGAGAGGAGGGGAAAGGGAGGGCATTAATGAAATAAGCACATCGATATATAGACATACACACACACACACACACAAACACACACACACCCCAAGACACACACAGAAACACACTCAGACACACACAAACATACACTCAGAGTCACACACAAACACACACTCAGACACAAAGACACACTCAGACACACACAGAGACACACTCAGACACACACAAACACACACTCAGACACACACAAACACACGCACACACACTCAGAGACACACACACACAAAAACATTCACACAGGCACACACACAAACATGCACACAGACACATAGACACACTCACTCACTCACACAGAGATCCTCACAGTCATGCACAGCCAAACACGCACACACACAAACACACACTCAGACACACACACACAGGCGTACACAGAGACACACTGCCATCTAGAAGCTTCCGTTTATAGTGCAATAAATTATAAAACGCGAGCACAACATTACAACATTCCGGGGGTCGCGGGGGGAGTGAAGATCCAAAATAATTCCCAGGAATCAATGTTTACACCTGCAGGTGTTGCTGATGTTTCTATAGGGGGGAGGGAGACAAGGTGTGTGTTAACTCAGCATGAAACTTTACTTAAAATATATCAATATCGATGTAGTGTTTAAAGTCAGCTGGTTTGAATGAATTGGGATCCTGTTTCTGTCACAGGTGGCGGTTAAACACGTGCCCAGGAAGAAAGTGGTGAATTGGGGTCGTCTGGTGAGTTTCAAATTTATTAAATAAGACTTGTGAATGTGTCTCTGTCTGAGTGTGTGCGAGTGTGCATCTGAGTGTGTGCAAAGTGTGCGTGTGAGTGTGCAAGTGTGTGTGTGTGATCAAGTGTGAGAATGTGTGCAAGTGACTGAGTGTGAGAATATGCGAGAGTGTGTGCGAGTGTGAGAATATGTGAAAGTGTGTGTGAGAATATGAGTGTCTGTGCGAATAACTCTGAATGTGTGTGTGCAAGTGTGTCTGAGGGTGTGCAAGTAACTGAATGTGCGAGTGTGTCTGAGAGTGTGCAAGTGTGTCTGAGTGTGTACAAGTATCTCTGAACGTGAGTGTGTGCGAGTGTTTCTGAGTGTGTGCAAGTGTGTGTCTGAGCGTGAGAAAGTGTGTCTGAGTGTGTGTATATTGGAGGGCGGGTGTGAGAGAGTGTGTTTGTGCAGAGGAGCTGGTTCTTATTTGCAATTCAGTGAAAGATGACGAAGGCTTTCTTTTCAATCTTCGTTCTGTAATATATTTATTACAACCTTAGATCTCAGGGCCTTTGAGTTAATGTTTACTTTGCTTTCCCTCCGTGACATCAGTTTAGAGGGTAAAACCCAGGAAACTTACACATCGCAACAGAAAATTGTTAAAGTTGAACTCGCCACCAGGGGTCGCCCCACAAGGGATTTTTTTTTAGATAGAACATCATTCTCAACTTGTGCTCCCCACAAACCAGCCTCTTCCCACCCACCCCCAACTCCATCTCCCCCAAACCAGCCTCTTCCCAACCCCTACCTACCCCCAACTCCATCTCCCCCAAACCAGCCTCTTCCCAACCCCTCCCCACCCCCAACTCCATCTCCCCCAAACCAGCCTCTTCCCAAGCCCTACCCACCCCCAACTCCATCTCCCCCAAACCAGCCTCTTCCCAGCCCCAACTCCATCTCCCCCAAACCACCCTCTTCCCAGCCCCAACTCCATCTCCCCCAAACCAGCCTCTTCCCAACCCCTACCCACCCACAACTCCATCTCCCCCAAACCAGCCTCTTTGCACCCCCTACCCACCCCAACTCCATCTCCCCCATGATCTCCCCCAAACCAGCCCCCTCCCACCCCCAACTCCTTGTCACCCACTCTTTGTGAACTTGTTGCCTGATGTCCATGTTCTGAATTCTGCCATCCTTGTGCCCTCTGTTTGCAGAATCACCGCCCCGTGCCCCTGGAGATCATCCTGATGAGGAAGGTGTCTTTGCCGGAGCACCGAGGTGTGATTCGCCTGTTGGACTGGTTCTCCAGGCCGGACGACTTCCTGCTGGTGATGGAGCGCCCGCCCAGCACCAAGGACCTCTTCGACCTCATCACCGAGCAGGGCCCGCTGGGCGAGGAGCGCTCCCGCTCCTTCTTCCGCCAGGCGGTGGAGGCACTGCGGCACTGCCATGCCTGTGGGGTCGCGCACCGGGACGTCAAGAGTGAGAACCTTCTGGTCGACCTGCGCACCGGCGAACTCAAGCTCATCGACTTCGGCTCGGCAGCCCTGCTGCGCGACACCGCCTACACCGATTTCAGTGGTGAGTGCCCTATCTCAGCCCCGCTACTCCCTGAGGGCATCCTGGAAGCAGCTGGGGGCACAGCGGCTCCCCCTTTCCTTTTCTGACATCAGGGATCCCAGATTGTTGCGCGGGCACCAATTCCCTCCCACAGTGGCGGTTCAGAACTGACCCTCCAACAGTGCGACTTTCCCTCAGCACTGACACTCCGACAGTGCGGAGCTCCCTCAGTACTGACCTCAACAGTGCGGCACTCCCTCAGCACTGACCCTCTGACAGTGCGGCTCTCACTCAGCACTGACCCTCCGACAGTGCGCCGCTCCTTCGGCACTGACCCTCCGACAGTGCCGTGCTTCCTCAGCACTGACCCTCCGACAGTGGGGAGATCCCTCGGCACTGACCCTCCGACAGTGTGGCGCTCCCTCGGCACTGGCCCTCCGACAGTGCGGCGCTCCCTCGGCTCTGGCCCTCCGACAGTGCGGCGCTCCCTCGGCACTGGCACTCAGACAACACGGCGCTCCCTCGTCACTGACCATCCGACAGTGCAGTGCTCCTTCGGTACCAGTACTGGGCTGGGGGTATAAGGCAAGGGGTGAGTATCAGGCGTGGGTATTTTGGGGGCATGGGGGAATTAAGACCCCAAAGCAATGCTGGGTGGGGTAAATAGTGTCACAGTGAATGTTGTCTGGTTTTAATCTTGTCCCTCTCTCTCTCTCTATTTCCCTCTCTTTCTGAGGGAAATGCTCAGGCACCAGAGTGTTCAACCCACCAGAGTACATCAGTGAAGGGCGCTACCATGCCCTCTCCGCTACTGCCTGGTCCCTCGGGGTGTTGCTCTACGACATGGTCTGTGGTGATATCCCCTTCGAGCGAGACGTGGAAATCCTGGCTGGCGAGATCCAGCTGCCCAGCAGCATCTCTAAGGGTAAGTGGCAGACGGGGTGGAGAGAGGGGATTTTTTTAAAAAGAAGCATCCTTTACTGTCTCCTTTCGTAAGATCTCAAGAAATAGTGGCAGGAGGAGGCCATTCAGCCCACCAATCCTGCTACCCCATTCAATACGATCGCATCTGATCCGATTGTTCCTCAACTCTACTTCCCTGTCCGTCCCCCTCATAAACCTCGACTCCCCTCGTCGATCAGAAATCTGTCTCACCTGGCCTTGAATATATTCAGTGACCCGGCCCCCACTGCTCTCAGGGGGATGGGGGGGGAGAGAATTCCACAGACTGACCACCCTCTGAGACAAGAAATTCCTCTTCATCTTCATCTTCAATACGAGACCCCTCATTCTGAAACTGTGCCCCCTCCCCTCATTCTAGATTCCCCCCCTTGAGGTGGGGAAACATCCCCTCAGCATCCACCCTGTCAAACCCCCTCCTCTCAGAATCTGATGTGTTTCAATAAGATCACCTCTCATTCTTCTAAACTCCAATGGGTAGAGGCCCTAACCTGCTCAACCTTTCCCCATCTGACAAACCCCCTTCGTCCCAGGAATCAGCTGAGTGAACCTTCTCTGAACGACTTCCAATGCGAGTCTGTCCCTCCTTAAGTAAGGAGACCAGAACTGTCCACAGAGCCCCAGGAGCGGCCTCACCAACGCCCTGTCCAGTTGTAGCAAGACTTCCCCACTTTTATACTCCATCCCCACCTCGCAATAAAGGACAACTTTCCATTTGGCTTCCTAATCACTCGCTGCATCTGCGTACCAACTTGTTGGGATTCATGTACCAGGACACCCAGATCCCTCTGCTCCGCCGCCTTCTGCAGTCTCTCTCTCTCTTTCTCACATTCATTTCTTCCCTGCGATGCAATATTTAACGGACTATCTTGTGTTTCCCCCTGCATAGTGCGAGGAGCTGATACGATGGTGCCTCTCCATGCAACCCTCCGAACGGCCCACCCTCGACCAGATACTGTGCCACCCGTGGGTGCAGCGGGACATCACCAGACCGAAAGCCGTGGGACTCTGGAGCCCGGGGGAAGACTCCGAGTGTAGCACCAGCCAGGAGAGACAGTAGGGAGCAGACAGACCGGGCATGAACATACTCTGTTACTCGTCACCGTGTGGAACGAGGAGGAACTTTCAGGACTGATGGGGACCTCATCTGATCGCTCTGTCAACAGTGGCTGGCTGGTCAGTGAACATTGGCCCCAGGGCCTGAGAAAACTCGAACTGCACACCCTGTGTTCGTCTCCCTTGATTAACCTGAAAGACAGTGAGGCTCAGTACTGACCCTCCGACAGCGCGGCTCAGTACTGACCCTCCGACAGCGCGGCTCAGTAATGACCCTCCGACAGCGCGGCTCAGTTCTGAACCTCCGACAGCGCGGCTCAGTACTGACCCTCCAACAGCGCGGCTCAGTACTGACCCTCCGACAGCGCGGCTCAGTACTGACCCTCCGACAGCGCGGCTCAGTACTGACCCTCCGACAGCGTGGCTCAGTAATGACCCTCCGACAGCGCGGCTCAGTTCTGAACCTCCGACAGCGCGGCTCAGTACTGACCCTCCAACAGCGCGGCTCAGTACTGACCCTCCGACAGCGCGGCTCAGTACGACCCTCCGACAGCGCGGCTCAGTACTGACCCTCCGACAGCGCGGCTCAGTACTGACCTTCCGACAGCGTGGCTCATTACTGACCATCCGACAGCGCGGCTCAGTACTGACCCTACGACAGCGCGGCTCAGTACTGACCCTCCGACAGCACGGTCAGTACTGACCTTCTGACAGCGCGGCTCAGTACTGACCCTTCGACAGTGCGGCTCTCCCTCAGCACTGACCCTCAAACAGCCTGGAGATCCCTCAGTACTGACCCTCTGACCGTGCGGCACTCCCTCAGTTCTGACACTCCGACAGTGCGGCGGTCCCTCAGCGCTGACCCTCCCTCAGCGCGGTCCTCCCTCAGCGCTCACCGTCCGACAGTGCAGCCCTCCCTCAGTGCTGACCCTCCGAGAGCACGGCACTCCCTCAGCGCTGACCCTCCGACAGCGCGGCACTCCCTCAGCGCTGACCATCTGACAGCGCAGCACTCCCTCAGCGCTAACACTCCGACAGCGCAGCACTCCCTCAGCACTGACCCTGCGACAGCGCAGCACTCCCTCAGCGCTGACACTCCAACAGCGCGGCACTCCCTCAGCGCTGACCCTCCGACAGCACGGCACTCCCTCAGCACTGACCCTCCAGCAGCGCGGCACTCCCTCAGCACTGACCCTCTGACAGCGCAGCACTCCCCCAGCGCTGACCCTCCGACAGCACGGCACTCCCTCAGCACTGACCCTCCGACAGCACAGCACTCCCTCAGAGCTGACCCTCCGGCAGCACGGCACTCCCTCAGCACGGACCCTCCGACAGCACAGCACTCCCTCAGAGCTGACCCTCCGACAGCGCGGAGCTCCCTCAGTACTGACGCTCCAACAGT
Source organism: Isurus oxyrinchus (assembly GCA_026770705.1). Lineage (NCBI taxonomy): Eukaryota > Metazoa > Chordata > Chondrichthyes > Lamniformes > Lamnidae > Isurus > Isurus oxyrinchus. The sequence continues at coordinate 561,322 of JANJGN010000310.1, read as the reverse complement.
GATTTCCATGAGCAGCCACAATCTCTCTCCATTCTCCCCTTAAGGCCACTTGTGAGCTTTACAGACCTGGCACTTTTCTGGAGGGGCTGTTGCCTGGGGCATTGAGAGATTCCTCTCTCATTCCAACACCCACCCCCACAGACCCCACATCCTCATGCACACTGATAAGGGAAGAAACGTGGATTTAAGGGGAAAGCAACGCACAGTCGTTTGATCGCTTTGTGAAGCACGCTGTGGGCAAATAGTTCAGGGGGAGTTGGTGGGGTTGGGGATGGTGGATGGCACCGGAGAAACGTTGACCATGCCAGTTCCTTTGGGAGAGCGCCAGGGGAGGTCCGAGGTTGGGTGAGGTTCTGGGGAAATTCGGGAAGCAGCTGGGCCCACCCTGATCTGTAAATAGTCGTGTATTGTGCCCAGGCTGTAGAGGGTGCCGCTGATATCATGTTCGTGGTTCAACGTGAAACCCTCTTGTGAATCGCGGCACGAGACTGTCTTTAAATCGCGGTGTTGGTTAGCGAACCGACAGTCGTTACAGCATAGCAGGCCATTCGGCCCATCGAGCTGATGCCAGAGAATCTACCTGCGTATTTATGATGTTTTGTGTGTACTCAATAAAATTAATCATTATCTCAGTCAGTGATATATTGTGTGTGTGTGTGTGTGTACACGTCTCTGCAAACAGGAACAGGAGAAGGCTATTCAGCCCCTCTCGAGTCAGTAACACAGGAAGAAGAGGCGGCTCATTCAGCCCCTCTGAAGACTATTACAAAGGAACAGGAGGCGGCTCATTTAGGCCCTTGAGCCTTGAAGGGCTGAATGGCCTCCTCTTGCGGACAGACCGATATGAAATTGTGGCAAACGCTGCCACCTGCTGTTCAACAAAACCTCGATGACCTGACAAAGTCTCAACAGTCGTCAGGCAGGTTTGGTTTCAAAAGCTAATGTTGGGGGGTGAGCAGGTTGAACAGAGGTGGGGGAGGGGGAGGAGGAGCCTTTGAAGATGGAGGCATTCGTACAATCACAGAATGACACAGCTCAAGAGGAGGCCATTCAGCCCATCATGCATGTGCTGGGTCTTTTAAAGAGCTGTCCAATTAGCCCCACACTCTTACCCCCGACCCCACCGGCTCTTCCTCCCCTCCAATAACCCTGCACGTTTTTCCCCTTCCAGTATTTATCCAATTCCCCCCTTATGGGAGAGAGAGAGAGAGACATGGAAAGACTGACCGTAGCTAAAGAAAGACGTGCGTTTATATAGCGCCTTTCACCACCAGCAGACACCTCCAATTGCCTCACAGCCAATGAAGCACCTTTGCAGGTGGGGTCACTCTTATAGGGGAAAGGGAGCACCATTTTGCGCAGAGGAAGATCCCACGAGCAGCTGATATCACGCGATGACCCAGGTCATCTGTTCCTTTTCGTGGTGTTGGCTGAGGGATACGTTTCAGGCCCAGGACACCGGGGAGAACTCTTCTCCCCAACCCCCACCCAACCCCTGCCAGCCCACTTTCCTTCCAATAGGGGCCAGGGGATCTTTTATGTCCACCTGTGGGTGTGGAAGCAGGCCTCAGGTTTAATATCTCATCCTGAAGGTTAAAGAGAGAGAGAGAGAGAGAGAGAGGGATGTGATGAGAGAGTTGAGGCAAAGGTTGGTGTTGGGCTGAGAGAGGGCGATGGAGAGGCAAGTGATGTATCATAGAATCCTAGAGCTCTACAGCAAAGAAAAAGGCCCTTCGGCCCATCCAGCCTGTGTCAGTCAAACAAGTACCGAACTATTCTAATCCCATTTTACAGCACTAGGCCCATAGCCTTGTATGCCATGGCATTGCAAATAATTATAGACTGGGGTGTGTAATGGAGGCCAGAGGAAAAGGAGAGAGAGATAGAGAGACGGAGACAGAGAGTGAGAAAGGCAGAGTGAGAGAGAGAGAGCGAAAGGGAGAGTGAGGCAAACAGAGAAAGAGAGTGAGAGAAATTGAGAGAGTGAGACAAAGAGACAGAAAGTGAGAGAGAGGGACGGAGAAAGACAGAGAGAAAGAGACACAGGAAAAGAGACAAAAAGAGAGAGACACAGAGATAGGGAGAGAGATAGAAGGACAGAGAGACACAGAGAGAGGGAGAGACAGTCAGAGAGTCAGAGAGAGCAACAGAAAGAGATAGAGGGAGAGACAGTCAGAGAGTCAGAGAGAGGGACAAAGAGAGAGAGAGAGGTAGTGAGAGAGAGATAGACAGTGAAAGATAGAGAGATAGACAGAGAGAGAGTCAGAGAGAGAGAGCCCTTCAGGATTGAACGCAGAATCACCAGAACGACCTGGGTCTGAGAGGGTTAAATGCCGATGACGGGTCCCACAGGCCGAGCTTGTCTTCCCTCGAGTATCGAAGATTAAGGGGTGTTCTGATCGAGGGGTTTAAGATGATGGGTTTGGAGGGGGCGGGAGAGCCCAGAATGAGGGGGCAGAACATCAAAGTTGGAGCCAGGTGGTCAGGGGTGTTGTCAGGAAGCACTTGACACAAAGTGGAGTGGAAATGGGGAACTCCCTCCCCTCGATAAGCCTGTCGAGGCTGAGATGGGGGGAGGGCAATTGTAAATTTCCAACCTGAGATTGGGAGATTTTTCTGGGTAAGGGGGCGATTGAGGATTACAGAACCGAGGGCAGCAGATGGAGTTAAGATGCAGATCAGCCGTGATCTGGTTGAATCGAGGAAGGCTCGAGGGGTAGAATGGACTCCTCATGTTCCTGTCTAACAGGCTTGAGAGGGGCTGAATGGCCTCCCAGACTATAAAGGTTTTCCCTCAGTACTGACCCTCCGACAGTGCTGCACTCCCTCAGAACAGACCATCCGACAGTGCGGCGCTCCCTTGGCACTGACCCTCCAACAGTGCTGCACTCCCTCGGCAGTGACCCTCCGACAGTGCTGCACTCCCTCGGCACTGACCCTCTGACAGTGTTGCACTCCCTCGGCACCGACCCTCCAACAGCGCGGCACTCCCTCAGCGCTGGCCCTCTGACAGCGCAGCACTCCCTCAGCGCTAACCCTCCGACAGCGCAGCACTCCCTCAGCACTGACCCTGTGACAGCGCAGCACTCCCTCAGCGCTGACACTCCAACAGCGCGACACTCCCTCAGCGCTGACCCTCCGACAGCACGGCACTGCCTCAGCGCTGACCCTCCGACAGCGCGGCACTCCCTCAGCACTGACCCTCCAGCAGCACGGCACTCCCTCAGCGCTGACCCTCCGACAGCACAGCACTCCCTCAGCGCTGACCCTCCGACAGCACGGCACTCCGTCAGCACTGACCCTCCGACAGCACAGCACTCCCTCAGAGCTGAACCTCCAACAGCGCGGCACTCCCTCAGTACTGACGCTCCAACAGTGCAGAGCTCCCTCAGCACTGACCCTCCGACAGTGCAGAGCTCCCTCAGCACTGACCATCCAACTGTGCACTACTCCCTCAGCACTGACCATTCGACTGTGTGGCACTTCCTCAGTACTGACCCTCCGACAGTGCGGCGCTCCCTCAGTACTGACCCTCCGACAGTGTGGCGATCCCTTGGGACTGTCCCTCCGACAGTGCTCCGCTCCCTCAGCACTGACCCTCCGACAGTGCGGCGATCCCTCGGCACTGACCCTCTGACAGTGCGGCGCTCCCTCAGTACTGACCCTCCGACAGTGCGGCGCTCCCTCAGCACTGACCCTCCGACAGTGCTCCGCTCCCTCAGCACTGACCCTCCGACAGTGCGGCGATCCCTCGGCACTGACCCTCCGACAGTGCGGCGCTCCCTCGGCACTGACCCACCGACAGTGCAGTGCTCCCTCAGTACTAGCACTGGGCTGGGGGTATAAGGCAGGGGCCGAGCATCAGGCGTGGGTAATTTGGGGGCATCGGGGCGTTAAACCCCAAGGCAATGCTGGGTTGGTTAAATATTGTCACAGTGAATGTTGTCTGGTTTTAATCTTGTCCCTCTCTCTCTCTCTATTTCCATCTCATTCTGATGGAAATGCTCAGGCACCAGAGAGTTCAACCCACCAGAGTTCTTCAGCGAAGGGCGCTACCATGCCCTCTCCGCTACTGCCTGGTCCCTCGGGGTCTTGCTCTACATCATGGTCTGTGGTATTAACCCATTCAAGCAAGATGAGGAAATCCTAGCTGGCGAGATCCAGCTGCACTGCAGCATCTCCAAGGGTAAGTGCAGACGGGGTGGAGAGAGGGGATTTATTTTTGAAAAAACATCCTTCACTGTCTCCTTTCCTAAGATCTCAAGACACAGGGGCAGGAGGAGGCCATTCTGCCCCCCAATCCTGCTCCCCATTCAATACGATCGCGTCTGATCCGATTGCTCCACAACTCCACTTCACTGTCCGTCCCCCTCATAACCCTCGACTCCCCTCGTCGATCAGAGATCTGTCTCACTCGGCCTTGAATATATTCAGTGACCCGGCCCCCACCGCTCTTAGGGGGAGTGGGGGAGAGAATTCCACACACTGACCACCCTCTGAGACAAGAAATTCCTCCTCATCTCCGTCTTCAACACGAGACCCCTCATTCTGAAACTGTGCCCCCTCCCCTCATTCTAGATTCCCCCCCTTGAGGTGGGGAAACATCCCCACAGCATGCACCCTGTCAAACCCCCTCCCCTCAGAATCTGATATGTTTCAATAAGATCACCTCTCATTCTTCTAAACTCCAAAGGGAAGAGGCCCCAACCTGCTCAACCTTTCCCCATCAGACAAACCCCCTTCGTCCCAGGAATCAACCGAGTGAACCTTCTCTGAACGGCTTCCAATGCGAGTCTGTCCCTCCTTAAGTAAGGAGACCAGAACTGTCCACAGTGCCCCAGGAGCGGCCTCACCAACGCCCTGTCCAGTTGTAGCAAGACTTCCCCACTTTTATACTCCATCCCCCCACCTCGCAATAAAGGACAACTTTCTATTTGGCTTCCTAATCACACGCTGCATCTGCGTACCAACTTGTTGGGATTCATGTACCAGGACACCCAGATCCCTCTGCTCCGCCGCCTTCTGCAGTCTCTCTCTCTCTTTCTCACATTCATTTCTTCCCTGCGATGCAATATTTAACGGACTATCTTGTGCGTCCCCCTGCAGAGTGCGAGGAGCTGATACGATGGTGCCTCTCCATGCAACCCTCCGAACGGCTCACCCTCGACCAGATACTGTGCCACCCGTGGGTGCAGCGGGACATCACTAGACTGAAAGCCGTGGGACTCTGGAGCCCGGGGGAAGACTCCGAGTGTAGCACCAGCCAGGAGAGACAGTAGGGAGCAGACAGACCGGGAATGAACACACTCTGTCACTCGTCACCGTGTGGATGGAGGAGGAACTTTAAGGACCGATGGGGACCTCGCCTGATCGCTCTGTCAGCAGTGGCTGGCTGGTCAGTGAACATTGGCCCCAGGGCCGGAGAGAACTCGAAATGCACACCCTGTGTTCGTCTCCCTTGTTCAACCTGAAAGACGGCGCCTCCGACAGTGAGGCACTCCCTCAGCACTGACTCTCCAACAGTGTGGTACTCCCTCAGCACAGACCCTCCGTCAGCGCGGCTCAGCCACAATCTCTCTCCATTCTCGCCTTAAAGCCACCTGCGAGCTTTACAGACCTGGCACTTTTCTAGAGGGGGTGTTGGGTGGGGCATGGAGAGATTCCTCCCTCACTCCCCTCCCAACCCCCACCCCACATCCTCATGCACACCGATAAGGGAAGAAGCGTGGATTTAAGGGGAAAGTAACGCACCGGCGTTTGATTGCTTTGTGATGCATGACGTGGGCGAATATCTGAGGGGTATTTGGTGGGGTTGGGAGAGGGGTGATGGTACCGGAGAGGCGTTGACCATGCCAGTGCCTTCAGGAGAGTGCCAGGGGAGGCCCGAGGTTGGGTGAGGTTCTGGGGAAATTCTGGAAGCAGCTGGGCCCACCCTGGTCTGTAAATACTCATGTATTGTGCCCAGGCTGTAGAGGGTGCCGCTGATATCATGTTCGTTGTTCAACGTGAAACCCTCTTGTGAATTGCGGCATGAGACTGTCTATAAATCGCGGTGTCAGTTAGCGAAACAACAGTCATTACAGCATAGCAGGCCATTCGGCCCATCGAGCTGATGCCAGGGAAATTACCTGCCTATTTGTGATATTTTTTGTGTACTCAATAAAATTAAACATTGTTTCAGTCAGTGGTATATTGTGTGTGTGTGTGTACACGAATCTGCAAACAGGAACAGGAGGAGGCCATTCAGCCCCTCGAGCCTGTTGCACAGGAATAGGAAGAGGCTCATTCAGGCCCTTGAGCATCGAAGGGCTGAATGGCCCCCTCCTGTTGATGGCCCAATATGAAATTGTGGCAAACGCTGCCACCTGCTGGTCAAGAAAACCTCGACGACCTGACAGAGGGTCAACAGCAGTCGGGCAGGTGCACTTTCAAAAACTCATGTTGGGGAGTGGGCAGGTTGAACGGGTTGGGGAGCGTGAGATAGAGAGAAAGAGACAGTGAGGCAAACAGAGAAAGAGAGTGAGAGAAAGAGAGAGAGTAAGACAGACAAACAGACAGAAAGTGAGAGATAGAGATAGAGAGAGGGACTGAGAAAGAGAGATAGAGACACAGGAAGAGAGAGACACAGAGATAGTGAGAGAGAGAGAGATAGAAGGACAGAGAGACACAGCGACAGAGAGAGAGACCGAGAAAGAGAGAGAGAGAGACACAGGAAAAGAGAGACAAAAAGAGAGTGACACAGAGATAGAGAGACACAGAGAGAGAGACACAGAGAGAGAGAGAGTCAGAGAGTCAGAGAGAGCAACAGAAAGAAAGATAGAAGGAGAAACAGAGAGATTGTTATAGAGAGAGACAGAGAGAGAGAGAAAGAGGGACCGAGAGAGACACAGAGAGGGAGAGATAGAGAGAGATAGACAGTGAAAGATAGAGAGATAGACAGAGAGAGAGTCACAGAGAGAGAGAGTACTTCAGGATTCCAGCACAGAAACCCCAGAACGACCTGGGTCTGAGAGGGTTAAATTCTGATGACGGGTCCCACAGGCCGAGCTTGTATTCCCTCGAGTATCGAAGATTAAGGGGTGTTCTGATCGAGGGGTTTAAGATGATGGGTTTGGAGGGGGTGGGAGAGCCCAGAATGAGGGGGCAGAACATCAAAGTTGGAGCCAGGCGGTCAGGGGAGATGTCAGGAAGCACTTGACACAAAGTGGAGTGGAAATGGGGAACTCCCTCCCCCTGATAAGCCTGTCGAGGCTGAGATGGGGGGAGGGCAATTGTAAATTTCCAACCTGAGATTGGGAGATTTTTCTGGGTAAGGGGGGGATTGAGGATTACAGAACCGAGGGCAGCAGATGGAGTTAAGATGCAGATCAGCCGTGATCTGGTTGAATCGAGGAAGGCTCGAGGTGCAGAATGGCCTCCTCCTGTTCCTGTCTAACAGGCTTGAGAGGGGCTCAATTGCCTCCCAGACTACAAAGGTTCTCCCTCAGAACTGACCCTCCAGCAGTGATTTCTATGAGCAGCCGCAATCTCTCTCCATTCTCCCCTTAAGGTCACTTGTGAGCTTTACAGACCAGGCACTTTTCTGGAGGGGGTGTTGGGTGGGGCATTGAGAGATTCCTGACTCACTCACTCCCACACCCACCCCCACACCCCCCACATCCTCATGCACACTGATAAGGGAAGAAGCGTGGATTTAAGGGGAAAGCAACGCACAGGCGTTCGATCGCATTGTGATGCACGCTGTGGGCAAATAGCTGAGGGGTAGTTGCTGAGGTTGGGGGTTGGGGATGGCCCCGGAGAGGCGTTGACCATGCCAGTGCCTTTCAGAGAGCACCAGGGGAGGCCCGAGGTTGGGTGAGGTTCTGGGGAAATTCTGGAAGCAGCTGGGCCCACCCTGGTCTGTAAATACTCGTGTATTGTGTCCAGGCTGTAGAGGGTGCCGCTGATATCATGTTCGTGGTTCAACGTGAAACCCTCTTGTGAATCGCGGCACGAGATTGTCTTTAAATTGCAGTGTCGGTTAGCGAACTGACCGTCGTTACAGCATAGCAGGCTATTCGGCCCATCGAGCTGATGCTAGAGAAACTACACACTTATTTATGATGTTTTGTGTGTACTCAATAAAATTAAACTTTGTTTCAATCAGTGGTATATTGTGAGTTTGTGTGTGTACACATCTCTGCAAACAGGAACAGGAGTAGGCTCATTCAGCCCCTCTGAAACCTGTTACACAGGAACAGGGTTTCCCCATTTAGTGCTTCTCGAGCCTGTTACACAGGAACAGGCGGACGCCATTCAGCCCCTCTCTCAAGCCTGTTACACAGGAACAGGAGGAGACCATTCATCCCCTCGAATCGGTTACACAGGAACAGGAGGAGGCCATTCAGCCCCTCTCTCGAGACTGTTACACAGGAACAGGAAGAGGCCATTCACCCAATCTCGAGACTGTTACACAGTAACAGGAGGAGGCCATTCTGTCCCCCTTTCGAGACTGCAGCACAGGAACAGGAGAAGGCCATTCAGCCCCTTGAGCCTGTTGCACAGTAACAGGAGAAGTCTCATTCAGGACCTTGAGCATCGAAGGGCTGAATGGCCTCCTCCTGTGGATGGCCCAATATGAAATTGTGGCAAATGCTGCCACCTGCTGGTCAACAAAACCTCGACGACCTGACAGAGGCTCAACAGCAGTTGGGCAGGTTCGGTTTCAAAAGCTCATGTTGGGAGGTGGGCAGGTTGAACGGGGGTGGCGGGGGGGGGGCGGTGTTGGAGCCTTTGAAGGCAGAGGCATTCATACAATCATGGAATGACACAGCTCAAGATGAGGCCATTCAGCCCATCATGCATGTGCTGGCTCTTTGAAAGAGCTGTGCAATTAGCCCCACCCTCTTACCCACCCGACCCCACCGGCTCTTCCCCTCCCCCCATAACCCTGCACGTTTTCCCCCTTCCGGTATTTATCCAATTCCCCCCTTATCGAAGAGAGAGAGAGAGAGAGAGAGAGACAAGGAAAGAATGACCGTAGCGAAAGAAAGACGTGCATTTATATAGCGCCTTTCACCACCAGCAGTCACCTCCAAGTGCCTCGCAGCCAATGAAGCACCTTTGCAGGTGGGGTCAGTCTTGTAGGTGAAAGGGATCGCCATTTTGCGCAGAGGTAGATCCCACGAGCAGCTGATGTCACACGATGACCCAAGTCATCTGTTCCTTTTTGTGGTGTTGGCTGAGGGATATGTTTCGGGCCCAGGACACCGGGGAGAACTCTTCCCCCCAACCCCCACCCCAACCCCCGCCAGCCCGCTTTCCTTCCAATATGAGCTAGGGGATCTTTTTTGTCCTCCTGAGGGGGTGGACGCAGGCCTCAGGTTTAATGCCTCATCCTGAAGGATGGAGAGAGAGAGAGGGATGTGATGAGAGAGTTGAGGCAAAGGTTTGTGTTGGGTTGAGAGAGGGTGATGGAGAGGCAAGTAATGTGTCATAGAGTCATAGCGGTCTACTGCTCAGAAAAAGGCCCTTCGGCCCATCCAGTCTGTGTCGGTCAAACAAGTAGGGAAATATTCTAATCCCATTTTCCAGCACTAGGCCCATAGCCTTGTATGCCATGGCATCGCAAATACTTATAGAGTGGGGTGTATAATGGAGGCCAGAGGAAAGGGAGAGAGAGATAGAGAGACTGAGACAGAGAAAGGCAGAGTGAAAGAGAGCGAGAGAGAGAAAATGGGAGAGTGAGGCAAACAGCAAATGAGAGAGAGTCAGACAGAGAAAGATACAGAAAGTGAGAGAAAGAGATAGATAGAGGGACCGTGAAAGACAAAGAGGAAGAGTCACAGGAAAAGAGAGACAGAAAGAGAGAGACCCAGATATAGAGACAGATAGAAGGACAGAGAGACACAGAGAGAGAGACAGAGCAAGAGAAAAAGTCAATGTCAGAGAGAGCAACAGAAAGAGAGATAGAGGGAGAGACAGAGAGAGAAAGAGGGACAGAGAGAGACACAGAGACAGAGAGAGATAGAGAGAGAGTGAGACAGACAGATACAGAAAGAGAGAGAGAGGAACCGAGAAAGAGACAGAGAGAAAGAGACACAGGAAAAGAAAGACCAAAAAGAGACGCAGAGATAGAGAGAGAGATAGATGGACAGAGAGTCAGAGAGAGAGAGACAGACAGAGAGAGAGAGTCAGAGTCAGAGAGAGCAACAGAATGAGAGATAGAGGGAAAGACAGAGAGATAGAGAGAGACAGAGAGAGAGAGATAGAGAGGGAGAGAGATAGAAAGAGAGAGCGTCAGATAGAGAGAGAGATAAATAGAGAGAGAAAGTGATAGACAGAGACAGAGATACAGAGAGAGACAGAGACAGAGAGAGACAGAGATACAGAGAGTGAAAGAGACAGAGAGAGATAGAGAGAGACACAGAGAGAGAGCAACAGATAGAGAGAGAGAGAGCTGGAGAGAGAAATAGATAGACAGAGAGAGATAGACAGAGAGAGACAGAGAAAGGCAGTGACAAGCGATAGACAGAGGGAGACAGTGATACAGAGAGAGAGACACAGAGAGTGAGAGAGAGGTAGAGAGAGAGTGAAACAGAGAGAGAGAGAGAGAGAGAGAGAGAGATTACTTCAGGATTGCAGCGCAGAATCACCAGAACGACCTGGGTCTGAGAGGGTTAAATTCCGATGACGGGTCCCACAGGCCGAGCTTGTATTCCCTCGAGTATCAAAGATTAAAGGGTGTTCTGATCGAGGGGTTTAAGATGATGGGTTTGGAGGGGGCTGGAGATTCCAGAATGACGGGGCAGAACATCAAAGTTGGAACCAGGCGGTCAGGGGTGATGTCAGGAAGCACTTGACACAAAGTGGAGTGGAAATGGGGAAGTCCCTCCCCCCGATAAGCCTGTCGAGGCTGAGATGGGGGTGAGGACAATTCTAAATTTCCAATCTGAGATTGGGAGATTTTTCTGGGTAAGGGGCTGATTGAGGATTACAGAACCGAGGGCAGCAGATGGAGTTAAGATGCAGATCAGCTGTGATCTAGTTGAATTGAGGATGGCTCGAGGGGCAGAATGGCCTCCCCCTGTTCCTGTCTAGCAGGATTGAGAGGGGCTGAATGGCCTCCCAGACGACAAAGATTCTCCCTCAGAACTGACTAAGCGACAGTGCAGTTCAGTACTGACCCTCCGACAGTGCAGCGCTCCCTCAGTACTGACCCTCCAACAGTGATTTCCATGAGCAGCCGTAATCTCTCTCCATTCTCCCCTAAAGGCCACTTGCGAACTTTACAGACCTGGCATTTTCTGGAGCGGGTGTTGGGTGGGGCATTGAGAGATTCTTCCCTCACTCCCACCGCCACCGCCCCCCCACATCCAAATGCACACTGATAAGGGAAGAAGCGTGGATTTAAAGGGAAAGCAACGCACAGTCATTCGATCACATTTTGATGCATGCTGTGGGCAAATATCTGAGGGGGAGTTGGTGGGGTTGGGGGTGGAGGATTGGCAGCGGAGAGGCGTTGGCCAAGCCAGTGCCTTCGGGAGAGCGCCAGGGGAGTACCGAGGTTGGGTGAGGTTCTGGGGACATTCTGGAAGCAGCTGGGCCCACCCTGGTCTGTAAATACTCGTGTATTGTGCCCAGGCTGTAGAGGGTGCCGCTGATATCATGTTCATGGTTCAACGTGAAACCCTCTTGTGAATCACGGCACGAGACTGTCTTTAAATTGTGGTGTTGGTTAGCGAACCGACAGTCGTTACAGCATAGCTGGCCATTCGGCCCATCAAGCTGATGCCAGAGGAACTACCTGCGTATTTATGATGTTTTGTGTGTACTCAATAAAATTAAACATTGTATCAGTCAGTGCTATATTGTGTGTGTGTGTATGTGTGTACATCTCTGCGAACAGGAACAGGAGGAGGCCATTCAGCCCCTCGAGCCTGTTACACAGGAACAGGAGGTGCCCCATTTAGTCCCTCTCAAGCCTCTTAGAAAGGAACAGGCGGAGGCCATTCAGCCACTCATGAGCCTGTTACACAGGAACAGGAGGAGGCCATTCAGCCCCTCGAGACTGTTACACAGGAACAGGAGGGGTCTCAATCAGGCCCTTGAGCCTTGAAGGGCTGAATGGCCTCCTCCTGTGGATGGCCCAATATGAAATTGTGGCAATCGCTGCCACCTGCTGGTCAAGAAAACCTCGACGACCTGACAGAGGCTCAACAGCAGTCAGGCAGGTTCAGTTTCAAAAGCTCATGTTCAGGGGTGGGCAGGTTGAACGGGGGGTGGGGGTAAAGGGGGAGGCGGAGCCTTTGAAGGTGGAGGCATTCATACAATCATAGAATGACACAGCAGCAGAGGTGGCCATTCAGCCCATCATGCATGTGCTTTATGTTTGAAAGAGCTGTCCAATTAGCTCCACACTCTTCCCCCACTGACCCCACCGGCTCTTTCCCCCTCCTCCCATAACCCTGCAAGTTTTTTCCCTTCCAGTATTTATCCAATTCGCCCCTTATCGAAGAGAGAGAGATAGAGAGGGAGAGAGACAGAGAGAGAGAGCGTCAGATAGAGAGAGAAAGAGATAGATAGAGAGAAAGTGACAGACAGAGAGAGACACAGATACAGAGAGAGACAGAGACAGAGAGAGACAGAGATACAAAGAGAGAGAGACAGAGAGAGACAGAGAGACACACACAGAGTGAGAGAGAGATTGAGAGAGAGACAGAGAGAGAGATAGATAAGGAGGGAGAGAGACAGAGGCAGAGAGAGACAGAGAACAGAGAGAGAGAGACACAGAGAGAGAGAGACACAGAGAGTGAGAGAGAGATAGAGGGAGAGACAGAGAGAGAGATAGATAGGGAGGGAGAGAGACAGAGGCAGAGAGAAAGACACAGAGAGAGAGCGACAGATAGAGAGAGAGAGAGATAGATAGAGAGAGAAATAGATAGAGAGAGAGAGACAGAGAGAGAGAGAGACCTTCAGGATTGCAGCACAGAATCACCAGAACGACCTGGGTCTGAGAGGGTTAAATTCCGATGACGGGTCCCACAGGCTGAGATTGAATTCCCTCGAGTATCGAAGATTAAGGGGGGTTCTGATCGAGGGGTTTAAGATGATGGGTTTGGAGGGGGTGGGAGAGCCCAGAATGAGGGGGCAGAACATCAAAGTTGGAGCCAGGCGGTCAGGGGTGATGTCAGGAAGCACTTGACACAAAGTGGAGTGGAAATGGGGAACTCCCTCCCCCCGATAAGCCTGTCGAGGCTGAGATGGGGGGAGGGCAATTGTAAATTTCAAACCTGAGATTGGGAGATTTTTCTGGGTAAGGGGGGGATTGAGGATTACAGAACCGAGGGCAGCAGATGGAGTTAAGATGCAGATCAGCTGTGATCTGGTTGAATCGAGGAAGGCTCGAGGGGGAGAATAGCCTCCTCTTGTTCCTGTCTAACAGGCTTGAGAGGGGCTGAATGGCCTCCCAGACTACAAAGGTTCTCCCTCAGAACTGACTATCTGAGAGTGCTGCAATCCCTCAGTACTGACCCTCCGACAGTGCGGCTCAGCACTGACCCTCCAACAGTGATTTCCATGAGCAGCCGCAATCTCTCTCCATTCTCCCCTTAAGGCCACTTGTGAGCTTTACAGACCTGGCACTTTTCTGGAGGAGCTGTTGCCTGGGGCATTGAGAGATTCCTCTCTCACTCCCACACCCACTCCCACATCCTCATGCACACTGATAAGGGAAGAAACGTGGATTTAAGGTGAAAGCAACGCACAGTCATTCGATCGCATTGTGACGCACGCCGTTGGCAAATAGCTGAGGGGGAGTTGGTGTGGTTGGTGGTGGGGGATGGCACCAGAGAGGCGTTGGCCAGGCCAGTGCTTTCCGAGGTACGCCCGGGGAGTACCAAGGGTGGGTGAGGTTCTGGGGAAATTCTGGAAGCAGCTGGGCCCACCCTGGTCTGTAAATACTCGTGTATTGTGTCCAGGCTGTAGAGGGTGCCGCTGATATCATGTTCGTGGTTCAACGTGAAACCCTCTTGTGAATCGCGGCACGAGACTGTCTTTAAATCGCGGTGTCGGTTAGCGAACCGACAGTCGTTATACCATAGCAGGCCATTCGGCCCATCGAGCTGATGCCAGAGAAACTAATTGCGAATTTATGATGTTTTGTGTGTACTCAATAAAATTAAACATTGTTACAGTCAGTGGTATATTGTGTGTGTGTGTGTGTGTGTGTGTGTACACGTCTCTGCAAACAGGAACAGGAGGAGGCCATTCAGCCCCTCCTCGAGCATGTTGCACAGGAATAGGAGGAGGCTCATTCAGGCCCGTGAGCCTCGAAGGGCTGAATGGCCTCCTCCTGTGGATGGTCCAATATGAAATTGTGGCAAATGCTGCCACCTGCTGGTCAACAAAACCTCGACGACCTGACAGAGGCTCAAAAGCAAATTGGCAGGTGCAGTTTCAAAATCTCATGTTGGGGCGAGAGCAGGTTGAACGGGGTTGGGGGGGGGGGGGGGGGGGGGGGGGGGCTGGCGCAGCCTTTGAATGCGGAGGTATTCGTACAGTCACAGAATGACACAGCTCAAGAGGAGGCCATTCAGCCCATCATGCATGTGCTGTCTCTTTGGAAGTGCTGTCCAATTAGCCCCACACTCTTCCCTCCAACCCCAACGGCTCTTCGCCACCCCAACCCCCCCCCCCCCCCCCCACCATAACCCTGCAGGTTTGTCCCCTTCCAGTATTTAACAAATTCCCCCATTATCGAAGAGAGAGAGAGAGAGAGACAAGGAAAGACTGAGCGTAGCAAAAGAAAGACGTGCGTTTATATAGCGCCTTTCACCACCAGCAGACACCTCCAAGTGCCTCGCAGCCAATGAAACACCTTTGCAGGTGGGGTTACTCTTACAGGGAAAGGGATCGCCACTTTGCGCAGAGGAAGATCCCACAAGCAGCCGATGTCACACGATGACCCAGGTCATCTGTTCCTTTTCGTGGTGTTGGCTGAGGGATACCTTTCGGGCCCAGGACACCGGGGAGAACTCTTCCCCCCAACCCCCATGCAACCCCCGCCAGCCTGCTTTCCTTCCAATAGGGGTCAAGGGATCTTTTATGTCAACCTGAGGGAGTGGATGCAGGCCTCAGGTTTAATGTCTCATCCTGAAGGATGGAGAGAGATAGAGAGAGAGAGGGATGTGATGAGAGAGTTGAGGCAAAGGTTACTGTTGGGTTGAGAGAGGGTGATGGAGAGGCAAGTGATGTGTCACAGAGTCATAGAGGTCTACAGCTCAGAAAAAGGCCCTTCGGCCCATCCAGTCTGTGTCGGTCAAACAAGTAGGGAACTATTCTAATCCCAGTTTCCAGCACTAGGCCCATAGCCTTGTATGCCATGGCATCGCAAATTCTTATAGAGTGGGGTGTATAATGGAGGCCAGAGGAAAGGTAGAGAGAGATAGAGATACAGAGACAGAGACAGGCAGAGTGAAAGAGAGTGACAGAGAGAAAAAGGGAGAGTGAGGCCAACAGAGAATGAGAGAGAGTCAGACAGAGAAAGATACAGAAAGTGAGAGAGAGAGATAGACAGAGGTACCGAGAAAGACAAAGAGAAAGAGTCACAGGAAAAGAGAGACAGAAAGAGATAGACAGGAGAGAGATAGAAGGACAGAGAGACACAGAGAGAGAGACAGAGCAAGAGAGAAAGTCAGAGTCAGAGAGAGCAACAGAAAGAGAGATAGAGGGAGAGACAGAGAGAGAAAGAGGGACAGAGAGAGACACAGAGACAGAGAGAGATAGAGAGAGACTGAGACAGACAGAGAGACACAGAAAGAGAGAGAGAGAGGAACCAAGAAAGAGACAGAGAGAAAGAGACACAGGAAAAGAAAGACAAAAAGAAAGAGACGCAGAGATAGAGAGAGACAAAGAAGGACAGAGAGTCAGAGAGAGAGAGACAGACAGAGAGAGAGAGTCAGAATCAGAGAGAGCAACAGAATGAGAGATAGAGGAAAAGACAGAGATAGAGAGAGACAGAGAGAGAGAGATAGAGAGGGAGAGAGATAGAAAGAGAGAGCGTCAGATAGAGAGAGAGATAAATAGAGAGAGAAAGTAATAGACAGAGAGAGATAGAGATACAGAGAGAGACAGAGACACAGAGAGACAGAGATACAGAGAGGGAAAGAGACAGAGAGAGATAGAGAGAGACACACAGAGTGAGAGAGAGATAGAGAGAGAGACAGAGAGAGAGAGATAGGGAGGGAGAGAGACAGAGACAGAGAGAAAGGCACAGACAGAGAGCGACAGATAGAGAGAGAGAGAGATAGATAGAGAGAGAAAGAGATAGTCAGAAAGAGATAGACAGAGAGATACAGAGAGAGAGATAGAGTGAGACACAGAGAGTGAGAGAGAGATAGACAGAGTGAAACAGAGAGAGAGAGACAGAGAGAGAGAGATAGCTCTTCAGGATTGCAGCGCAGAATCACCAGATTGTGGGTCTGAGAGGGTTAAATTCCGATGAAGGGTCCCACAGGCCGAGCTTGTATTCCCTCGAGTATCAAAGATTAAGGGGTGTTCTGATCGAGGGGTTTAAGATGATGGGTTTGGAGGGGGTTGGAGAGCCCAGAATGAGGGGGCAGAACATCAAAGTTGGAGCCAGGCGGTCAGGGGTGATGTCAGGAAGCACTTGACACAAAGTGGAGTGGAAATGGGGAACTCCCTCCCCTCGATAAGCCTGTCGAGGCTGAGATGGGGGGAGGGCAATTGTAAATTTCCAGCCTGAGATTGGGAGATTTTTCTGGGTAAGGGGGGGGATTGAGGATTACAGAACCGAGGGCAGCAGATGGAGTTAAGATGCAGATCAGCCGTGATCTGGTTGAATCGAGGAAGGCTCGAGGTGAAGAATAGCCTCCTAACAGGCTTGAGAGGGGCTGAATGGCCTCCCAGACTACAAAGGTTCTCCCTCAGAACTGACTATTTGAGAGTGCTGCAATCCCTCAGTACTGACCCTCCGACAGTGATTTCCATGAGCAGCCACAATCTCTCTCCATTCTCCCCTTAAGGCCACTTGCAAGCTTTACAGACCTGGCACTTTTCTGGAGGGGGTGTTGGGTGGGGCATTGAGAGATTCCTCCCCCACTCCCACCCCCACACCCCCCACATCCTCATGCACACTGATAAGGGAAGAAACGTGGATTTAAGGTGAAAGCAACGCACAGTCGTTCGATCACATTATGACGCACGCTGTCGGCAAATAGCTGAGGGGGAGTTGCTGAGGTTGGGTGTGGGGCGATGGCACCGGAGAGGCGTTGGCCATGCCAGTGCCTTCAGGAGAGCGCCAGGGGAGGTCCGAGGTTGGGTGAGGTTCTAGGGAAATTCTGGAAGCAGCTGGGCCCACCCTGGTCTGTAAATACTCGTGTATTGTGCCCAGGCTGTAGAGGGTGCCGCTGATATCATGTTCGTGGTTCAACGTGAAACCCTCTTGTGAATTACGGCACGAGACTGCCTTTCAAACACGGTGTCGGTTAGCGAACTAACAGTCGTTACAGCATAACAGGCCATTCGGCCCATCGAGCTGATGCCAGAGAATCTACCTGCGAGTTTATGATGTTTTGTGTGTATTCAATAAAATTAAACATAGGTTCTGTCAGTGGTATATTGTGTGTGTGTGTGTGTACACGTCTCTGCAAACAGGAACAGGAAGAGGCCATTCAGCCCATTGAGCCTGTTGCACAGGAACAGGAGGAAGCTCATTCAGGCCCGTGAGCCTCGAAGGGCTGAATGGCCTCCTCCTGTGGATGGCCCAATATGAAATTGTGGCAAACGCTGCCACCTGCTGGTCAACAAAACCTCGACGACCTGACAGAGGCTCAACAGCAGTCAGGCAGGTTCAGTTTCAAAAGCTCATGCTGGGGGGTGGGCAGGTTGAACGGGGTGGGTGATGGGGAGGCGGAGCCTTTGAAGTCTTAGGCGTTCGTACAATCACAGAATGACACAGCTCAAGAGGAGGCCATTCAGCCCATCATGCATGTGCTGTCTCTTTGAAGGAGCTGTCCAATTAGCCCCACACTCTTCCCCCCCGACCCCACCAGCTCTTCCCCCCCATAACCCTGCACGTTTTTATCCTTCCAGTATTTATCCAATTCCCCCCCTTATCGAAGAGAGAGAGAGACAAGGAAAAACTGACTGTAGCGAAAGAAAGACGTATGTTTATATAGCGCCTTTCACCACCAGCAGATACCTCCAAGTGCGTCGCAGCCAATGAAGCACCTTTGCAGGTGGGTTCACTCTCGTAGGGGAAAGGGATTGCCATTTTGTGCACAGGAAGATCCCACAAGCAGTGGATGTCACACGATGACCCAGGTCATCTGTTCCTTTTCGTGGTGTTGGCTGAGGGATACATTTCGGGCCCAGGACATCGGGGAGAACTCTTCCCTCCAACCCCCACCCCAACTCCCACCAGCCCGCTTTCCTTCCAATAGGGGTCAGGGGATCTTTTATGTCCACCTGAGGGGGTGGACGCAGGCCTCAGGTTTAATGTCTCATCCTGATGGATGGAGAGAGAGAGAGAGAGAGAGAGAGGGATGTGATGAGAGAGTTGAGGTAAGGCTTGGTGTTGGGTTGAGAGAGGGCGATGGATAGGCAAGTGATGTGTCATCGAGTCATAGAGGTCTACAGCACAGAAAAAGGCCCTTTGACCCATCCAGTCTGTGTCAGTCAAACAAGTACCGAACTATTCTAATCCCATTTCCCAGCACCAGGTCCATAGCTGTGTATGCAAAGGCATCGCAAATACTTATAGACTGGGGTTTATAATGGAGGCCAGAGGAAAGGGAGAGAGAGAGATAGAGAGACAGAGACTGTGAGTGAGACAGACAGAGTGAGACAGGCAGAGTGAAAGAGAGAGAGAGAGAGAAAAAGGGAGAATGAGGCAAACAGAGAATGAGAGAGAGTCAGACAGAGAAAGATACAGAAAGTGAGAGAGAGAGATAGAGAGAGGGACTGAGAAAGACAAAGAGAAAGAGTCACAGGAAAAGAGAGACAGGAAGAGAGAGACCCAGATATAGAGAGAGAGAGATAGAAGGACAGAGAGACACAGAGAGAGTGACAGAGCAAGAGAGAAAGTCAGAGAGTCAGAGAGATCAACAGAAAGAGACATAGAGGGAGAGACAGAAAGAGAGAAAGAGGGACAGAGACACAAGGAGAGAGAGAGAGATAGAGAGAAAGAGAGAAGATAGTGAGAGAGAGATAGAGAGAGATAGACAGTGAAAGACAGAGAGAGATCGATAGAGAGAGATCGACAGAGAGAGAGCAAGAGCTAAACAGAGAGAGAGGGAGAGAGGCAGAGAGCCAGAGACAGAGAGATAGAGAGAGAAACAGAAAGAGACTCACAAAGAGAGACAGAGAGAGACAGAGTGAAATAGAGAGAGATAGAGATAGAGATAGAGATGTGGACAGTAAGAGAGAAACAGAGAGAGAGAGAGAGCGAGACAGAGTGAGAGAGAGAGAGAGTACTTCAGGATTGCAGCACAGAATCACCAGAACGACCTGGGTCTGAGAGGGTTAAATTCCGATGACGGGTCCCACAGGCCGAGCTTGTATTCCCTCGAGTATCGAAGATTAAGGGTGTTCTGATCGAGGGGTTTAAGGTGATGGGTTTGGAGGGGTCGGGAGAGTCCAGAATGAGGGGACAGAACATTAAAGTTGGAGCCAGGTGGCCAGGGGAGATGTCAGGAAGCACTTGACACAAAGTGGAGTGGAAATGGGGAACTCCCTCCCCCCGATAAGCCTGTCGAGGCTGAGATGGTGGGAGGGCAATTGTAAATTTCCAACCTGAGATTGGGAGATTTTTCTGGGTAAGGGGGGGATTGAGGATTACAGAACCGAGGGCAGCAGATGGAGTTAAGATGCAGATCAGCCGTGATCTAGTTGAATCGAGGATGACTTGAGGGGCAGAATGGCCTCCCCCTGTTCCTGTCTAACAGGCTTGAGAGGGGCTGAATGGCCTCCCAGACGACAAAGATTCTCCCTCAGAACTGACTAAGCGACAGTCCTGCACTCCCTCAGCACTGACCGTCTGACAGTGATTTCCATGAGCAGCCGCAATCTCTCTCCATTCTCCCCTTAAGGTCACTTGCGAGCTTTACAGACCTGGCACTTTTCTGGAGGGGGTGTTGGGTGCGGCATTGAGAGATTCCTCACTCACTCCCACCCCCACCACCCCACCACATCCTCATGCACACTGATAAGGAAAGAAGAGTGGATTTAAGGGGAAAGCAATGCCCCGTCGTTCGATCGCATTGTGATGCACGATGTGGGCAAATAGCTGAGGGGGAGTTGGTGGGGTTGGGTGTGGGGGGATGGCACCGGAGTGGTGTTGGACATGCCAGTTGTTTCGGGAAAGCGTCAGGGGAGGCCCGAGTTTGGGTGAGGTTGTGGGGAAATTCTGGAAGCAGCTGGGTCCACCCTGGTCTGTAAATACTCGTGTATAGTGTCCAGGCTGTAGAGGGTGCCGCTGATATCATGTTCGTGGTTCAACGTGAAACCCTCTTGTGAATCGTGGCATGAGACTGTCTTTAAATCGCGGCGTCGGTTAGCGAACCCACAGTCGTTACAGCATAGCAGGCCATTCGGCCCATCGAGCTGATGCCTGAGAAACTACCTGCGTATTTGTGATATTTTGTGTGTACTCAATAAAATTAAACGTTGTTTCAGTCAGTGGTATATTGTGTGTGTGTGTGTGTGTGTGTGTACACGTCTCTGCAAACAGGAAGAGGAGGAGTCCATTCAGCCCCTCGAGCATGTTACACAGGAACAGGAGGTGCCCCATTTTGTCCCTCTCAAGCCTGTTACACAGGAACAGGGCGAGGCCATAGATCCCCTCCAACCTGTTACACAGGAACACTAGGAGGCCAT
Organism: Isurus oxyrinchus; assembly: GCA_026770705.1. Taxonomy (NCBI): domain Eukaryota; kingdom Metazoa; phylum Chordata; class Chondrichthyes; order Lamniformes; family Lamnidae; genus Isurus; species Isurus oxyrinchus. The sequence continues at coordinate 540,445 of JANJGN010000310.1, read as the reverse complement.
TCAGCCCCTCTCTCGAGTCTGTTACACAGGAACAGGAGGTCATTCAGCCCCTCGAACCTGTTACACAGGTACAGGTGGAGGTCATTCAGCCCCTCTCTTGAGCCTGTTACACAGGAACAGGAGGAGGCCATTCAACCCCTTGAGCCTGTTGCACAGGAGCAGGAGGAGTCTCATTCAGGCCCTTGAGCCACAAAGGGCTGAATGGCCTCCTCCTGTAGATGGCCCAATATGAAATTGTGGCAAACGCTGCCACCTGCTGGTCAACAAAACCTTGAGGACCTGACAGAGGCTCAACAGCAGTCGGGCAGGTTCGGTTTCAAATGCTCATCTTGGGGGGGGGAGGTTGAACGGGGGTGGGGGAGGGGGGGTTGACCTTTGAAGGCGGAGGCGTTCGTACAATCACAAAATGACACAGCTCAAGAGGAGGCCATTCAGCCCATCACGCATGTGCTGGCTCTTTGAAGGAGCTGTCCAATAAGCCCCACACTCTTACCCCCGACCCCACCGGCTCTTCCTCCCCTCCAATAACCCTGCACGTTTTCCCCCTTCCAGTATTTATCCAATTCCCCCCTTATGGAAGAGAGAGAGAGAGACAAGGAAAGACTGACCGTAGCTAAAGAAAGACGTGCGTTTATATAGCGCCTTTCACCACCAGCAGACACCTCCAATTGCCTCACAGCCAATGAAGCACCTTTGCAGGTGGGGTCACTCTTATAGGGGAAAGGGATCGCCATTTTGCGCAGAGGTAGATCCCACGAGCAGCTGATATCACGCGATGACGCAGGTCATCTGTTCCTTTTCGTGGTATTGGCTGAGGGAAACGTTTCAGGCCCAGGACACCGGGGAGAACTCTTCTCCCGAACCCCCACCCAACCCCTGCCAGCCCACTTTCCTTCCAATAGGGGCCAGGGGATCTTTTACCTGAGGTGGTGGACGCAGGCCTCAGGTTTAATAACTCATCCTGAAGGTTAAAGAGAGAGAGAGAGAGAGGGATGTGATGAGAGAGCTGAGGCAAAGGTTGGTGTCGGGTTGAGAGAGGGCGATGGAGAGGCAAGTGATGTATCATAGAATCCTAGAGCTCTACAGCAAAGAAAAAGGCCCTTCGGCTCATCCAGCCTGTGTCAGTCAAACAAGTACCGAAATATTCTAATCCCATTTTACAGCACTAGGCCCATAGCCTTGTATGCCACGGCATTGCAAATAATTATAGACTGGGGTGTGTAATGGAGGCCAGAGGAAAAGGAGAGAGATAGAGAGACGGAGACAGAGAGTGAGAAAGGCAGAGTGAGAGAAAGAGAGCGAGAGAGAGCGAAAGGGAGAGTGAGGCAAACAGAGAAAGAGAGTGAGAGAAATTGAGAGAGTGAGACAAAGAGACAGAAAGTGAGAGAGAGGGACGGAGAAAGACAGAGAGAAAGAGACACAGGAAAAGAGACAAAAAGAGAGAGACACAGAGATAGGGAGAGAGATAGAAGGACAGAGAGACACAGAGAGAGGGAGAGACAGTCAGAGAGTCAGAGAGAGCAACAGAAAGAGATAGAGGGAGAGACAGAGAAAGAGATAGTTAGAGAGAGAGAGAGAGAAAGAGGGACAGAGAGAGGGACAAAGAGAGAGAGAGAGGTAGTGAGAGAGAGATAGACAGTGAAAGATAGAGAGATAGACAGAGAGAGAGTCAGAGAGAGAGAGCCCTTCAGGATTGAACGCAGAATCACCAGAACGATCTGGGTCTGAGAGGGTTAAATGCCGATGACGGGTCCCACAGGCCGAGCTTGTATTCCCTCGAGTATCGAAGATTAAGGGGTGTTCTGATCGAGGGGTTTAAGATGATGGGTTTGGAGTGGGCAGGAGAGCCCAGAATGAGGGGGCAGAACATCAAAGTTGGAGCCAGGTGGCCAGGGGAGATGTCAGGAAGCACTTGACACAAAGTGGAGTGGAAATGGGGAACTCCTTCCCCCCGATAAGCCTGTCGAGGCTGAGATGGGGGGAGGGCAATTGTAAATTTCCAACCTGAGATTGGGAGATTTTTCTGGGTAAGGGGGGGATTGAGGATTACAGAACCGAGGGCAGCAGATGGAGTTAAGATGCAGATCACCTGTGATCTGGTTGAATTGAGGAGGACACGAGGGGCAGAATGGCCTCCTCCTGTTCCTGTCTAACAGGCTTGAGAGGGGCTCAATGGCCTCCCAGACTACAAAGGTTCTCCCTCAGAACAGACCATCCGACAGTGCTGCACTCCCTTGCCACTGACGTTTCGACAGTGCTGCACTCCCTCGGCACTGACCCTCCGACAGTGCTGCACTCCCTCTGCGCTGGCCCTCCGACAGTGCTGCACTCCCTCAGCGCTGGCCCTCCAACAGTGCTGCACTCCCTCGGCACTGACCCTCTGACAGTGCTGCACTCCCTCAGGGCTGGCCCTCCGACAGTGCAGCGCTCCCTCAGCACTGACCCTCCAACAGTGATTTCCATGAGCAGCCACAATTTCTCTCCATTCTCCCCTTAAGGTCACTTGCGAACTTTACAGACCTGGCAATTTTCTGAAGGGGGTGTTGAGTGGGGCATTGAGAGATTCCTCCCTCACTCCCACCACCACCGCCGCACCCCCGTCCGCAACACATCCTCATGCACACTGATAAGGGAAGATGCGTGGATTTAAGGCAAAAGCAATGCACAATCATTCGATCGCATTGTGACGCACGCCGTGGGCAAATAGCTGAGGGGGAGTTGGTGGGGTTGGGTGTGGGGGATTGTGTGAGAGAGGCGCTCGCCATGCCAGTGCCTTCGGGAGAGTGCCAGGGGAGGCCCGAGGTGGGTGAGGTTCTGGGGAAATTCTGGAAGCAGCTGGGCCCACCCTGGTCTGTAAATACTCGTGTATTGTGCCCAGGCTGTAGAGGGTGCCGCTGATATCATGTTCGTGGTTCAATGTGAAACCCTCTTGTGACTCCTGGCAC
>JANJGN010000310.1:260000-530000 GCA_026770705.1 Isurus oxyrinchus | reverse complement strand
TGACGCATGCTGTGGGCAAATAGCTGAGGGGGTTTTGATGGGGTTGGTGGTTGGGGATGGCACCGGAGAGGTATTGACCATGTCAGTGCCTTCAGGAGAGCGCCAGGGGAGGCCCGAGATTAGGTGTGGTTGAGGGGAACTTCAGAAGCAGCTGGACCCACCCTGGTCTATAAAAAATCGTGTATTTTGCCAAGGCCATAGAGGGTGCCGCAGATATCATGTTCGTGGTTCAACGTGCAACCCTCTTGTGAATCGCGGCACGAGACTGTCTTTAAATCGTGGTGTCGGTTAGCGAACAGACAGTCGTTAGAAATAACAGGCCATTCGGCCCATCGAGCTGATGCCAGAGAAACTACCTGCTTATTTATGATGTTTTGTGTGTACTCAATAGACATAAACTTGGTTTCAATCAGTGGTATATTGTGTGTGTGTGTGTGTGTGTGTACATGTCTCTGCAAACAGGAACAGGAGGAGGCCATTCAGCCCCTCTCTCGAGACTGTTATACAGGAACAGGAGGAGACCATTCAGCCCCATCTCCCGAGACTGTTACACAGGAGCAGGAAGGGGCCTCTTCAGCCTCTCTCTCTCTCGAGCCTTTTAAACAGGAACAAGAAGAGGCCTTTTCAGGACCTTGAGTCTGGAAGGGCTGAACAGCCTCCTCCTGTGGATGGCCCAATATGAAATTGTGGCAAATGCTGCCACCTGCTGGTCAACAAAACCTCGACGACCTGACAGAGGCCCAGTAGCAGTCAGGCAGGTTCAATTTCATAAACTCATGTTGAGGGGTGGGCAGGTTGAACGGGGGTGGAGGAGGGGGGTGCAGAGCCTTTGAAGGCGGAGGCATTCGTACAATCACAGAATGACGCATCTCAAGAGGAGGCCATTCAGCCCATTATACATGTGCTGGATCTTTGAAAGAGCTGTCCAGTTAGCCCCACACTCTACACCCACCGACCCCACCAGCACTTCCACTCCCACTTAACCATCCACGTTTTTGCCCTTCCAGTATTTATCAAATTCCACCCTTATCGAAGAGAGCGAGAGAGAGAGAGAGAGAAAGGGAATACAGACCGTAGCGAAAGAAAGACATACCTTTATATAGCGCCTTTCACCACCAGCAGACACCTCCATCAGCCTCGCAGCAAATGAAGCACCTCTGCAGGTGGGGTTAATCTTACAGGGAAAGGGATCGCCATTTTGCACAGAGGAAGATCCCACGAGCAGCTGATGTCACACGATGACCCAGGTCATCTGTGCCTTTTCGTGGTATTGGCTGAAGGATAAGTTTCGGGCCCAGGACACCGGGGATAACTCTTCCCCCCAACCCCCACCCCAACCTCCGCCAGCCCGCTTTCCTTCCAATAGGGGCCAGGAGATCTTTTATGTCCACCTGAGACACTGGAAAAGAGAGATAAAAAGAAAGAGATGCAGAGATAGAGAGAGAGACAGAAGGACACAGAGTCAGAGAGAGAGAGAGAAAGAGTGAGAGCAACATCAATTGTTTTATTTCTCATCGCAAACTGGAGGAACAGCACCTTATCTACCGACTAGGTATTTTACAGCCTTTCAGACTGAATATTGAGTTCAACAGTTTTCCCACCTTTTCTCATTAATTTTAAATGTGTTTCCATCCATTGGTCTATCTGCTTTCTACCCTTAATGTCCCCATTAGCACATTTCTTCGCCCATTTCACCACCATCAACACCTCTTTCTCCTTTTGTCTTGTGAGATCTTTTGTCTCCCTTCACCTATCACTGACTCTCGATCCAGCTCTAATTGTCCCCTCCCCCCTGCCCCTTAAACCAGTTTATATTTCACCCCTCTTCTGCTTTCCCTTAGTTCTGGTCAAGAGGCACAGGGACTCGAAAGGTGAACTGTGTCCCTCCCCGCAGATGCTGCCAGACCTGCTGAGTTTTTCCAGGTATTTTTTGGAGGTTTTGGTTGTGGATTTCCAGCCTTCGCTGGAACACTGATACATTCGAGGTGAAATTGACACACCGCCTTGTAACCAACAGCAACCAGGGAAAGGGGCAAAAGACTCAACTTCTGCTCTGCCTGTGAACCCCTTGAAGGACAAAATTCTTCCTTTAAAAAGAAACATTTTGTAAACGATTACGAGACTATCTTTCTCTGCCCAGAGGAATCTTAACAGCAGCGTCCCCCGCAGAGCCATGCTGTATACCAAGTCCGGGACTGTGTGCAGTCAGACACCGGCCGAGGATTCGCACCCAGGTATGAAGTTTGTTTTAACAACGTGAGTTCCCCGAGTGTCCGCGCAGTGTCTTTACCCCACCTCCCACCCACCCCCGCTCCCCAGAAGTTGGTGTTTGGGGAGAAGGGGAGTGAGCAGGAGTTCTCGAGAGCCAGTGGGATGCAGAGACAGAAACTGGGAGAGAGAGAGAGAGACAGGCACAGAGATGGACTGGGGCGGAGGGGGCAGAGACGGATGGAGAGAGAGGGAGGTTCGGTTCGGTGGGTCTTTGGTACTAACATATTCATTTCAACACAAGAGCAAGTTTCAGTGGGAAACAATTCGTCTAACGGAACAGACAGGGAGATGGAAGAGGAATCCAACATATTGGCATCCCCCCTTGAAGAGGGAGCCCCGACCACCTCCACAACCCAAACATTCCCTTAAAAAGGGTGCACACAATGCGCCGGTGAACAGACTGCAGGCGGCCGATTGCAGAGGAAGTCGGAGAGAGAGAGGGAAAGGGAGAGAAAGAATGAAAAAGAGAGACAGAGACAGAGAGAAAGAGAGAGAGAGAGACAGAGAGAGAAAGAGACACAGAGAGAAAGAAAGAGAGAGAGAGACTGAGAGAAAGAGAGAGAGAGACTGAGAGAGACAGAGAGAAAGAAAGAGAGACAGAGAGAAAGAAAGAGAGAGAGAGAGAGAGAGAGAGCTAGAGAAACAGAACGAGAGAGAGAGCGAGACAGCAGTGAGACACAGAAAGAGAGACACAGACACACAAACATCACATCAGACTGAAATGGTTCTTAGTGACAAATACTCCCGACCCTTCCCAGCCCACTAAACTCAAACGAGAATTCATGAGTTTGTCCATTGCCTCTCTCTCTCACTCAGATGTGTTTCTGTCACCCCTTCTCTCTCCGTCTCTCACTAATATATTTTTGTGTGTGTCTGTGTCTCTCTTTCTGTGTCTCACTGCTGTCTCGCTCTCTCTCTTCTGTTCCTCTAGCTCTCTCTCTCTGTCTCTCTCTCTTTCTCTCAGTCTCTCTCTCTCTTTCTCTCAGTCTCTCTCTCTCTTTCTTTCTCTCTGTGTGTCTCTCTCTCTGTGTCTCTCTTTCTCTCTGTCTCTCTTTCTCTCTCTCTCTCTCTTTCTCTCTCTCTGTCTGTCATAATTGTGTTAAACTGAGGCTGGGATCATTGGATGCAGTGTAATTCTCTCTCTCTCTCTCTGCCTCAGGTCCTGCAGTAAAGAAGATGAAGAAGAGAGAAAGCTTCAAGGATCTGTACAGTGTGGGCAATAAACTGGGCAGCGGCGGCTTCGGAACTGTTTACTCGGCTGTGAGGATCTCCGATGGAGCTCCGGTGAGAGAGGAGGGGAAAGGGAGGGCATTAATGAAATAAGCACATTGATATATAGACACACACACACTCAGACACAAACACATACACACACACATACAGAGACACACTCAGACACACACAAACACACTCAAAGACACACAAACACACACACACTCTCAGACACAAACAAACACACACACACCTAGACACACACAGAGACACACTCAGACACACACAAACACACACTCAGACACACACAAACACACAAACAAACTCAAAGACACACCCACACCCTCAGACACACACAAACACCCTCAGACACACACAAACACACACTCAGAGGCACACACACACAAAAACATTCACACAGACACTCAATCACACAAACATGCACACAAACAGATACATAGACACACTCACTCACAGTCATGCACTGACAAACACGCACACACGCACGCACACACACACAAACAAACACTCAGACACACACACACAGGGATACACAGAGACACACTGCTATTTAGAAGCTTCCCTTTTTAGTGCACTAAATTATAAAACGTGAGCACAACATTACAACATTCCGGGGGTCGCGGGGGGAGTGAAGATCCAAAATAATTCCCAGAAATCAATGTTTACACCTGCAGGTGTTGCTGATGTTTCTATAGGGGGGAGCGAGACAAGGTGTGTGTTAAATCAGTATGAAACTTTACTTAAAATATATCAATATTGTTGTAGTGTTTAAAGTCAGCTGGTTTGAATGAATTGGGATCCTGTTTCTGTCACAGGTGGCGGTTAAACACGTGCCCAGGAAGAAAGTGGTGAATTGGGGTCGTCTGGTGAGTGTAAAATTTATTAAATAAGACTTGTGAATGTGTCTCTGTCTGAGTGTGTGCGAGTGCGCATCAGAGAGTATGCAAAGTGTGCGTGTGAGCGTGCGAGTGAGTGGAAGTGTGAGAATGTGTGCAAGTGTGTCTGAGTGTAAGAATACGTGAGAGAGTGTGCGAGTGTGTCTGAGTGTGAGAATATGAGAGTGTGTCTGAGTGTGTGTGCGAGTAACTCTGAATGTGACAGTGTGCGAGTGTGTCTGAGTGTTTACAAGTAACTCTGAATGTGCGAGTGTGTCTGAGTGTGTACAATTAACTCTGAATGTGTGAGTGTGTCTGAGTGTGTGTACAAGAAACTCTGAATTTTTTGTCGGTGCAAGTGTGTCTGAGTGTGTACAAGTAAATTGGAATGTGCGAGTGTGTCTGAGTGCGAGCAAGTGTGTGTCTGAATGTGAGAGAGTGTGTCTGAGTGTGTGTATATTGGAGGACGGGACTGAGAGTGAGTGTGAGTGTGTTTGTGCAGAGGAGCTGGTTCTTGTTTGCAATTCACTGAAAAATGACTAAGGCTGTCTTTTCAATCTTCATTCTGTGATATATTACAGCCCTAGATCTCACTGCCTTTGAGATAATGGTTACTTTGCTGTCCCTCCGTGACATCAGTTTAGAGGGAAAAACCCAGGAAACTGACACATCGCAACTGAAAATTGTTAAAGGTGAGCTCGCCACCAGGGGTCGCACCACAAGGGAGTTTTTTTTTAGATAGAACTTCATTCTCAAATTGTGTTCCCCCCAAACCAGCCTCTTCCCACCCCCTACCCTCCCCCAACTCCATCTCCCCCAAACCAGCCTCTTCCCAGACCCTACACACCCCCAACTCCATCTCCCCTAAACCAGCCTCTTCACACCCCCAACTCCATCTCCCCCAAACCAGCCTCTTCCCACCCCCAACTCGATCTCCCCCAAACCAGCCTCTTCCCACCCCCTGCACAAAACCAACTCCATCTCCCCCCAAACCAGCCACCTCCCACCCCCAACTCCATGTCACCCACTCTTTGTGAACTTGTTGCCTGCTGTCCATGTTCTGAATTCTGCCATCCTTGTGCCCTCTGTTTGCAGAATGACCGCCGCGTGCCCCTGGAGATCATCCTGATGAGGAAGGTGTCTTTGCCGGAGCACCGAGGTGTGATTCGCCTGTTGGACTGGTTCTCCAGGCCGGACGACTTCCTGCTGGTGATGGAGCGCCCGCCCAGAGCCAAGGACCTCTTCGACCTCATCGCCGAGAAGGGCTGGCTGTACGAGGAGCGCTCCCGCTCCTTCTTCTGCCAGGCGGTGGAGGCACTGCGGCACTGCCATGCCTGTGGGGTCGCGCACCGGGACGTCAAGAGCGAGAACCTTCTGGTCGACCTGCGCACCGGCGAGCTCAAGCTCATCGACTTCGGCTCGGCAGCCCTGCTGCGCGACACCGCCTACACCGATGTCAGTGGTGAGTGCCCTATCTCAGCCCGGCCACCCCCTGGGGGCACCCTGGAAGCAGCTGGGGGCACAGCGGCTCCCCCTTTCTCTTTCTGACACCAGGGATCCCACATTTTTGCGCGGGCACCAATTCGCTCCCACAGTGCAGCTCAGCACTGACCCTCCGGCAGTGTGACTCTCCTTCAGCACTGATCCTCTGAAAGTGCGGAGCTCCCTCAGCACTGACCCTCCGACAGAACGACTCTCCCTCAGCACTGACCCTCCAACAGTGTGGAGCTCCTTTTGCACTGACCATCCGACACTGTGGAGCTCCCTCTGATCTGTCCCTCCGACAGTGTGGAGCTCCCTCCACATTGACTGATGTAAAGTGCAGCTTTCCCTCAGCACTGACCCTCCGACAGTGCGGCGCTCCCTCAATACTGACCCTCCGACAGTGCAGCGCTCCCTCGGTACTGACCCTCCGACAGTGCGGCGCTCCCTCGGCACTGATCTCCGACAGTGCAGTGCTCCCTCGGTACTAGCACTGGGTTGGGGGTATAAGGCAGGGGGCGAGCATCAGGCGTGGGTAATTTGGGGGCATCGGGGCGTTAAAGCCCAAAGCAATGCTTGGTGGGGTAAACAGTCTCACAGTGAATGTTGTCTGGTTTTAATCTTGTCCCTCTCTCTCTCTCTATTTCCTTCTCTTTCTGATGGAAATGCTCAGGCACCAGAGTGTTCAACCCACCAGAGTACATCAGCGAAGGGCGCTACCATGCCCTCTCCGCTACCGCCTGGTCCCTTGGGGTGTTGCTCTGCGACATGGTCTGTGGTGATATCCCCTTCAAGGAAGATGTGGAAATCCTGGCTGGCGAGATCCAGCTGCCCTGCAGCATCTCCAAGGGTAAGTGGCAGACGGGGTGCAGAGAGGGGATTTATTTTTTAAAAACATCCTTTACTGTCTCCTTTCCTAAGATCTCAAGAAATAGCGGCAGGAGGAGACCATTCAGCCCCTCGATCCTGCTCCCCCATTCAATACGATCGCGTCTAATCCGATTGCTCCACAACTCCACTTCCCTGTCTGTCGCCCTCATAACCCTCGACTCCCCTCGTCGATCAGAAATCTGTCTCACTCGGCCTTGAATATATTCAGTGACCCGGCCCCCACTGCTCTCAGGGGGAGGGCGGGGAGAGAATTCCACAGACTGACCACCCTCTGAGACAAGAAATTCCTCCTCATGTCCGTCTTCAATACGAGACCCCTCATTCTGAAACTGTGCCCCCTCCCCTCATTCTACATTCCCCCCTTGAGGGGGGGAAACATCCCATCAGCATCCACCCTGTCAAACCCCCTCCCCTCAGAATCGGACGTTTCAATAAGATCACCTCTCATTCTTCTAAACTCCAATGGGAAGAGGCCCCAACCTGCTCAACCTTTCCCCATCAGACAAACCCCCTTCGTCCCAGGAATCAGCCGAGTGAACCGTCTCTGAATGGCTTCCAATGCGAGTCTGTCCCTCCTTAAGTAAGGAGACCAGAACTGTCCACAGTGCCCCAGGAGCGGCCTCACCAACGCCCTGTCCAGTTGTAGCAAGACTTCCCCACTTTTATACTCCATCCCCACCTCGCAATAAAGGACAACTTTCCATTTGGCTTCCTAATCACTCACTGCATCTGCGTACCAACTTGTTGGGATTCATGTACCAGGACACCCAGATCCCTCTGCTCCGCCGCCTTCTGCAGTCTCTCTCTCTCTTTCTCACATTCATTTCTTCCCTGCGATGCAATATTTAACGGACTATCTTGTGGTTCCCCCTGCAGAGTGCGAGGAGCTGATACGATGGTGCCTCTCCATGCAACCCTCCGAACGGCCCACCCTCGACCAGATACTGTGCCACCCGTGGGTGCAGCGGGACATCACCAGACTGAATGCCATGGGCCTCTGGAGCCCGGGGGAAGACTCCGAGTGTAGCACCAGCCAGGAGAGACAGTAGGGAGCAGACAGACCGGGTATGAACACACTCTGTTACTCGTCACCGTGTGGATGGAGGAGGAACTTTAAGGACCGATGGGGACCTCGCCTGATCGCTCTGTCAGCAGTGGCTGGCTGGTCAGTGAACATTGGCCCCAGGGCCTGAGAGAACTCGAACTGCACACCCTGTGTTCGTCTCCCTTGTTCAACCTGAAAGACGGCGCCTCCGACAGTGCGGCTCTCCCTCAGCACTGACCCTCCTACAGTGTGGTACTTCCTCAGCACAGACCCTCATACAGCGTGGCTCTTCACTGACCCTCCGACAATGCAGAGCTCCCTCAGTACTGACCCTCCAACAGTGATTTCCATTAGCAGCCACAATCTCTCTCCATTCTCGCCTTAAAGCCATCTGCAAGCTTAACAGACCTGGCAATATTCTAGACGGGGTGTTGGGTGGGGCATGGAGAGATTCCTCCCTCACTCCCCTCCCAACCCCCACCCCACATCCTCATGCACACTGATAAGGGAATAAGCGTGGATTTAAGGGGAAAGTAATGCACCGTCGTTCGATTGCTTTGTGATGCATGATGTGGGTGAATAGCTGAGGGGTAGTTGGTGGGGTTGGGTGTGGGGGGATGGCACCTGAGAGGCGTTGACCATGCCAGTGTCTTTGGGAGAGCGCCAGGGGAGTCCCGAGGTTCGGTGAGGTTCTGGGGAAATTCTGGAAGCAGCTGGGCCCACCCTGGTCTGTAAATACTCATGTATTGTGCCCAGGCCATAGAGGGTGCCGCTGATATCATGTTCGTGGTTCAACGTGAAACCCTCTTGTGAATCATGGCACGAGACTGTCTTTAAATCATGCTGTCAAAACTACCTGCATATTTATGATGTTTTGTGTGTACTCAATAAAATTAAACATTGTTTCAGTCAGTGGTATATTGTGTGTGTATATGTCTCTGCAAACAGGAACAGGAGGAGGCCATTCAGTCCCTCTCAAGTATGTTACACAGGAACAAGAGGAGGCCATTCATCCCTTCTCTCGAACTTACACAGGAACAGGAGAAGGCCATTCAGCCCCCCTCTCGAGTCAGTAACACAGGAAGAAGAGGAGGCTCATTCAGCCCCACTGAAGCCTGTTACAGAGGAACAGGAGGAGTCCTTTTCAGGCCCTTGACCCTCGAAGGGGCTAAATGGCCTCCTATAGATGGCCCAATATGAAATTATGGCAAACGCTGCTCCCTGCTGGTCAACAAAACAGCAACAAACTGACAGAGGCTCAACAGCAGTCGGGCAGGTTCGGTTTCAAAAGCTCATGTTGTGGATGTGGGCAAGTTGAACGGGGGTGGGGGAGGGAGAGGTGGAGGCGTTCGTACACAGAACCACACAGCTTAAGAGTAGGCCATTCAACCGGTCATGCATGTGCTGGCTTTTTGAAAGAGCTGTCCAATGAGCCCCACACTCTTCACCCCCGACCCCACCGGCTCTTTCCCTCCCCCATAACCCTGCACGTTTTGCCCCTTCCAGTATTTATCCCATTCCCCCCTTATCGAAGGGAGAGAGAGAGAGAGACAAGCAAAGACTGACTGTAGCGAAAGAAAGACGTGCGTTTATATAGCGCCTTTCACCACCAGCAGACACCTCCAAGTGCCTCGCAGCCAATGAAACACCTTGCAGGTGGGGTTACTCTTACAGGGAAAGGGATCGCTATTTTGCTGCAGAGGAAGATCCCACGAGCAGCCGATGTCACACAATGACCCAGGTCATCTGCTCCTTTTCGTGGTGTTGGCTGAAGGATGCGTTTCTGGCCAGGACCACCGGGGAGAACTCTTCCCCCCAACCCCCACCCACCCCCACCAGCCCGCTTTCCTTCCAATAGGGGCCAAGGGATCTTTTATGTCCACCTGAGGGGGTGGACGCAGGCCTCAGGTTTAATGTCTCATCCTGAAAGATGGAGAGAGAGAGAGACAGAGGGATGTGATGAGAGAGTTGAGGTAAAGGTTACTGTTGGGTTGAGAGAGGGCGATGGAGAGGCAAGTGATGTGTCATAGAGTCATAGAGGACTACAGCACAGAAAAAGGCTCTTCGGCCCATCCAGTCTGTGATGGTCAAACAAGTACCGAACTATTCTAATCCCATTTTCCAGCACTAGGCCCATAGCCTTGTATGCCATGGCATCGCAAATACTTATAGAGTGGGGTGTATAATGGAGGCCAGAGGAACGGGAGAGTGAGAGATGGAGAGACAGAGACAGCGAGTGAGACAGACAGTGTGAGACAGGGTGAGAGAAATAGAGCAAGAGAGAGAGAAATGAAAAGTGAACCAAACAGTGAAAGAGAGATGAGAGAGACAGAGAGAGAGAGAAAGAGACAGAGACAGACAGAGAGAGACTGAAAGAGAGAGAGAGAGAGAGAGAGAGAGAAACTGAGAAAGAGACAAAGAGAAAGAGACACAGGAAAAGAAAGACAAAAAGAAACAGACGCAGAGATAGAGAGAGAGATAGAAGGACAGAGAGACACAGAGAGAGAGAGTGCGAGAGAGAGTGAGAAAGTCAGAGTCAGAGAGAGCAACAGAATGAGAGACAGAGGGAAAGGCAGAGAGATAGAGAGAGATAGGGAGGGAGAGAGACAGGCAGAGAGAAAGGCACAGAGAGAGAGCGACAGATAGAGAGAGAGAGATAGAGAGAGAAAGATATAGACAGAGGGAGATAGACAGAGAGAGACAGAGATACAGAGAGAGAGATAGAGAGAGAGAGAGACAGAGAGAGAGAGACAGAGAGAGAGAGAGAGAGAGAGAGAACCCTTCAGGATTGCAGCGCAGAATCACCAGAACGACCTGGGTCTGAGAGGGTTAAATTCCGATGACATGTCCCACAGGCCGAGCTTGTATTCCCTCGAGTATCGAAGATTAAGGGGTGTTCTGATCGAGGGGTTTAAGATGATGGGTTTGGAGGGGGCAGTAGAGCCCAGAATGAGGGGACAGAACATCAAAGTTGGAGCCAGGCGGTCAGGGGAGATGTCAGGAAGCACTTGACACAAAGTGGAGTGGAAATGGGGAACGCCCTCCCCTCGATAAGCCTGTCGAGGCTGAGATGGGGGGAGGGCAATTGTAAATTTCCAACCTGAGATTGGGAGATTTTTCTGGGTAAGGGGGGGATTGAGGATTACAGAACCGAGGGCAGCAGATGGAGTTAAGATGCAGATCAGCCGTGATCTAGTTGAATCAAGAAAGGCTCGAGGGGCAGAATGGCATCCTCCTGTTCCTGTCTAACAGGCTTGAGAGGGGCTGAATGGCCTCCCAGGCTACAAAGGATTTCCCTCAGTACTGACCATCCGACAGTGCAGCACTCCCTCAGTACTGACCCTCCGTCGGTGCAGCGCTCCCTCAGCACTGACACACCGACAGTGCGGCGATCCCTCGGCACTGACCCTCCGACAGTGATTTCCATGAGCAGCCGCAATCTCTCTCCATTCTCCCCTTAAGGCCACTTGCGAGCTTTACAGACCTGGCACTTTTCTGGAGGGGGTGTTGGGTGGGGCATTGAGAGATTCCTGCTCACTCCCACCCTCACCCACTCCCCCACATCCTCATGAACACTGATAAGGGAAGAAGCGTGGATTTAAGGGGAAAGCATTGCACAGTCATTTGATCGCATTGTGATGCACGCTGTGGGCAAATAGCTGAGGAGGAGAGGGTGGGGATGGGGGTGTGGGATGGCACCGGAGAGGCGTTGGCCATGCCAGTGCCTTTGGGAGAGTGCCAGGGAATGTCCGAGGTTGGGTGAGGTTCTGGGAAAATTCTGGAAGCAGCTGGGCCCCCCCTGGTCTGTAAATAGTCGTGTATTGTGCTCAGGCTGTAGAGGGTGCCTCTGATATCATGTTCGTGGTTCAATGTGAAACCCTCTTATGAATCGAGGCACGAGACTGTATTTAAATCGCGGTGTCGGTTAGCAAACCGACAGTCGTTACAGCATAGCTGGCCATTCAGCCCATCGAGCTGATGCCAGAGAAACTACCTGCGTATTTGTGATATTTTGTGTGTACTCAATAAAATTAAACATTTCAGTCAAGGGTATATTGCGTGTGTGTGTGTGTACACGTCTCTGCAAACAGGAACAGGAAGAGTTCATTCAGCCCCTCTCTCAAGACTGTTAAACAGGAACAGGAGGAGGCTCATTCAGGCCCTTGAGCCTCGAAGGGATGAATGGCCTCCTCCTGTGGATGGCCCAATCTGAAATTGTGGCAAACGCTGCCACCTGCTGGTCAACAAAACCTCGACGACCTGAAAGAGGCTCAACAGCAGTCAGGCAGGTTCAGTTTCAAAAGCTCATGTTGGGGAGTGGGCAGGTTGAACGTGGGTGGGGAGTGTGAGATAGAGAGAAAGGGAGAGTGAGGGAAACAGAGAAAGAAAGTGAGAGAAAGAGAGAGATTAAGACAGACAAACAGACAGAAAGTGAGAGAGAGATAGAGAGATGGGCCGAAAAAGAGAGAGAGATAGAGACAGAGGAAAAGAGAGACAAAAAGAGAGAGACACAGAGAGAGAGAGAGAGAGAGAGAAGGACAGAGAGACACAGAGAGAGAGAGAGAGAGAGAGAAGGACAGAGAGACACATAGAGAGAGACACAGAGTGAGAGAGAGTCAGAGAGAGCAACAGAAAGAGAGATAGAGGGAGGAAAAGAGAGATTGTTACAGAGTGAGACAGAGAGAGAGAGAAAGAGGGACCGAGAGAGACACAGAGAGGGAGAGATAAAGAGAGAGAGATAGTGAGAGAGAGATAGAGAGAGATAGACAGTGAAAGATAGATAGACAGAGAGAGAGAGAGACAGAGAGAGAAACCCCTTCAGGATTGCAGCGCAGAATCACCAGAACGACCTGGGTCTGAGAGGGTTAAATTCCGATGACAGGTCCCACAGGCCGAGCTTGTATTCCCTCGAGTATCGAAGATTAAGGGGTGTTCTGATCGAGGGGTTTAAGATGATGGGTTGGAGGGGGTGGGAGAGCCCAGAATGAGGGGGCAGAACATCAAAGTTGGAGCCAGGCGGTCAGGGGAGATGTCAGGAAGCACTTGACACAAAGTGGAGTGGAAATGGGGAACTCCCTCCCCTCGATAAGCCTGTCGAGGCTGAGATGGGGGGAGGGCAACTGTAAATTTCCACCCTGAGATTGGGAGATTTTTCTGGGTAAGGGGGGGATTGAGGATTACAGAACCGAGGGCAGCAGATGGAGTTAAGATACAGACCAGCCGTGATCTGGTTGAATCGAGGAAGGCTCGAGGGGCAGAATGGCATCCTCCTGTTCATGTCTAACAGGCTTGATATGGGCTGAATGGCCTCCCAGACTACAAAGGTTCTACCTCGGCACTGACCCTCCGACAGTGCGGCGATCCCTCGGCACTGACCCTCCGACAGTGCGGCGCTCCCTCAGTACTGACCCTCCGACAGTGCGGCGATCCCTCGGCACTGACCCTCCGACAGTGCGGCGATCCCTCGGCACTGACCCTCCGACAGTGCGGCGCTCCCTCAGTACTGACCCTCCGACAGTGCGGCGATCCCTCGGCACTGACCCTCCGACAGTGCAGTGCTCCCTCAGTACTAGCACTGTCCAGGGGGTATAAGGCAGGGGCCGAGCATCCGGCGTGGGTAATTTGGGGGCATCGGGGCGTTAAACCCCAAGGCAATGCTGGGTTGGTTAAATATTGTCACAGTGAATGTTGTCTGGTTTTAATCTTGTCCCTCTCTCTCTCTATTTCCCTCTCTTTCTGATGGAAATGCTCAGGCACCAGAGTGTTCAACCCACCAGAGCACATCAGCGAAGGGCGCTACCATGCCCTCTCCGCTACTGCCTGGTCCCTCGGGGTGTTGCTCTACATCATGGTCTGTGGTATTAACCCCTTCAAGCAAGATGAGGAAATCCTAGCTGGCGAGATCCAGCTGCCCTGCAGCATCTCCAAGGGTAAGTGCAGACGGGGTGGAGAGAGGGGATTTATTTTTGAAAAAACATCCATCACTGTCTCCTTTCCTAAGATCTCAAGACACAGGGGCAGGAGGAGGCCATTCAGCCCCCCAATCCTGCTCCCCATTCAATACGATAGCGTCTGATCCGATTGCTCCACAACTCCACTTCCCTGTCCGTCCCCCTCATAACCCTGGACTCCCCTCGTCGATCAGAGATCTGTCTCACTCGGCCTTAAATATATTCAGTGACCCGGCCCCCACTGCTCTCAGAGGGAGTGGGGGAGAGAATTCCACAGACTGACCACCCTCTGAGACAAGAAATTCCTCCTCATCTCCGTCTTCAACACGAGACCCCTCATTCTGAAACTGTGCCCCATCCCCTCATTCTAGATTCCCCCCCTTGAGGTGGGGAAACATCCCCTCAGCATGCACCCTGTCAAACCCCCTCCCCTCAGAATCTGATATGTTTCAATAAGATCACCTCTCATTCTTCGAAACTCCAATGGGAAGAGGCCCCAACCTGCTCAACCTTTCCCCATCAGACAAACCCCCTTCGTCCCAGGAATCAGCCGAGTGAACCTTCTCTGAACGGCTTCCAATGCGAGTCTGTCCCTCCTTAAGTAAGGAGACCAGAACTGTCCACAGTGCCCCAGGAGCGGCCTCACCAACGCCCTGTCCAGTTGTAGCAAGACTTCCCCACTTTTATACTCCATCCCCACCTCGCAATAAAGGACAACTTTCCATTTGGCTTCCTAATCACACGCTGCATCTGCGTACCAACTTGTTGGGATTCATGTACCAGGACACCCAGATCCCTCTGCTCCGCCGCCTTCTGCAGTCTCTCTCTCTCTTCCTCACATTCATTTCTTCCCTGCGATGCAATATTTAACGGACTATCTTGTGGTTCCCCCTGCAGAGTGCGAGGAGCTGATACGATGGTGCCTCTCCATGCAACCCTCCGAACGGCCCACCCTCGACCAGATACTGTGCCACCCGTGGGTGCAGCGGGACATCACCAGACCGAATGCCATGGGCCTCTGGAGCCCGGGGGAAGACTCCAAGTGTAGCACCAGCCAGGAGAGACAGTAGGGAGCAGACAGACCGGACATGAACACACTCTGTTACTCGTCACCGTGTGGATGGAGGAGGAACTTTAAGGATTGATGGGGACCTCACCTGATCGCTCTGTCAGCAGTGGCTGGCTGGTCAGTGAACATTGGCCCCAGGGCCTGAGAGAACTCGAAATGCACACCCTGTGTTCGTCTCCCTTGTTCACCCTGAAAGACGGCGCCTCCGACAGTGAGGCACTCCCTCAGCACTGACTCTCCAACAGTGTGGCTCTCCCTCTGCACAGACCCTCCGTCAGCGCGGCTCAGCCACAATCTCTCTCCATTCTCGCCTTAAAGCCACCTGCGAGATTTACAGACCTGGCACTTTTCTAGAGGGGGTGTTGGGTGGGGCATTGAGAGATTCCTCCCTCACTCCCCTCCCAATCCCCACCCCACATTCTCATGCACACTGATAAGGGAAGAAGCGTGGATTTAAGGGGAAAGTAACGCACCGTCGTTTGATTGCATGACGTGGGCGAATATCTGAGGGGTATTTGGTGGGGTTGGGAGAGGGGTGATGGTACCGAAGAGGTGTTGACCATGCCAGTGCCTTCAGGAGAGTGCCAGGGGAGGCCCGAGGTTGGGTGAGGTTCTGGGGAAATTCTGGAAGCAGCTGGGCACACCCTGGTCTGTATATACTCGTGTATTGTGTCCAGGCTGTAGAGGGTGCCGCTGATATCATGTTCGTTGTTCAACGTGAAACCCTCTTGTGAATTGCGGCATGAGACTGTCTATAAATCGCGGTGTCGGTTAGCGAACCAACAGTCATTACAGCATAGCAGGCCATTCGGCCCATCGAGCTGATGCCAGAGAAATTACCTGCCTATGTGATATTTTTTGTGAACTGAATAAAATTAAACATTGTTTCATTCAGTGGTATATTGTGTGTGTGTGTACACGAATCTGCAAACAGGAACAGGAGGAGGCCATTCAGCCCCTCGAGCCTGTTGCACAGGAATAGGAAGAGGCTCATTCAGGCCCTTGAGCATCGAAGGGCTGAATGGCCCCCTCCTGTTGATGGCCCAATATGAAATTGTGGCAAACGCTGCCACCTACTGGTCAACAAAACCTCGACGACCTGACAGAGGCTCAACAGCAGTCAGGCAGGTTCAGTTTCAAAAGCTCATGTTGGGGAGTGGGCAGGTTGAACGTGGGTGGGGAGAGCGAGATAGAGAGAAAGAGAGAGTGAGGCAAACAGAGAAAGAAAGTGAGAGAAGGAGAGAGAGTAAGACAGACAAACAGACAGAAAGTGAGAGAGAGATAGAGAGAGGGACCGAAAAAGAGAGATAGAGACACAGGAAAAAAGAGACAAAAAGAGAGAGGCACAGAGATAGAGAGAGAGATAGAAGAATAGAAAGACACAGAGAGAGAGAAACAGAGAGAGAGAGAGAGTCAGAGAGTAAGAGAGAGCAATAGAAAGAGAGATAGAGGGAGAGACAGAGAGATTGCTATAGAGAGAGACAGAGAAAGAGGGACCGAGAGAGACACAGAGAGGGAGAGATAAAGAGAGAGAGATAGTGAGAGAGAGATAGAGAGAGAGAGAATGTGAAAGATAGAGAGATAGACAGAGAGAGAGAGAGCCCTTCAGGATTGCAGCGCAGAATCACCAGAACGACCTGGGTCTGAGAGGGTTAAATTCCGATGACGGGTCCCACAGGCCGAGCTTGTATTCCCTCGACTATCGAAGATTAAGGGGTGTTCTGATCGAGGGGTTTAAGATGATGGGTTTGGAGGGGGTGGGAGAGCCCAGAATGAGGCGGCAGAACATCAAAGTTGGAGCCAGGCGGTCAGGGGAGATGTCAGGAAGCACTTGACACAAAGTGGAGTGGAAATGGGGAACTCCCTCCCCTCGATAAGCCTGTCGAGGCTAAGATGGGGGGAGGGCAACTGTAAATTTCCAACCTGAGATTGGGAGATTTTTCTGGGTAAGGGGGAGATTGAGGGTTACAGAACCGAGGGCAGCAGATGGAGTTAAGATGCAGATCAGCCGTGATCTGGTTGAATCGAGGAAGGCTCGAGGGGCAGAATGGCCTCCTCCTGTTCCTGTCTAACAGGCTTGACAGGGGCTGAATGGCCTCCCAGACTACAAAGGTTCTCCCTCAGCACTGACCTTCTGACAGTGCAGATCAGTACTGACCCTCCGACAGTGCAGCGCTCCCTCAGTACTGACCCTCCGACAGTGATTTCCATGAGCAGCCGCAATCTCGCTCCATTCTCCCCTTAAGGTCACTTGCGAGCTTTACAGACCTGGCACTTTTCTGGAGGGGGTGTTGGGTGAGGCATTGAGAAATTCCCCACAAACTCCCACCCCCACCACCCAATCGTCCCCCGCCGCCCCCCGCACCCCCACATCTTCATGCACACTGATAAGGGAAGAAGCGTGGATTTAAGCGGAAAGCAATCCACAGTCGTTCGATCACTTTGCAATGCACGATGTTGGCAAATAGCTGAGGGGGAGTTGGTGGCGTTGGTGGTCATGGATTGACAGGGGAGAGGCATTTACCATGCCAGTGCCTTCGGGAGGGCTCCAGGGGAGGCCCGAGGTTGGGTGAGGGTCTGGGGAAATTCTGGAAGCAGCTGGGCCCACCCTGGTCTGTAAATACTCGTGTGTTGTGCCCAGACTGTAAAGTGTGCCGCTGATATCATGTTCGTGGTTCAACGTGAAACCCTCTTGTGAATCGCAGCACGAGACTGTCTTTAAATCGCGGTGTCAGTTAGCGAACCGACAGTCGTTACAGTATAGCTGGCCATTCGGCCCATCGAGCTGATGCCAGAGAAACTACCTGCTTATTTATGATGTTTTGTGTGTACTCAATAAAATTAAATATTGTTTCATTCAGTGGTATATTGTGTGTTTGTATGTGTACACATCTCTGCAAACAGGAACAGGAAGAGGCCATTCAGCCCCTCTCTCAAGTCTGTTACACAGGGACAAGACGAGGCTCAGTCAGGCCCTTGAACCTCGAAGGTCTGAATGGCCTCCTCCTGTCGATGGCCCAATCTGAAATTGTGGCAAACGCTGCCACCTGCTGGTGAACAAAATCTCGACGACCTGACAGAGGCTCAACAGCAGTCAGGCAGGTTCAGTTTCAAAAGCTCATGTTCGGGAGTCGGCAGGTTGAACGGGGTTGGGGAGAGGGAGATAGAGAGAAAGAGAGAGTGAGGCTAACGGAGAAAGAGAGTGAGAGACTGAGAGAGAGTAAGACAGACAAACAGACAGAAAGTGAGAGAGAGAGAGATAGAGAGAGGGACCGAGAGAGAGAGAGACACACACATGAAAAGAGAGACAAAAAGAGAGAGACACAGAGATAGAGAGAGAGACAGAAGGACAGAGAGACACAGAGAGGGAGACACAGAGAGAGAGAGTCACAGGGAGCAACAGAAAGAGAGCTAGAGGGAGAAACAGTGAGATTGTTATAGAGAGAGAGAGAGAAAGAGGGACCGAGAGAGACACAGAGAGGGAGAGATAAAGAGAGAGAGATAGTGAGAGAGAGATAGAGAGAGATAGACAGTGAAAGATAGAGAGATAGAGAGAGACAGAGGGAGAGAGAACTCTTCAGGATTGCAGCGCAGAACCACCAGAACGACCTGGGTCTGAGAGGGTTAAATTCCGATGAAGGGCCCCACAGGCCGAGCTTGTATTCCCTCGAGTATCGAAGATTAAGGGGTGTTCTGATCGAGGGGTTTAAGATGATGGGTTTGGAGGGGGCGGGAGAGCCCAGAATGAGGGGGCAGAACATCAAAGTTGGAGCCAGGCGGTCAGGGGTGATGTCAGGAAGCACTTGACACAAAGTGGAGTGGAAATGGGGAACTCCCTCCCCCCGATAAGCCTGTCGAGGCTGAGATGGGGGGAGGGCAATTGTAAATTTCCAACCTGAGATTGGGAGATTTTTCTGGGTAAGGGGGGGATTGAGGATTACAGAACCGAGGGCAGCAGATGGAGTTAAGATGCAGATCAGCTGTGATCTAGTTGAATCGAGGAACGGTCGAGGGGCAAAATGGCATCCTCCTGTTCCTGTCTAACAGACTTGAGAGGGGCTGAATGGCCTCCCAGACTACAAAGGTTCTCCCTCAGTACTGACCCTCCGACAGTGATTTCCATGAGCAGCCGCAATTTCTCTCCATTCTCCCCTTAAGGTCACTTGCAAGCTTTACAGACCTGGCACTTTTCTGGAGGGGGTGTTGGGTGAGGCATTGAGAGATTCCTCACACACTCCCACCCCCACCACCCACACATCCCCCCCCACAACATCTTCATGCACACTGATAAGGGATGAAGCGTGGATTTAAGGCGAGAGCAATCCACAGTCGTTCGATCGCTTTGCGATGCAAGATGTGGGCAAATAGCTGAGGGGGAGTTGGTGGGGTTGGTGTTGGGGGATTGGCAGCGGAGATCCGTTGACCATGCCATTGCCTTCGGGAGAGTGCCAGGGGAGGCGCGAGATTTGATGAGCTTCTGGGGACATTCTGGAAGCAGCTGGGCCCACCCTGGTCTGTAAATACTCGTGTATTGTGTCCAGGCTGTAGAGGGTGCTGCTGATATCATGTTCGTGGTTCAACACGAAACCCTCTTGTGAATCGCAGCATGAGACTGTCTTTAAATCGCGGTGTCAGTTAGCGAACCGACAGTCGTTACAGTATAGCTGGCCATTCGGCCCATCGAGCTGATGCCAGAGAAACTACCTGCTTATTTATGATGTTTTGTGTGTACTCAATAAAATTAAACATTGTTTCATTCAGTGGTATATTGTGTGTTTGTATGTGTACACATCTCTGCAAACAGGAACAGGAAGAGGCCATTCAGCCTCTCTCTCAAGACTGTTACACAGGGACAAGACGAGGCTCAGTCAGGCCCTTGAACCTCGAAGGTCTGAATGGCCTCCTCCTGTCAATGGCCCAATCTGAAATTGTGGCAAACGCTGCCACCTGCTGGTGAACAAAATCTCGACGACCTGACAGAGGCTCAACAGCAGTCAGGCAGGTTCAGTTTCAAAAGCTCATGATCGGGAGTCGGCAGGTTGAACGGGGTTGGGGAGAGGGAGATAGAGAGAAAGAGAGAGTGAGGCTAACGGAGAAAGAGAGTGAGAGACTGAGAGAGAGTAAGACAGACAAACAGACAGAAAGTGAGAGAGAGAGAGATAGAGAGAGGGACCGAGAAAGAGAGAGAGAGAGAGACACAGGAAAAGAGAGACAAAAAGAGAGAGACACAGAGATAGTGAGAGAGACAGAAGGACAGAGAGACACAGAGAGGGAGACACAGAGAGAGAGAGAGTCACAGGGAGCAACAGAAAGAGAGCTAGAGGGAGAAACAGAGAGATTGTTATAGAGAGAGACAGAGAGAGAGAGAAAGAGGGACCGAGAGAGACACAGAGAGGGAGAGATAAACAGAGAGAGATAGTGAGAGAGAGATAGAGAGAGATAGACAGTGAAAGATAGAGAGAGAGATAGAGGGAGAGAGCCCTTCAGGATTGCAGCGCAGAACCTCCAGAACGACTTGGGTCTGAGAGGGTTAAATGCCGATGACAGGTCCCACAGGCCGAGCTTGTATTCCCTCGAGTATCGAAGATTAGGGGGTGTTCTGATCGAGGGGTTTAAGATGAGGGGTTTGGTGGGGGTGGGAGAGCCCAGAATGAGGGGGCAGAACATCAAAGTTGGAGCCAGGTGGTCAGGGGTGATGTCAGGAAGCACTTGACACAAAGTGGAGTGGAAATGGGGAACTCCCTCCCCTCGATAAGCCTGTCGAGGCTGAGATGGGGGGAGGGCAATTGTAAATTTCCAACCTGAGATTGGGAGATTTTTCTGGGTAAGGGGGGGATTGAGGATTACAAAACCGAGGGCAGCAGATGGAGTTAAGATGCAGATCAGCCGTGATCTAGTTGAATCGAGGAACGGTCGAGGGGCAGAATGGCCTCCTCCTGTTCCTGTCTAACAGACTTGAGAGGGTCTGAAAGGCCTCCCAGACTACAAAGATTGTCCTTGAGTACTGACCCTCCAACTGTGTGGCTCAGCACTGACCCTCCGACAGTGTGGCGCTCCCTCAGTACTGACCCTCCGACAGTGATTTCCATGAGCAGCCACAATCTCTCTCCATTCTCCCATTAAGGTCACTTGCAAGCTTTACAGACCTGGCACTTTTCTGGAGTGGGTGTTGGGTGAGGCATTGAGAGATTCCTCACACACTCCCACCCCCACCACCCACCCGTTCCCCCCCCCCCCACAACATCTTCATGCACACTGATAAGGGAAGAAGCGTGGATTTAAGGCGAGAGCAATCCACAGTCGTTCGATCGCTTTGCGATGCACGATGTGGGCAAATAGCTGAGGGTGAGTTGGTGGGGTTGGGGGTGGGGGATTGGCAGCGGAGAGGCGTTGACCATGCCAGTGCCTTCGGGAGGGCGCCAGGGGAGGCCCGAGGTTGGGTGAGGTTCTGGGGAAAATCTGGAAGCAGCTGGGCCCACCCTGGTCTGTAAATACTCGTGTATTGTGTCCAGGCTGTAGAGGGTGCCGCTGATATCATGTTCGTGGTTCAACGTGAAACCCTCTTGTGAATCGCGACACGAGACTGTCTTTAAATCATGGTGTCGGTTAGCGACCCGACAGTCGTTACAGCATAGCTGGCCATTCAGCCTATCCAGCTTGTGCCAGAGAAACTACCTGCATATTTATGATGTTTTGTGTGTACTCAATAAAATTAAACATTGTTTCAGTCAGTGGTATATTGTGTGTGTGTGTGTACACGTCTCTGCAAACAGGAACGGAAAGAGGCCATTCAGCCCCTCTCTCAAAACTGTTACACAGGGACAAGACGAGGCTCAGTCAGGACCTTGAGATTCGAAGGGCTGAATGGCCTCCTCCTGTGAATGGCCCAATCTGAAATTGTGGCAAACGCTGCCACCTGCTGGTCAACAAAATCTCAACAACCTGACAGAGGTTCAACAGCAGTCAGGCAGGTGCAGTTTCAAAAGCTCATGTTGGGGAGTGGGCAGGTTGAACGGGGTGGGCGAGAGTGAGATAGAGGGAAAGAGACAGTGAGGCAAACAGAGAAAGAGAGTGAGAGAAAGAGAGAGAGTAAGACAGACAAACAGACAGAAAGTGAGAGATAGAGATAGGGAGAGGGACCGAGAAAGAGAGTTAGAGACACAGGAAAAGAGAGACAAAAAGAGAGAGACACAGAGATAGTGACAGAGAGAGAGAGATTGAAGGACAGAGAGACACAGAGACAGAGAGAGAGTCCGAGAAAGAGAGAGATAGAGACACAGGAAAAGAGAGACAAAAAGAGAGAGACACAGAGATAGTGAGAGAGAGAGAGATTGAAGGACAGAGAGACACAGAGACAGAGAGAGAGACCGAGAAAGAGAGAGATAGAGACACAGGAAAAGAGAGACAAAAAGAGAGTGACACAGAGATAGAGAGAGAGATAGAAGGACAGAGAGACACAGAGAGAGAGAGACAGAGAGAGAGAGAGTCAGAGAGAACAACAGAAAGAAAGATAGAAGGAGAAACAGAGAGATTGTTATAGAGAGAGACAGAGAGAGAGAGAAAGAGGGACGGAGAGAGATACAGAGAGGGACAGATAGAGAGAGATAGACAGTGAAAGATAGAGAGATAGACAGAGAGAGAGACACAGAGAGAGAGAGTACTTCAGGATTCCAGCACAGAAACCCCAGAACGACCTGGTCTGAGAGGGTTAAATTCTGATGACGGGTCCCACAGGCCGAGCTTGTATTCCCTCGAGTATCGAAGATTAAAGGGTGTTCTGATCGCGGGGTTTAAGATGATGGGTTTGGAGGGGGCGGGAGAGCCCAGAATGAGGCGGCAGAACATCAAAGTTGGAGCCAGGCGGCCAGGGGAGATGTCAGGAAGCACTTGACACAAAGTGGAGTGGAAATGGGGAACTCCCTCCCCTCGATAAGCCTGTCGAGGCTGAGATGGGGGGAGGGCAATTGTAAATTTCCAACCTGAGATTGGGAGATTTTTCTGGGTAAGGGGGGGATTGAGGATTACAGAACCGAGGGCAGCAGATGGAGTTAAGATGCAGATCAGCCGTGATCTAGTTGAATCGAGGAATGCTCGAGGGGCAGAATGGCCTCCACCCGTTCCTGTCTAACAGGCTTGAGAAGGGCTGAATGGCCTCCGAGACTACAAAGATTCTCCCTCAGTACTGACCCTCCAGCAGTGATTTCCATGAGCAGCCGCAATCTCTCTCCATTCTCCCCTTAAGGCCACTTGTGAGCGTAACAGACCTGGCACTTTTCTGGAGGGGGTGTTGTGTGGGGCATTGAGAGAATCCTCCCTCAATCCCACCCCCACCCCCATCCCCCATCCCCCCACATCCTCATGCACACTGATAAGGGAAGAAACGTTGATTTAAGGCGAAAGCAACAGACAATTGTTCGATCGCATTGTGACGCACGCTGTGGGCAAATAGCTAATGGGACGTTGGTGGGGTTGGGGATGGGGTGATTGGCACCGGGGAGGCGTTGGCCATGCCAGTGACTTCGGGAAAGCTCCAGGGGAGGCCCGAGGTTGGGTGAGGTTCTGGGGAAATTCTGGAAGCAGCTGGGCCCACCCTGGTCTGTAAAGACTCACGTATTGTGCCCAGGCTGTAGAGGGTGCCGCTGATATCATGTTCGTGGTTCAACGTGAAACCCTCTTGTGAATCGCGGCACGAGACTGTCTTTAAATTGCGGTATTGGTTAGCGAACCGACAGTCGTTACTGCATAGCTGGCCATTTGGCCCATCGAGCTGATGTCAGAGAAACTACCTGCGTATTTATGATGTTTTGTGAGTACTCAGTAAAATTAAACATTGTTTCATTCAGTGTGTGTGTGTTTGTGTACACGTCTCTGCAAACAGGAACAGGAGGAGGCCATTCAGCCCCTCTCGATCGAGCCTGAAACACAGGAAACAGTCGTTCAGTCCCTCTCATGCCTGTGACACAGGACCAGTATGAGGCCATTCAGCACCTCTCGAACCTGTTACGCAGGAACAGGAGGAGGCCATTCAGCCACTCTCTCAAGCCTGTTACACAGGAACAGGAGGAGGACATTCAGCACCTTGAACCTGTTACACAGGAACTGGATGAGGCCATTCAGCCCCTCTCTCAAGCCAGTTACACAGGCACAGGAGGTGCCCCATTCAGTCCCTCTCGAGCCTGTTACAAAGGAACAGGTGGAGGGCCATTCAGCCCCCCTCTCAAGACTGTTGCACAGGAACAGGTGGAGGCCATTCAGACCATCGAGCCGGATGCACAGGAACAGGAGGAGGCTCATTCAGGCCCTTGAGCCTCGAAGGGATGAATGGCCTCCTCCTGTGGATGGCCCAATATGAAATTGTGGCAAATGCTGCCACCTGCTGGTCAACAAAACCTCGACGACCTGATAGAGGCGCAACAGCAGTCAGACAGGCTCAGTTTCAAAAGCTCATGTTGGGGAGTGGGCACATTGAACGGGGGTGGGGCACAGGTGCGTGGAGCCTTTGAAGGCTTAGGCATTCGTACAATCCCAGAATGACACAGCTCAAGAGGAGGCCATTCAGCCCATCATGCATGTGCTGGATCTTTGAAAGAGCTGTCCAATTAGCCCCACACTCTTCCTCCCGACCCCATCGGCTCTTCCCCCCCCCATAACCCTGCACGTTTTTCCCCTTCCAGTAGATATCCAATTACCCCTTTAGCGAAGAGAGAGAGAGAAAGACAAGGAAAGCCTGACCGTAGTGAAAGGAAGATGTGCGTTTATATAGCGCCTTTCACCACCAGCAGATACCTCCAAGTGCCTCGCAGCCAATGAAGCACCTTTGCGGGTGGGATCACTCTCGTAGGGGAAAGGGATCGCCATTTTGCTGCAGAGGAAGATCCCACGATCAGCTGATGTCACACGATGACCCAGGTCGTCTGTTCCTTTTCGTGGTGTTGTCTGAGGGATACGTTTCAGGCCCAGGACACTGGGGTGAATTCTTCCCCCAACCCCCACCCAAACCCCAGGCAGCCCGCTTTCCTTCCATTAGGGGCCAGGGGATCTTTTATGTCCACCTGAGGGGGTGGACGCAGGCCTCAGGTTTAATGTCTCATCCTGAAGGATGGACAGAGAGAGAGAGAAAGAGAGGGATGTGATGAAAGAGTTGAGGCAAAGGTTGATGTTGGGTTGAGAGAGGGCGATGGAGAGGCAAGTGATGTGTCATAGAGTCATAGAGGTCTAGAGCACAGAAAAAGGCCCTTTGGCCCATCCAGTCTGTGTCGGTCAAACAAGTACTGAGCTACTCTAATCCCATTTTCCAGCACTAGGCCCATAGCCTTGTATGCCATGGCATCACAAATACTTATAGAGTGGGGTGTATAATGGAGGCCAGAGGAAAGGGAAAGAGAGAGAGATAGAGAGACAGTGACAGAGAGTGAGACAGGCAGAGTGAGACAGGGTGAGAGAAAGAGAAAAAGAGAGAGAGAAAGGGAGTGTGAGCAAAACAGAGAAAGAGAGATGAGAGAGACAAAGAGAGATAGAGAGAGACTGAGACCAACCGAGAGACACAGAAAGAGAGAGAGAGAGAGAGATAGAGAGAGGAACTGAGAAAGAGACAAAGAGAAAGAGACACAGGAAAAGACAGACAAAAAGAAAGAGACGCAGAGATAGAGAGAGAGATAGAAGGACAGAGAGACACAGAGAGAGAGAGAGACAAAGAGAGAGTGCGAGAGAGAGTCAGAGTCTGAGAAAGCAACAGAATGAGAGATAGAGGGAAAGACAGAGAGATAGAGAGAGACAGAGAGAGAAAGAGAGATAGAGAGTGAGAGAGACCGAGAGAGAGAGCTTCAGATATATAGAGAGAGAGAGTGATAGATAGAGAGAGAAAGTGATAGACAGAGAGAGACAGAGACACAGAGAGAGACATAGACAGAGATACAGATACAGAGAGAGACAGAGAGAGATAGAGAGAGAAACAGAGTGAGAGAGAGATACAGAGAGAGAGAGAGATAGGGAGGGAGAGAGACAGAGACAGAGAGAAAGGCACAGAGAGAGAGCGACAGATAGAGAGAGAGAGAGAGATAGATAGAGAGAGAAAGAGATAGACAGAGAGAGATAGACAGAGATACAGAGAAAGGCAGAGACAGAGCGATAGACATAGAGAGACAGAGATACAGAGAGAGAGAGACAGAGAGAGATAGAGTGAGACACAGAGAGTGAGAGAGAGAAAGAGAGAGAGTAAAACAGAGAGAGAGAGACAGAGAGAGAGAGAGCCATTCAGGATTGCAGTGCAGTATCGAAGATTAAGGGGTGCTCTGATCGAGGGGTTTAAGATGATGGGTTTGGAGGGGGTGGGAGAGCCCAGAATGAGGGGGCAGAACATCAAAGTTGGAGCCAGGCGGTCAGGGGTGATGTCAGGAAGCACTTAACACAAAGTGGAGTGGAAATGGGGAAATCCCTCCCCTCGATAAGCCTGTCGAGGCTGAGATGGGGGGAGGGCAATTGTAAATTTCCAACCTGAGATTGGGAGATTTTTCTGGGTAAGGGGGGGATTGAGGATTACAGAACCGAGGGCAGCAGATGGAGTTAAGATGCAGATCAGCTGTGATCTAGTTGAACCGAGGCAGGGTCGAGGGGCAGAATGGCCTCCTCCTGTTCCTGTCTAACAGGCTTGAGAGGGGCTGAATGGCCTCCCAGACTACAAAGGTTCACCCTCAGCACTGACCCTCCAACAGTGCGGCACTCGCAGCCAATGATGCAACTTTGCAGGTGGTGTCACTGTTATAGCGAAAGGCATCGCCATTTTGCGCAGAGGAAGATCCCACGAGCAGCCGATGTCACACGATGATCCAGGTCATCTGTTACTTTTCGTGGTGTTGGCTGAGGGATACGTTTCGGGCCCAGGACACCGGGGAGAACTCTTCCCCCCAACCCCCACCCCAACCCCCGCCAGCCCGCTTTCCTTCCAATAGGGGCCAGGGGATCTTTTATGTCCACCTGAGGGGGTGGACGCAGGCCTCAGGTTTAATGTCCCATCCTGAAGGATGGAGAGAGAGAGAGAGAGGGATGTGATGAGAGAGTTGAGGCAAAGGTTGGTGTTGGGTTGAGAGAGGGCGATGGAGAGGCAAATGATGTGTCATAGAGTCATAGAGGTCTACAGCACATAGAGTCATAGAGGTCTACAGCCCTTCGACCCATCTAGTCTGTGTCGGTCAAACAAGTACCGAACTATTCTAATCCCATTTCCCAGCACCAGGTCCATAGCTGTGTATTCAATGGCATCACAATTACTTATAGAATGGGGTTTGTAATGGAGGCCAGACGAAAGGGAGAGAGAGAGATAGAGAGACAGAGAGACAGAGACAGTAAGTGAGACAGACAGAGTGAGACAGGCAGAGTGAAAGAGAGCGTGGGAGGGAAAAGGGGAGAGTGAGGCAAACAGAGAATGAGAGAGAGTCAGACAGAGAAAGATACAGAAAGTGAGAGAGAGAGATAGAGAGAGGGACCGAGAAAGACAAAGCGAAAGAGTCACAGGAAAAGAGAGACAGGAAGAGAGAGACCCAGATATAGAGAGAGAGAGATAGAAGGACAGAGAGACACAGAGAGAGAGACAGAGCAAGAGAGAAAGTCAGAGAGTCAAAGAGAGCAACAGTAAGAGAGATAGAGGGAGATACAGAAAGAGAGAAAGAGAGACAGAGAGAGACATAGGGAGAGAGAGAGACAGAGAGAAAGAGAGAAGATAGTGAGAGAGAGATAGAGAGAGATAGACAGTGAAAGACAGAGAGAGATCGACAGAGAGAGATCGACATAGAGAGAGCAAGAGATAAACAGAGAGAGAGAGAGGCAGAGAGCCAGAGACAGAGAGATACAGAGAGAGACACACAAAGAGAGACAGAGAGAGACAGAGCGAAATAGAGAGAGATAGAGATAGAGATGTGGAGAGACAGTAAGAGAGAGAGAGGCAGAGTGAGA
Source organism: Isurus oxyrinchus (assembly GCA_026770705.1). Taxonomy (NCBI): domain Eukaryota; kingdom Metazoa; phylum Chordata; class Chondrichthyes; order Lamniformes; family Lamnidae; genus Isurus; species Isurus oxyrinchus. The sequence continues at coordinate 502,235 of JANJGN010000310.1, read as the reverse complement.
GAGACACAGAGAGAGAGAGCACTTCAGGATTGCAACGCAGAATCACCAGAACGACCTGGGTCTGAGAGGGTTAAATTCCGATGACGGGTCCCACAGGCCGAGCTTGTATTCCCTCGAGAATCGAAGATTAAGGGGTGTTCTGATCGAGGGGTTTAAGATGATGGGTTTGGAGGGGGTGGTAGAGCCCAGAATGAGGGGGCAGAACATCAAAGTTGGAGCCAGGCGGTCAGGGGAGATGTCAGGAAGCACTTGACACAAAGTGGAGTGGAAATGGGGAACTCCCTCCCCTCGATAAGCCTGTCGAGGCTGAGATGGGGGGAGGGCAATTGTAAATTTCCAGTCTGAGATTGGGAGATTTTTCTGGGTAAGGGGGGGGATTGAGGATTACAGAACCGAGGGCAGCCAATGGAGTTAACTCTTTCGAGTACAAACCCGTTTCCATCTGTTTCAGATGAAGTTACATCTCTTCCTGTCTAACAGGCTTGAGATGGCCTCCCAGACTACAAAGGTTCTCCCTCAGTACTGACCCTCCAACAGATATTTCAATGAGCAGCCGCAATCTCTCTCCATTCTCCCCTTAAGGCCACTTGCGAGCTTTACAGACCTGGCACTTTCCTGGAGGGGGTGTTGGGTGGGGCATTGAGAGATTCCTCACTCACTCCCACCCCCACCCCCATCCCACATCCTGATGCACACTGATAAGGGAAGAAGTGTGGATTTAAGGCGAAAGCAAAGCACAGTCGTTCGATCGCATTGTGATGCACGCTGTGGGCAGATAGCTGAGGGGTAGTTGCTGAGGTTGGGGGTTGGGGATGGCCCCGGTGAGGCGTTGACCATGCCAGTGCCTTTCAGAGAGCGCCAGGGGAGGCCCGAGGTTGGGTGAGGTTCTGGGGAAATTCTGGAAGCAGCTGGGCCCTCCCTGGTCTGTAAATACTCGTGTATTGTGCCCAGGCTGTAGAGGGTGCCGCTGATATCATGTTCGTGGTTCAACGTGAAACCCTCTTGTGAATCGTGGCACGAGACTGTCTTTAAATTGCAGTGTCGCTTAGTGAACTGACAGTCGTTACAGCATAGCAGGCTATTTGGCCCATCGAGCTGATGCTAGAGAAACTACCTGCTTATTTATGATGTTTTGTGTGTACTCAATAAAATTAAACTTTGTTTCAATCAGTGGTATATTGTGTGTGTGTGTGTGTGTGTGTGTGTGTACACGTCTCTGCAAACAGGAACAGGAGTAGGCTCATTCAGCCCCTCTGAAACCTGTTACACAGGAACAGGGGTTCCCCATTTACTGCTTCTCGAGCCTGTTACACAGGAACAGGAGGACGCCATTCAGCCCCTCTCTCAAGCCTGTTACACAGGAACAGGAGGAGACCATTCATCCCCTCGAATCGGTTACACAGGAACAGGAGGAGGCCATTCAGCCCCTCTCTCGAGACTGTTACACAGGAACAGGAAGAGGCCATTCACCCAATCTCGAGCCTGTTACACAGTAACAGGAGGAGGCCATTCTGTCCCCCTCTCGAGACTGCTGCACAGGAACAGGAGAAGGCCATTCAGCCCCTTGAGCCTGTTGCACAGTAACAGGAGAAGTCTCATTCAGGACCTTGAGCATCGAAGGGCTGAATGGCCTCCTCCTGTGGATGGCCCAATATGAAATTGTGGCAAATGCTGCCACCTGCTGGTCAACAAAACCTCGACGACCTGACAGAGGCTCAACAGCAGGTTCGGTTTCAAAAGCTCATGTTGGGAGGTGGGCAGGTTGAACGGGGGTGGGAGGGGCGGTGTTGGAGCCATTGAAGGCAGAGGCATTCATACAATCATAGAATGACACAGCTCAAGATGAGGCCATTCAGCCCATCATGCATGTGCTGGCTCTTTGAAAGAGCTGTGCAATTAGCCCCACCCTCTTACCCACCCGACCACACCGGCTCTTCCCCTCCCCCCATAACCCTGCACGTTTACCACCTTCCAGTATTTATCCAATTCCCCCCTTATCGAAGAGAGAGAGAGAGAGAGAGAGAGAAGGAAAGACTGACCGTAGCAAAAGAAAGAAGTGCATTTTTATAGCGCCTTTCACCACCAGCAGACACCACCAAGTGCCTCGCAGCCAATGAAGCACCTTTGCAGGTGGGGTTAGTCTTGTAGGTGAAAGAGATTGCCATTTTGCGCAGAGGAAGATCTCACGAGCAGCTGATGTCACACGATGACCCAAGTCATCTGTTCCTTTTCGTGGTGTTGGCTGAGGGATACATTTCGGGCCCAGGACACTGGGGAGAACTCTTCCCCCCAAACCCCACCCCAACCCTCGCCAGCCCGCTTTCCTTCCAATATGAGCTAGGGGACCTTTTTTGTCCACCTGAGGGGGTGGACGCAGGCCTCAGGTTTAATGCCTCATCCTGAAGGATGGAGAGAGAGAGTGGGGTGTGATGAGTGAGTTGAGGCAAAGGTTGGTGTTAGGTTGAGAGAGGGCGATGGAGAGGCAAGTGATGTGTCATAGAGTCAAAGAAGTCTACAGCACAGAAAAAGGCCCTTCGACCCATCTAGTCTGTGTCAGTCAAACAAGTTCCGAACTTTTCGAATCCCATTTTTCAGCACCACGCCCATAGCCTTGTATGCCATGGCATCGCAAATACTTATAGAGTGGGGTGTATAATGGAGGCCAGAGGAAAGGGAGAGAGAGATAGAGAGACAGCGACAAAGAGTGAGACAGAGTGAGACAAAGAGAGTGAGAGAGAGGGAAGGGAAGAGTGAGCCAGAGAAAGAGAGATGAGAGAGCCAGAGAGAGAAAGAGCGAGACTGAGACAGACATAGAGAGACAGAAAGAGAGAGAGAGAGATAGAGAGAGGAACCGAGAAAGAGACAGAGAGAAAGAGACACAGGAAAAGAAAGACAAAGAGAAAGAGATGCAGAGATAGAGGGAGAGATAGAAGGACAGAGAGTCAGAGAGAGAGAGAGACAGAGAGAGAGCGTGAGAGAGAGTGAGTCAGAGTTGGAGAGAGCAACAGAATGAGAGATAGAGGGAAGGACAGAGAGATAGTGAGAGACAGAGAGAGAGAGAGAGATAGGGAGGGAGAGTGACAGGGTGAGAGAGAAAGGGACAGAGAGAGAGCGACAGATAGAGAGAAAGAGAGATAGAAAGAGAGAGAGAGTTAGGCAGAGAGAGATAGACAGAGAGAGACAGAGATAGAGAGAGAGAGACAGTTACAGAGAGAGAGAGATAGGCAAAGGCAGACAGAGATACAGGGAGAGAGAGAGACAGAGAGAGAGAGAGATAGAGACACAGAGAGTGAGACAGAGTTAGAGAGAGATAGAGAAAGAGAGACAGAGAAAGAGAGACACATAGAGAGAGAGACAGAGAGAAAGAGGGGCAGAGAGAGAGAGAGAGAGAGAGACCTTCAGGATTGCAGCGCAGAATCACTAGAACGACCTGGGTCTGAGAGGGTTAAATTCCGATGACGGGACCCATAGGCCGAGCTTGTATTCCCTCGAGTATCGAAGATTAAGGGGTGTTCTGATCGAGGGTTTTAAGATGATGGGTTGGAGGGGGTGGGAGAGCCCAGAATGAGGGGGCAGAACATCAAAGTTGGAGCCAGGTGGCCAGGGGAGATGTCAGGAAGCACTTGACACAAAGTGGAGTGGAAATGGGGAACTCCCTCCCCTCGATAAGCCTGTCGAGGTTGAGATGGGGGGAGGGCAATTGTAAATTTCCAGCCTGAGATTGGGAGATTTTTCTGGGTAAGGGGGGGATTGAGGATTACAGAACCGAGGGCAGCAGATGGAGTTAAGATGCAGATCAGCCGTGATCTGGTTGAATCGAGGCAGACTTGAGGGGCAGAATGGCCTCCTCCTGTTCCTGTGTAACAGGCTTGAGAGGGGCTGAATGGCCTCCCGCAGTCCAAAGGTCCTCCCTCAGCGCTGACCCTCTGACAGTACAGCATTCCTTCAGTACTCACCAGGTGTGTCAGCCTTGATTTTGGTGCTCATATATCTGGAGTCTGGCTTGTACCTGAGGGAAGTGTTGGCTTAGTGTTACTGTCAGTGAATCAGAGACCCAGGGTAATTCTCTGGGGACCTGGGTTCAAATGCCACTATAGCAGTTGGTGATATCCTGAATTCAATAAAAATCTGGAGTTAAAATTCTGTTGATGACCATGAGTCTGGGTCACTAATGCCCTTTAGGGAAGGAAATCTACCCTCCTTTCCTGGATTGATCCATATGTGACTCCAGGCCCACAGCAACGTGGTTGACTCTTAAATTCCCTCCGAAATTGGGGATGGGCAATAAATGCTGGCCTAGTCAGTGATGTCCACATCCCATGAATGAACAAAACAAACCTGTGATTCCAAAGTGTGTGTTCTAAAGGGAAAGAAAATAAGTGTGTACAGACTTTCTGGACATATGAATCACAGAAAGTTAGAATGCAGTGAGTGATTAGGGAGGCAAATGGAAAGTTGCCCTTTATTGCGGGGGGGGGATGGAGTATAAAAGTGGGGAAGTCTTGCTACAACTGGACAGAGTGTTGGTGAGGCCACTCCTGGGGCTCTGTGGACAGTACTGGTCTCCTTACTTAAGGAGGGACAGACACGCATTGGAAGCCGTTCAGGGCAGGTTCACTCAACTGATTCCTGGGACGAAGGGGGTTTGTCTTATGAGGAAAGGTTGAGCAGTTTGGGCCTCTACCCATTGGAGTTTAGAAGGATGAGAGGTGATCATATTGAAACGTATCAGATTCTGAGGGGAGGGGGTTTGACAGGGTAGATGCTGAGGGGATGTTTCCCCACCTCAAGGGGGGGAATCTAGAATGAGGGGAGGGGGGGCACAGTTTCAGAATGAGGGGTCTCCCATTGAAGACGGAGATGAGGAGGAATTTCTTGTCTCAGAGGGTGGTCAGTCTGTGGAATTCTCTACCCCACTCCCCCTGAGAGCAGTGGGGGCCGGGTCACTGAATATATTCAAGACCGATAAAAGTTAAAAAAAAAGTGCAGATGCTGGAAATCTAAAACATAAATAAAAATACTTGGAAAAACAGGTAGAGCTGGATCGAGGGCCAGTGATAGGTGGGAGGAGCCAAAAGATGTCACAGACAAAAGGACAAAGAGGTGTTGATGGTGGTGAAATTTGGTAAGAAATGTGCTAATGGCGACATTAAGGGTAGAAAGCAGGACAAGCAAGGTACAGATAACCCTAGTGGGGGTGGGGTGGGGGGAAGTGATTGAAACAGACTAAAATCTAGAGATAAAACAATGAGATAAAACTAAAAAACTGTGGATGCTGGAAATCCAAAACAAAAACATAAACAGAAATCGCTGGAAAAACTCAGCCTGGCAGCAGCGGCGGGAGGAGCCGAGTTCTGTTGCAGGGTCATGAGGACTCGAAACGTCAACTGTGCCCTTCTCCGCCGATGTTGCCAGACCTGCTGAGTTTTTCCAGGTATTTCTGTTTGAGATAAAACAATGGATTGAACAGCACCTTATCTACCGACAAAGTACTTTACAGCCTTTCAGACTGAATAATGAGTTCAACAACTTTGTATCACAAACTCTCTCCTCCATCCTCAACCCATCTTTTCCAATAATTTATAAATATTTTTCTATTCCCACCTATTCCCATTATTTTAAATGTGTTTCCATCCATTGGTCTATCTGCTTTCTACCCTTAATGTCCCCATTAGCACATTTCTTCGCCCATTTCACCACCATCAACACCTCTTTCTCCTTTTGGCTGTGACATCTTTTGTCTCCCCCACCTATCACTGACCCTCGATCCAGCTCTAATTGTCCCTCCCCCCTGCCCCTTAAACCAGTTTATATTTTACCTTTCTTCTGTTTCCCCTAAGTTCTGGTCAAGAGGCACAGGGACTCGAAAGGTGAACTGTGCCCCTCCCCGCAGATGCTGCCAGACCTGCTGAGTTTTTCCAGGTATTTTTTTGGGGTTTTGGTTGTGGATTTCCAGCCTTCGCTGGAACACTGATACATTCGAGGTGAAATTGACACACCGCCTTGTAACCAACAGCAACCAGGGAAAGGGGCAAAAGACTCAACTTCTGCTCTGCCTGTGAACCCCTTGAAGGACAAAATTCTTCCTTTAAAAAGAAACATTTTGTAAACGATTACGAGACTATCTTTCTCTGCCCAGAGGAATCTTAACAGCAGCGTCCCCCGCAGAGCCATGCTGTATACCAAGTCCGGGACTGTGTGCAGTCAGACACCGGCCGAGGATTCGCACCCAGGTATGAAGTTTGTTTTAACAACGTGAGTTCCCCGAGTGTCCGCGCAGTGTCTTTACCCCACCTCCCACCCACCCCCGCTCCCCAGAAGTTGGTGTTTGGGGAGAAGGGGAGTGAGCAGGAGTTCTCGAGAGCCAGTGGGATGCAGAGACAGAAACTGGGAGAGAGAGAGAGAGACAGGCACAGAGATGGACAGGGGCGGAGGGGGCAGAGACGGATTCAGAGGGAGAGGGAGGTTCGGTTCGGTGGGTCTTTGGTACTAACATATTCATTTCAACACAAGAGCAAGTTTCAGTGGGAACCAATTCGTCTAACGGAACAGACAGGGAGATGGAAGAGGAATCCAACATATTGGCATCCCCCCTTGAAGAGGGAGCCCCGACCACCTCCCCAACCCAAAAATTCCCTTAAAAAGGGTGCACACAATGCGCCGGTGAACGGACTGGAGGCGGCGATTGCAGAGTAAGTCGGAGAGAGAGAGGGAAAGGGAGAGAAAGAATGAAAAGAGAGACAGACAGAGAGAGAAAGAGAGAGAGAGAGAGAAAGAGAGAAAGAAAGAGAGAGAGAGAAACAGAGACAGAGAGAGACAGATAGAGCTAGAGAAACAGAACGAGAGAGAGCAAGACAGCAGTGAGACACAGAAAGAGACACACAGACACGCACAAAAAAGATGTTAGCGAGAGACGGAGAGAGAAGGGGTGACAGAAACACATGTGAGTGAGTGAGAGAGGCAATGGACAAACTCATTAATTCTCGCTTGAGTTTAGTGGGCTGGGAAGGGTCGGGATTATTTGTCACTAAGAACCATTTCAGTCTGATGTGATGTTTGATTGTCTGTCATAATTTTGTTAAACTAAGGCTGGGATCATTGGATGGAGTGTAATTCTCTCTCTCTCTCTGCCTCAGCTCCTGCAGTAAAGAAGATGAAGAAGAGAGAAAGCTTCAAGGATCTGTACAGTGTGGGCAATAAACTGGGCAGCGGCGGCTTCGGAACTGTTTACTCGGCTGTGAGGATCTCCGATGGAGCTCCGGTGAGAGAGGAGGGGAAAGGGACGGCATTAATGAAATAAGCACATCGATATATAGACACACACAGACACTCAGACACAAACACACACACACACACACCCAGACACACACAGAGACACACTCAGACACACACAAACACACACTCAGACACACACACAGACTCAGACACAAACACACACACACACCCAGACACACACAGAGACACACTCAGACACACACAAACAAACACTCAGACACACACAAACACACAAACAAACTCAAAGACACACCCACACCCTCAGACACACACAAACACACTCAGACACACATAAACACACACTCAGAGACACACACACACAAAAACATTCACACAGACACTCAATCACACAAACATGCACACAAACAGATACATAGACACACTCACTCACAGTCATGCACTGACAAACACACACACACACACAAACACACTCAGACACACACACACGGGGATACACAGAGACACACTGCTATCTAGAAGCTTCCCTTTTTAGTGCAATAAATTATAAAATGCGAGCACAACTTTACAACATTCCGGGGGTCGCGGGGGGAGTGAAGATCCAAAATAATTCCCAGGAATCAATGTTTACACCTGCAGGTGTTGCTGATGTTTCTATAGGGGGGAGGGAGACAAGGTGTGTGTTAACTCAGCATGATACTTTACTTAAAATATATCAATATCGTTGTAGTGTTTAAAGTCAGCTGGTTTGAATGAATTGGGATCCTGTTTCTGTCACAGGTGGCGGTTAAACACGTGCCCAGGAAGAAAGTGGTGAATTGGGGACGTCTGGTGAGTTTCAAATTTATTAAATAAGACTTGTGAACGTGTCTCTGTCTGACTGTGTGCGAGTGCGCATCAGAGAGTAGGCAAAGTGTGCGTGTGAGAGTGCGAGTGAGTGGAAGTGTGAGAATGTGTGCAAGTGTGTCTGAGTGTAAGAATATGTGAGAGTGTGTACGAGTGTGTCTGAGTGTGAGAATAAGAGAGTGTCTCTGAGTGTGTGTCCGAGTAACTCTGAATGTGACAGTGTGCAAGTGTGTCTGAGTGTTTACAAGTAACTCTGAATGTGTGAGTGTGACTGAGTGTGTACAATTAACTCTGAATTTGCGAGTGTGTCTGAGTGTGTGTGCAAAAAACACTGAATTTTTTGTCGGTGCAAGTGTGTCTGAGTGTGTACAAGTAACTCGGAATGTGCGAGTGTGTCTGAGTGTGTGCAAGTGTGTGTCTGAATGTGAGAGAGTGTGTCTGAGTGTGTGTATATTGGAGGGCGGGACTGAGAGTGAGTGTGAGTGTGTTTGTGCAGAGGAGCTGGTTCTTGTTTGCAATTCAGTGAAAAATGACTAAGGCTGTCTTTTCAATCTTCATTCTGTGATATATTACAGCCCTAGATCTCATTGCCTTTGAGATAATGGTTACTTTGCTGTCCCTCCGTGACATCAGTTTAGAGGGAAAAACCCAGGAAACTGACACATCGCAACAGAAAATTGTTAAAGGTGAGCTCGCCACCAGGGGTCGCCCCACAAGGAGTTTTTTTTTTAGATAGAACTTCATTCTCAAATTGTGTTCCCCCCAAACGAGCCTCTTCCCACCCCCTATCCTCCCCCAACTCCATCTCCCCCAAACCAGCCTTTTCCCACCCCCTACCCTCCCCCAACTCCATCTCCCCCAAACCAGCCTCTTCCCAGACCCTACACCCCCCAACTCCATCTCCCCCAAACCAGCCTCTTCCCACCCCCAACTCCATCTCCCCCAAACCAGCCTCTTCCCACCCCCAACTCCATCTCCCCCAAACCAGCCTCTTCCCACCCCCAACTCCATCTCCCCCAAACCAGCCTCTTCCCACCCCCAACTCCATCTCCCCTAAACAAGCCACTTCCCACCCCCAACTCCATCTCCCCCAATCCAGCCTCTTCCCACCCCCAACTCCATCTCCCCCAATCCAGCCTCTTCACACCCCTAACTCCATCTCCCCCCAAACCAGCGTCTTCACACCCCCAACTCCATCTCCCCAAACCAGCCCCCTCCCACCCCCAACGCCTTGTCACCCACTCTTTGTGAACTTGTTGCCTGCTGTCCATGTTCTGAATTCTGCCATCCTTGTGCCCTCTGTTTGCAGAATGACCGCCGCGTGCCCCTGGAGATCATCCTGATGGGGAAGGTGTCTTTGCCGGAGCACAGAGGTGTGATTCGCCTGTTGGACTGGTTCTCCAGGCCGGACGACTTCCTGCTGGTGATGGAGCGCCCGCCCAGAGCCAAGGACCTCTTCGACCTCATCGCCGAGCAGGGCCGGCTGTGCGAGGAGCGCTCCCGCTCCTTCTTCCGCCAGGCGGTGGAGGCACTGCGGCACTGCCATGCCTGTGGGGTCGTGCACCGGGACGTCAAGAGCGAGAACCTTCTGGTCGACCTGCGCACCGGCGAGCTCAAGCTCATCGACTTTGGCTCGGCAGCCCTGCTGCGCGACACCGCCTACACCGATGTCAGTGGTAAGTGCCCGATCTCAGCCCGGCCACTCCCTGGGGACACCCCGGAAGCAGCTGGGGGCACAGCGGCTCCCCCTTTCTCTTTCTGACACCAGGGATCCCAGATTGTTGCGCGGGCACCAATTCGCTCCCACAGAGCGGCTCAGCACTGACCCTCCAGCAGTGCGACTCTCCCTCAGCACTGATCCTCCGAAAGTGCGGAGCTCCCTCAGCACTGATCCTCCGAAAGTGCGGAGCTCACTCAGCACTGACCCTCCAACAGTGTGGAGCTCCTTTTGCACGGACCATCCGACAGGGTGGAGCTCCCTCTGCTCTGTCCCTCCGACAGTGCGGAGCTCCCTCCACATTGACCGATGTAAAGTGCGGCTTTCCCTCAATTCTGACCCTCCGACAGTGCGGCGCTCCCTCAGCACTGACCCTCCGACAGTGCGGCGCTCCCTCAATACTGACCCTCCGACAGTGCAGCGCTCCCTTGGCAATGACCATCCGACAGTGCGGAGCTCCCTCAGCACTGACCGTTCGACAGTGCGGTGCTCCCTCAGCACTGACCGTTCAACAGTGCGGCGCTCCCTCAGTACTGACACACCAACAGTGCGGCGCTCCCTCGGCACTGACCCTCCGACAGTGCAGTGCTCCCTCGGTACTAGCACTGGGTTGGGGGTATAAGGCAGGGGGTGTGCATCAGGTGTGGGTAATTTGGGGGCATCGGGGCGTTAATTCCCAAAGCAATGCTTGGTGGGGTAAACAGTCTCACAGTGAATGTTGTCTGGTTTTAATCTTGTCCCTCTCTCTCTCTCTATTTCCTTCTCTTTCTGATGGAAATGCTCAGGCACCAGAGTGTTCAACCCACCAGAGTACATCAGGGAAGGGCGCTACCATGCCCTCTCCGCTACCGCCTGGTCCCTCGGGGTCTTGCTCTGCGACATGGTCTGTGGTGATATCCCCTTCAAGGAAGATGTGGAAATCCTGGCTGGCGAGATCCAACTGCCCTGCAGCATCTCCAAGGGTAAGTGGCAGACGGGGTGCAGAGAGGGGATTTATTTTTTAAAAACATCCTTTACTGTCTCCTTTCCTAAGATCTCAAGAAATAGCGGCAGGAGGAGACCATTCAGCCCCTCGATCCTGCTCCCACATTCAATACGATAGCGTCTGATCCGATTGCTCCACAACTCCATTTCCCTGTCTGTCGCCCTCATAACCCTCGACTCCCCTCGTCGATCAGAGATCTGTCTCACTCGGCCTTGAATATATTCAGTGACCCGGCCCCCACTGCTCTCAGGGGGAGGGTGGGGAGAAAATTCCACAGACTGACCACCCTCTGAGACAAGAAATTCCTCCTCATGTCCGTCTTCAATACGAGACCCCTCATTCTGAAACTGTGCCCCCTCCGCTCATTCTAGATTCCCCCCCTTGAGTTGGGGAACCATCCCCTCAGCATCCACCCTGTCAAACCCCCTCCCCTCAGAATCTGATATGTTTCAATAAGATCACCTCTCATTCTTCTAAACTCCAATGGGAAGAGGCCCCAACCTGCTCAACCTTTCCCCATCAGACAAACCTCCTTCGCCCCAGGAATCAGCCGAGTGAACCTTCTCTGAACGGCTTCCAATGCGAGTCTGTCCCTCCTTAAGTAAGGAGACCAGAACTGTCCACAGTGCCCCAGGAGCGGCCTCACCAACGCCCTGTCCAGTTGTAGCAAGACTTCCCCACTTTTATACTCCATCTCCCCCTCGCAATAAAGGACAACTTTCCATTTGGCTTCCTAATCACTCGCTGCATCTGCGTACCAACTTGTTTGGATTCATGTACCAGGACACCCAGATCCCTCTGCTCCGCCGCCTTCTGCAGTCTCTCTCTCTCTTTCTCACATTCATTTCTTCCCTGCGATGCAATATTTAACGGACTATCTTGTGGTTCCCCCTGCAGAGTGCGAGGAGCTGATACGATGGTGCCTCTCCATGCAACCCTCCGAACGGCCCACCCTCAACCAGATACTGTGCCACCCGTGGGTGCAGCGGGACATCACCAGACTGAATGCCATGGGCCTCTGGAGCCCGGGGGGAGACTCCGAGTGTAGCACCAGCCAGGAGAGACAGTAGGGAGCAGACAGACCGGGTATGAACACACTCTGTTACTCGTCACCGTGTGGATGGAGGAGGAACTTTAAGGACCGATGGGGACCTCGCCTGATCGCTCTGTCAGCAGTGGCTGGCTGGTCAGTGAACATTGGCCCCAGGGCCTGAGAGAACTCGAAATGCACACCCTGTGTTCGTCTCCCTTGTTCAACCTGAAAGACGGTGCCTCCGACAGTGAGTCACTCCCTCAGCACTGACTCTCCAACAGTGTGGCTCTCCCTCAGCACAGACCCTCCGTCAGCGCGGCTCAGCCACAATCTCTCTCCATTCTCGCCTTAAAGCCACCTGCGAGCTTTACAGACCTGGCACTTTTCTAGAGGGGATGCTGGGTGGGGCATTGAGAGATTCCTCCCTCACCCCCTCCCAACTCCCACCCCACATTCTCATGCACACTGATAAGGGAAAAAGCGTGGATTTAAGGGGAAAGTAACGCACTGGCATTTGATTGCTTTGTGATGCATGATGTGGGCAAATAGCTGAGAGATATTTGGTGGGTTTGGGAGAGGGGTGATGGTACCGGAGAGGCGTTGACCATGCCAGTGCCTTCAGGGGAGGCCCGAGGTTGGGTGAGGTTCTGGGGAAATTCTGGAAGCAGCTGGGCCCACCCTGGTCTGTAAATACTCCTGTATTGTGCCCAGGCTGTAGAGGGTGCTGCTGATATCATGTTCATTGTTCAACGTGAAACCCTCTTGTGTATTGCGGCATGAGACTGTCTATAAATCGCGGTGTGACTTAGCGAACCAACAGTCATTACAGCATAGCAGGCCATTCAGCCCATCGAGCTGATGCCAGAGAAATTACCTGCCTATTTGTGATATTTTTTGTGTACTGAATAAAATTAAATATTGTTTCAGTCAGTGGTATATTGTGTGTGTGTGTGTGTGTACACGAATCTGCAAACAGGAACAGGAGGAGGCCATTCAGTCCCTCGAGCCTGTTGCACAGGAATAGGAAGAGGCTCATTCAGGCCCTTGAGCATCGAAGGGCTGAATGGCCCCCTTCTGTTGATGGCCCAATATGAAATTGTGGCAAACGCTGCCACCTGCTGGTCAACAAAACCTCGACGACCTGACAGAGGCTCAACAGCAGTCGGGCAGGTGCACTTTCAAAACCTCATGATGGGGGGTGGGCAGGTTGAACGGGGGTGGGGGAGGAGGAGGAGGAGCCTTTGAGTGCGGAGGCGTTCGTACAATCACAGAATGACACAGCTCACGAGGAGGCCATTCAGCCGATCATGCATGTGCTGGCTCTTTGAAAGAGCTGTCCAATGACTCCACAATCTTACACCCGACCCCACCGGCTCTTCCCCCCCCATAAGCCCATCCAGCCTGTGTCGGTCTAACAAGCACCGAACTATTCTCATCCCTTTTTCCAGCACTAGGCCCATAGCCTTGTATGCCATGGCATCGCAAATACTTATAGAGTGGGGTGTATAATGGAGGCCAGAGGAAAGGGAGGGAGAGAGATGCAGAGACAGAGAGTGGGACAGGCAGAGTGAGAGAAAGAAAGCGAGAGAGAGAGAAGAAGGGAGAGTTAGGCAAACAGAGAAAGAGAATGAGAGAAAGAGAGAGAGTGAGACAGACAAAGAAACAGAAAGTGAGAGAGAGCGATAGAGAGAGGGACCGAGAAAGACAGAGAGAAAGCGACACAGGAAAAGAGAGACATAAAGAGAGAGATGCAGCGATAGAGAGATAGATAGAAGGACAGAGAGACACAGAGAGAGAGAGTCAGAGATTCAGAGAGAGCAACAGAAAGAGACATAGAGGGAGAGACAATGAGAGTGAGACAGAGAGAGAGTGAGGACAGAGAGAGAGAGAGTCAGAGAGCAAGAGGCAGAGAGAGAACAACAAAGAAATAGACAGAGAGAGAGACAGAGAGAGTGAGAGACAATTACAGAGAGACAGAGACAGAGGGAGACAGAGAGAGAAACCCCTTCTGGATTGCAGCACAGAATCACCAGAACGACCTGGGTCTGACAGGTTTAAATTCCGATGACGCGTCCCACAGGCCGAGCTTGTATTCCCTCGAGTATCGAAGATAAAGGGGTGTTCTGATCGAGGGGTTTAAGATGATGGGTTTGGAGGGGGTGGGAGAGCCCAGAATGAGGGGGCAGAACATCAAAGTTGGAGCTAGACGACCAGGGGTGATGTCAGGAAGCACTTGACACAAAGTGGAGTGGAAATGGGGAACTCCCTCCCCTCGATAAGCCTGTCGAGGCTGAGATGGGGGGAGGGCAATTGTAGATTTCCAACCTGAGATTGGGAGATTTTTCTGGGTAAGGGGGGGATTGAGGATTACAGAACCGAGGGCAGCAGATGGAGTTAAGATGCAGATCAGCTGTGATCTAGTTGAATCGAGGAGGGCTCGAGGGGCAGAATGGCCTCCTCCTGTTCCTGTCTAACCGGCTTGAGAGGGGCTGAATGGCCTCCCAGCCTCCGACAGTGTGGCTCAGTACTGACCCTCCGACAGTGATTTCCATGAGCAGCCACAATCTCTCTCCATTCTCCCCTTAAGGCCACTTGCGAGCTTTACAGACCTGGCACTTTTCTGGAGGGGGTGTTGGGTGGGGCATTGAAAGATTCCTGCTCACTCCCACACACCCCACATCCTCATGCACACTGATAAGAGAGGAAGTGTGGCATTAAGGGGAAAGCAACGCACAGTCGTTCGATCGCTTTGTGATGCACGCTGTGGGCACATAGCTGACGGGGAGATGGTGGGGTTGGGGGTGCGCGTTGGCACCGGAGAGGCGTTGGCTATGCCAGTGCCTTCGGGAGAGCGCCAGGGGAGGCCCGAGGTTGGGTGAGGTTCTGCCGTATTTCTGGAAGCAGCTGGGCCCACCCTGGTCTGTAAATACTTGTGTATTGTGTCCAGGCCATAGAGGGTGCCGCTGATATCATGTTCGTGGTTCAACGTGAAACCCTCTTGTGAATCGAAGAACGAGACTGTCTTTAAAACGCGGTGTCGGTTAGCGAACCGACAGTTGTTACAGCATAGCTGGTGATTCGGCCCATCGAGCTGATGCCAGAGAAACTACCTGCGTATTTGTGATATTTTGTGTGTACTCAATAAAATTAAATGTTGCTTCAGTCAGGGGTATATTGCGTGTGTGTGTGTGTGTACAAAGTCTCTGCAAACAGGAACAGGAAGAGTACATTCAGCCCCTCTCTCAAGACTGTTACACAGGAACAGGAGGAGGCTCATTCAGGCCGTTGAGCATCGAAGGGCTGAATGGCCTCATCCTGTGGATGGCCCAATCTGAAATTGTGGCAAACGCTGCCACCTGCTGGTCAACAAAACCTCGACGACCTGACAGAGGCTCAACAGCAGTCAGGCAGGTTCAGTTTCAAAAGCTCATGTTGGGGAGTGGGCAGGTTGAACGTGGGTGGGGAGAGCGAGATAGAGAGAAAGGGAGAGTGAGGGAAACAGAGAAAGAAAGTGAGAGAAAGAGAGAGAGTAAGACAGACAAACAGACAGAAAGTGAGAGAGAGATAGAGAGAGGGACCGAAAAAGAGAGAGAGATAGAGACACAGGAAAAAAGAGACAAAAAGAGAGAGGCACAGAGATAGAGAGAGAGACAGAAGAATAGAAAGACACAGAGAGAGAGAAACAGAGAGAGAGAGAGAGTCAGAGAGTAAGAGAGAGCAATAGAAAGAGAGATAGAGGGAGAGACAAAGAGATTGCTATAGAGAGAGAGACAGAGAAATAGGGACCGAGAGAGACACAGAGAGGGAGAGATAAAGAGAGAGATAGTGAGAGAGAGATAGAGAGAGAGAGACTGTGAAAGATAGAGAGATAGACAGAGACAGAGAGAGAGAGCCCTTCGTTATTGCACGGCAGAATCACCAGAACGAACTGGGTCTGAGAGGGTTAAATTCCGATGACGGGTCCCACAGGATGAGCTTGTATTCCCTCGAGTATCGAAGATTAAGGGGTGTTCTGATCGAGGGGTTTAAGATGATGGGTTGGAGGGGGTGGGAGAGCCCAGAAAGAGGGGGCAGAACATCAAAGTTGGAGCCAGGCGGTCAGGGGTGATGTCAGGAAGCACTTGACACAAAGTGGAGTGGAAATGGGAAACTCCCTCCCCTCGATAAGCCGGTCGAGGCTGAGATGGGGGGAAGGGCAATTGACCCGAGGTTGGGTGAGGTTCTGGGGAAATTCTGGAAGCAGCTGGGCCCACCCTAGTCTGTAAATACTCGTGTATTGTGTCCAGGCTGTAGAGGGTGCCGCTGATATCATGTTCGTGGTTCAACGTGAAACCCTCTTGTGAATCGAGGCACGAAACTGTCTTTAAATCGCGGTGTCGGTTAGCAAACAGACAGTCGTTATAGCATAACAGGCCATTCAGCCCATCCAGCTGATGCCAGAGAAACTTCCTGCGTATTTATGATGTTTTGTGTGTACTCAATAAAATTAAACATTGTTTCAGTCACTGGTATATTGTGTGTTTGTATGTGTACACGTCTCTGCAAACAGGAACAGGAAGAGGCCATTCAGCCCCTCTCTCAATACTGTTACACAGGGACAAGACGAGGCTCAGTCAGGCCCTTGAACCTCGAATGGCTGAATGGCCTCCTCCTGTCGATGGCCCAATCTGAAATTGTGACAAACGCTGCCACCTGCTGGTCAACAAAATCTCGACGACCTGACAGAGGCTCAACAGCAGTCAGGCAGGTTCAGTTTCAAAAGCTCATGTTCGGGAGTGGGCAGGTTGAACGGGGGTGGGGAGAGGGAGATAGAGAGAAAGAGAGAGTGAGGCTAACGGAGAAAGAGAGTGAGAGACTGAGAGAGAGTAAGACAGACAAACAGACAGGAAGTGAGAGAGAGAGATAGAGAGAGGGACCGAGAAAGAGAGAGAGATAGAGACACAGGAAAAGAGAGACAAAAAGAGAGAGACACACAGATAGAGATAGAGACAGAAGGACAGAGAGACACAGAGAGGGAGACACAGAGATAGAGAGAGTCAGAGGGAGCAACAGAAAGAGAGCTAGAGGGAGAAACAGAGAGATTGTTATAGAGAGAGACAGAGAGAGAGAGAAAGAGGGACTGAGAGAGACACAGAGAGGGAGAGAAAAAGAGTGAGAGATAGTGAGAGAGAGATAGAGAGAGATAGACAGTGAAAGATAGAGAGATAGACAGAGAGAGAGAGACAGAGGGAGATACCCCTTCAGGATTGCAGCGCAGAACCACCAGAACGACTTGGGTTTGAGACGGTTAAATTCTGATGACGGGTCCCACAGGCCGAGCTTGTATTCCCTCGAGTATCGAAGATTAAGGAGTGTTCTGATTGAGGGGTTTAAGATGATGGGTTGGAGGGGGCGGGAGAGCCCAGAATGAGGGGGCAGATCATCAAAGTTGGAGCGAGGCGGCCAGGGGTGATGTCAGGAAGCACTTGACACAAAGTGGAGTGGAAATGGGGAACTCTCTCCCCCCGATAAGCCTGTCGAGGCTGAGATGGGGGGAGGGCAACTGTAAATTTCCAACCTGAGATTGGGAGATTTTTCTGGGTAAGGGGGGGATTGAGGATTACAGAACCGAGGGCAGCAGATGAAGTTAAGATGCAGATCAGCCGTGATCTAGTTGAATCGAGGAACGGTCGAGGCGCAGAATGGCATCCTCCTGATCCTGTCAACAGACTTGAGAGGGGCTGAATGGCCTCCCAGACTACAAAGGTTCTCCCTCAGTACTGACCGTCTGAGAGTGCGGATCAGTACTGACCCTCCGACAGTGCGGATCAGTACTGACCCTCCGACAGTGCAGCGCTCCCTCAGTACTGACCCTCCGACAGTGATTTCCATGAGCAGCCGCAATCTCTCTCCATTCTCCACTTAAGGTCACTTGCGAGCTTTACAGACCTGGCACTTTTCTGGAGGGGGTGTTGGGTGAGGCATTGAGAGATTCCTCACACACTCCCACCCCCACCACCCACACGTCCCCCCCCCAACATCTTCATGCACACTGATAAGGGAAGAAGCGTGGATTTAAGGCGAGAGCAATCCACAGTCGTTCGATCGCTTTGCGATGCACAATGTGGGCAAATAGCTGAGGGGGAGTTGGTGGGGTTGGGGTTGGGGATTGGCAGCGGAGAGGCGTTGACCATGCCAGTGCCTTCGGGAGAGTGCCAGGGGAGGCCCGAGATTTGATGAGCTTCTGGGGAAATTCTGGAAGCAGCTGGGCCCACCCTGGTCTGTAAATACTCGTGTATTGTGCCCAGGCTGTAGAGGGTGCCGCTGATATCATGCCTGTGGTTCAACGTGAAACCCTCTTGTGATTCGCGACACGAGACTGTCTACAAATCGCCGTGTCTCTTAGAGAACCGACAGTCGTTACAGCATAACAAGCCATTCAGCACATCGAGCTTATGCCAGAGAAACTACCTGCTTATTTATGATGTTTTGTGTGTACTCAATAAAATTAAACATTGTTTCATTCAGTGGTATATTGTGTGTTTGTGTGTGTACACGTCT
This sequence comes from Isurus oxyrinchus, assembly GCA_026770705.1. NCBI lineage: Eukaryota > Metazoa > Chordata > Chondrichthyes > Lamniformes > Lamnidae > Isurus > Isurus oxyrinchus. Next base: position 483,881 of record JANJGN010000310.1, on the reverse strand, counting down.
CTGCAAACAGGAAAAGAAAGAGGCCATTCAGCCCCTCTCTCAAAACTGTAACACAGGGACAAGACGAGGCTCAGTCAGGACCTTGAGATTCGAAGGGCTGAATGGCCTCCTCCTGTGAATGGCCCAATCTGAAATTGTGGCAAACGCTGCCACCTGCTGGTCAACAAAATCTCGGTTACCTGACAGAGGCTCAACAGCAGTCAGGCAGGTTCAGTTTCAAAAGCTCATGGTGGGGAGTGGGCATGTTGAACGGGGTTGGGGAGCGTGAGATAGAGAGAAAGAGACAGTGAGGCAAACAGAGAAAGAGAGTGAGAGAAAGAGAGAGAGTAAGACAGACAAACAGACAGAAAGTGAGAGATAGAGATAGAGAGATGGACCGAGAAAGAGAGATAGAGACACAGGAAGAGAGAGACCCAGAGATAGTGAGAGAGAGAGAGATAGAAGGACAGAGAGACACAGAGACAGAGAGAGAGACCGAGAAAGAAAGAGATAGAGACACAGGAAAAGAGAGACAAAAAGAGAGTGACACAGAGATAGAGAGACACTGAGAGAGAGACACAGAGAGAGAGAGAGAGTCAGAGAGTCAGAGAGAGCAACAGAAAGAAAGATAGAAGGAGAAACAGAGAGATTTTTATAGAGAGAGACAGAGAGAGAGAGAAAGAGGGACCGAGAGAGACACAGCGAGGGAGAGTTAGAGAGAGATAGACAGTGAAAGATAGAGAGATAGACAGAGAGAGAGTCACAGAGAGAGAGAGTACTTCAGGATTCCAGCACAGAAACCCCAGAACGACCTGGTCTGAGAGGATTAAATTCTGATGACGGGTCCCACAGGCCGAGCTTGTATTCCCTCGAGTATTGAAGATTAAGGGGTGTTCTGATCGAGGGGTTTAAGATGATGAGTTTGGAGGGGGTGTGAGAGCCCAGAATGAGGGGGCAGAACATCAAAGTTGGAGCCAGGCGGTCAGGGGAGATGTCAGGAAGCACTTGACACAAAGTGGAGTGGAAATGGGGAACTCCCTCCCCTCGATAAGCCTGTCGAGGCTGAGATGGGGGGAGGGCAATTGTAAATTTCCAACCTGAGATTGGGAGATTTTTCTGGGTAAGGGGGGGATTGAGGATTACAGAACCGAGGGCAGCAGATGGAGTTAAGATGCAGATCAGCCGTGATCTAGTTGAATCGAGGAAGGCTTGAGGGGCAGAATGGCCTCCACCCGTTCCTGTCTAACAGGCTTGAGAAGGGCTGAATGGCCTCCCAGACTACAAAGGTTCTCCCTCAGCACTGACACTCCAGCAGTGATTTCCATGAGCAGCCGCAATCTCTCTCCATTCTCCCCTTAAGGCCACTTGCGAGCTTTACAGTCCTGGCACTTTTCTGGAGGGGGTGTTGTGTGGGGCATTGAGAGAATCCTCCCTCACTCCCACCCCCACCCCCATCCCCCATCCCCCTACATCCTCATGCACACTGATAAGGGAAGAAACCTTGATTTAAGGCGAAAGCAACAGACAATTGTTCGATCGCTTTGTGAGGCACGCTGTGGGCAAATAGCTGATGGGACGTTGGTGGGGTTGGGGATGGGGTGATTGGCACCGGGGAGGCGTTGGCCATGCCAGTGACTTCGGGAAAGCTCCAGGGGAGGCCCGAGGTTGGGTGAGGTTCTGGGGAAATTCTGGAAGCAGCTGGGCCCACCCTGGTCTGTAAAGACTCACGTATTGTGCCCAGGCTGTAGAGGGTGCCGCTGATATCATGTTCGTGGTTCAACGTGAAACCCTCTTGTAAATCGCGGCACGAGACTGTCTTTAAATTGCGGTATTGGTTAGCGAACCGACAGTCGTTACAGCATAGCTGGCCATTCGGCCCATCGAGCTGATGTCAGAGAAACTTCCTGCGTATTTATGATGTTTTGTGAGTACTCAGTAAAATTAAACATTGTTTCATTCAGTGTGTGTGTGTTTGTGTACATGTCTCTGCAAACAGGAACAGGAGGAGGCCATTCAGCCCCTCTCGAACCTGTTACGCAGGAACAGGAGGAGGCCATTCAGCCACTCTCTCGAGCCTGTTACACAGGAACAGGAGGAGGACATTCAGCACCTTGAACCTGTTACACAGGAACTGGATGAGGCCATTCAGCCCCTCTCTCAAGCCAGTTACACAGGCACAGGAGGTGCCCTATTCAGTCCCTCTCGAGCCTGTTACAAAGGAACAGGTGGAGGGCCATTCAGCCCCCCTCTCAAGGCTGTTGCACAGGAACAGGAGGAGGCCATTCAGACCATCGAGCCTGATGCACAGGAACAGGAGGAGGCTCATTCAGGCCCTTGAGCCTCGAACGGATGAATGGCCTCCTGTGGATGGCCCAATATGAAATTGTGGCAAATGCTGCCACCTGCTGGTCAACAAAACCTCGACGACCTGACAGAGGCGCAACAGCAGTCAGACAGGTTCAGTTTCAAAAGCTCATGTTGGGGAGTGGGCACGTTGAACGGGGGTGGGGCACAGGTGCGTGGAGCCTTTGAAGGCTTAGGCATTCGTACAATCCCAGAATGACACAGCTCAAGAGGAGGCCATTCAGCCCATCATGCATGTGCTGGATCTTTGAAAGAGCTGTCCAATTAGCCCCACACTCTTCCTCCCGACCCCGTCGGCTCTTCCCCCCCCCCCCATAACACTGCACGTTTTTCCCCTTCCAGTAGATATCCAATTACCTCTTTAGCGAAGAGAGAGAGAGAAAGACAAGGAAAGCCTGACCGTAGTGAAAGGAAGATGTGCGTTTATATAGCGCCTTTCACCACCAGCAGATACCTCCAAGTGCCTCGCAGCCAATGAAGCACCTTTGCGGGTGGGATCACTCTCGTAGGGGAAAGGGATCGCCATTTTGCTGCAGAGGAAGATCCCACGATCAGCTGATGTCACACGATGACCCAGGTCGTCTGTTCCTTTTCGTGGTGTTGTCTGAGGGATACGTTTCGGGCCCAGGACACTGGGATGAATTCTTCCCCCCAACCCCCACCCAAACCCCAGGCAGCCCGCTTTCCTTCCATTAGGGGCCAGAGGATCTTTTATGTCCACCTGAGGGGGTGGACGCAGGCCTCAGGTTTAATGTCTCCTCCTGAAGGATGGAGAGAGAGAGAGAGAGAGAGAGGGATGTGATGAGAGAGTTGAGGCAAAGGTTGATGTTGGGTTGAGAGAGGGCGATGGAGAGGCAAGTGATGTGTCACAGAGTCATAGAGGTCTAGAGCACAGAAAAAGGCCCTTTGGCCCATCCAGTCTGTGTCGGTCAAACAAGTACTGAGCTACTCTAATCCCATTTTCCAGCACTAGGCCCATAGCCTTGTATGCCATGGCATCACAAATACTTATAGAGTGGGGTGTATAATGGAGGCCAGAGGAAAGGGAAAGAGAGAGAGATAGAGAGACAGTGACAGAGAGTGAGACAGGCAGTGTGAGACAGGGTGAGAGAAAGAGAAAAAGAGAGAGAGAAAGGGAGTGTGAGCAAAACAGAGAAAGAGAGATGAGAGAGACAGAGAGAGATAGAGAGAGACTGAGACTGATCGAGAGACACAGAAAGAGAGAGAGAGAGAGATAGAGAGAGGAACTGAGAAAGAGACAAAGAGAAAGAGACACAGGAAAAGACAGACAAAAAGAAAGAGACGCAGAGATAGAGAGAGAGATAGAAGGACAGAGAGACACAGAGAGAGAGAGACAGAGAGAGAGTGCGAGAGAGAGTCAGAGTCTGAGAAAGCAACAGAATGAGAGATAGTGGGAAAGACAGAGAGATAGAGAGAGACAGAGAGAGAAAGAGAGATAGAGAGTGAGAGAGACCGAGAGAGAGAGCGTCAGATATAGAGAGAGAGAGAGTGATAGATAGAGAGAGAAAGTGATAGACAGAGAGAGACAGAGACACAGAGAGAGACATAGACAGAGATACAGAGAGAGAGAGAGACAGAGAGAGATAGAGAGAGAAACAGAGTGAGAGAGAGATACAGAGAGAGAGAGAGATAGGGAGGGAGAGAGACAGAGACAGAGAGAAAGGCACAGAGAGAGAGTGACAGATAGAGAGAGAGAGAGAGAGACAGATAGAGAGAGAAAGAGATAGACAGAGAGAGATGGACAGAGATACAGAGAAAGGCAGAGACAGAGTGATAGACATAGAGACAGAGATACAGAGAGAGAGAGACAGAGAGAGATAGAGTGAGACACAGAGAGTGAGAGAGAGAAAGAGAGAGAGTAAAACAGAGAGAGAGAGACAGAGAGAGAGAGAGCCATTCAGGATTACAGTGCAGTATCGAAGATTAAGGAGTGTTCTGATCGAGGGGTTTAAGATGATGGGTTTGGAGGGGGTGGGAGAGACCAGAATGAGGGGGCAGAACATCAAAGTTGGAGCCAGGCGGTCAGGGGAGATGTCAGGAAGCACTTGACACAAAGTGGAGTGGAAATGGGGAACTCCCTCCCCTCGATAAGCATGTCGAGGCTGAGATGGGGGGAGGGCAATTGTAAATTTCCAACCTGAGATTGGGAGATTTTTCTGGGTAAGGGGGGGATTGAGGATTACAGAACCGAGGGCAGCAGATGGAGTTAAGATGCAGATCAGCTGTGATCTGGTTGAATCGAGGAAGGCTCGAGGGGCAGAATGGCCTCCTCATGTTCCCATCTAACAGGCTTGAGAGGGGCTGAATGGCCTCCCAGACTACAAAGGTTCACCCTCAGCGCTGACACTCCGACAGTGCGGCCCTCGCAGCCAATGAAGCACCTTTGCAGTTGGGGTCACTCTTGTAGGGAAAGGGATCGCAATTTTGCGCAGAGGAAGATCCCACGAGCAGCCGATGTCACACGATGACCCAGGTCATCTGTTCCTTTTCGTGGTGTTGGCTGAGGGATACGTTTCGGGCGCAGGACAACAGGGAGAACTCTTCCCCCCAACCCCCACCCCAACCCTTGCCAACCCACTTTCCTTCCAATAGGGGCCAGGAGATCTTTTATGTCCACCTGAGGGGGTGGACGCAGGCCTCAGGTTTAATGTCTCATCCTGAAGGATGGAGAGAGAGAGGGAGAGGGATGTGATGAGAGAGTTGAGGCAAAGGTTGGTGTTGGGTTGAGAGAGGGCGATGGAGAGGCAAATGATGTATCATAGAGTCAGAGAGGTCTACAGCACAGAAAAAGGCCCTTCGACCCATCCAGTCTGTGTCGGTCAAACAAGTACCGAACTATTCTAATCCCATTTCCCAGCACCAGGTCCATAGCTGTGTATGCAATGGCATCACAAATACTTATAGAATGGTGTTTATAATGGAGGCCAGAGGAAAGGGAGAGAGAGAGATAGAGAGACAGAGAGACAGAGACAGAAAGTGAGACAGACAGAGTGAGACAGGCAGAGTGAAAGAGAGCGTGGGAGAGAAAAGGGGAGAGTGAGGCAAACAGAGAATGAGAGAGAGTCAGACAGAGAAAGATACAGAAAGTGAGAGAGAGAGATAGAGAGAGGGACCGAAAAAGACAAAGAGAAAGAGTCACAGGAAAAGAGAGACAGGAAGAGAGAGACTCAGATATAGAGAGAGAGAGATAGAAGGACAGAGAGACACAGAGAGAGAGACAGAGCAAGAGAGAAAGTCAGAGAGTCAGACAGAGCAACAGTAAGAGAGATAGAGGGAGAGACAGAAAGAGAGAGAAAGAGGGAGAGAGAGAGACATAGGGGGAGAGAGAGAGAGACAGAGAGAAAGATAGTGAGAGAGAGATAGAGAGAGATAGACAGTGAAAGACAGAGAGAGATCGACAGAGAGAGATCGACATCGAGAGAGCAAGAGATAAACAGAGAGAGAGAGAGGCAGAGAGCCAGAGACAGAGAGATACAGAGAGAGACACACAAAGAGAGACAGAGAGAGACAGAGCGAAATAGAGAGAGATAGAGATAGAGATAGAGATGTGGAGAGACAGTAAGAGAGAGACAGAGAGAGAGAGAGGCAGAGTGAGAGAGACACAGAGAGCCAGAGACAGAGAGTGATAGAGAGAAACAGTAAGAGACAGAGAGAGAGAGAGAGACAGAGTGAGAGAGAGAGAGAGATTACTTCAGGATTGCAGCGCAGAATCACCAGAACGACCTGGGTCTGAGAGGGTTAAATTCTGATGAAGGGTCCCACAGGCCGAGCTTGTATTCCCTCGAGTATCGAAGATTAAGGGGTGTTCTGATCGAGGGGTTTAAGATGATGGGTTGGAGGGGGCGGGAGAGCCCAGAATGAGGGGGCAGAACATCAAAGTTGGAGCCAGGCGGCCAGGGGAGATGTCAGGAAGCACTTGACACAAAGTGGAGTGGAAATGGGGAACTCCCTCCCTTCGATAAGCCTGTCGAGGCTGAGATGGGGGGAGGGCAATTGTAAATTTCCAACCTGAGATTGGGAGATTTTTCTGGGTAAGGGGGGGATTGAGGATTACAGAACCGAGGGCAGCAGATGGAGTTAAGATGCAGATCAGCTGTGATCTAGTTGAATCGAGGAGGGCTCGAGGGGCAGAATGGCCTCCTCCTGTTCCTGTCTAACAGGCTTGAGAGGGGCTGAATGGCCCCTGTGACTCAGTACTGACCCTCCGACAGTGATTTCCATGAGCAGCCACAATCTCTCTCCATTCTCCCCTTAAGGCCACTTGCGAGCTTTACAGACCTGGCACTTTTCTGGAGGGGGTGTTGGGTGGGGCATTGAGAGATTCCTCACTCACTCACTCCCACACCCACACACCCCACATCCTCATGCACACTGATAAGAGAGGAAGTGTGGCATTAAGGGGAAAGCAACGCACAGTCATTCGATCGCTTTGTGATGCACGCTGTGGGCACATAGCTGAGGGGGAGATGGTGGGGTTGGGGGTGCGCGTTGGCACCGGAGAGGCGTTGGCCATGTCAGTGCCTTCGGGAGAGCGCCAGGGGAGGCCCGAGGTTGGGTGAGGTTCTGCCGTATTTCTGGAAGCAGCTGGGCCCACCCTGGTCTGTAAATACTCGTGTATTGTGTCCAGGCTGTAGAGGGTGCCGCTGATATCATGTTCGTGGTTCAACGTGAAACCCTCTTGTGACTCCTGGCACGAGACTGTCTTTAAATCGCGGTGTCGGTTAGCGAACCGACAGTTGTTACAGCATAGCAGGCCATTCGGCCCATCGAGCTGATGCCAGAGAAACTACCTGCGTATTTGTGATATTTTGTGTGTACTGAATAAAATTAAACGTTGTTTCAGTCAGGGGTATATTGTGTGTACGTGTGTGTACAAAGTCTCTGCAAACAGGAACAGGAAGAGGCCATTCAGCCCCTCTCTCAAGACTGTTACACAGGGACAAGACAAGGCTCAGTCAGGCCCTTGAACCTCGATGGGCTGAATGGCCTCCTCCTGTCGATGGCCCAATCTGAAATTGTGACAAACGCTGCCACCTGCTGGTCAACAAAATCTCGACGACCTGACAGAGGCTCAACAGCAGTCAGGCAGGTTCAGTTTCAAAAGCTCATGTTCGGGAGTGGGCAGGTTGAACGGGGGTGGGGAGAGGGAGATAGAGAGAAAGAGAGAGTGAGGCTAACAGAGAAAGAGAGTGAGAGACAGAGAGAGAGTAAGACAGACAAACAGACAGAAAGTGAGAGAGAGAGATAGAGAGAGGGACCGAGAAAGAGAGAGAGATAGAGACACAGGAAAAGAGAGACAAAAAGAGAGAGACACAGAGATAGAGAGAGAGACAGAAGGACAGAGAGACACAGAGAGAGAGACATAGAGAGAGTCAGAGAGAGAGAGGAAGAGGGACCGAGAGACACAGAGAGGGAGAGATAAAGAGAGAGAGATAGTGAGAGAGAGATAGACACTGAAAGATAGAGAGATAGACAGAGAGAGACAGAGACAAAGAGAGAGAGAGAGCCCTTCAGGATTGCAGCGCAGAATCACCAGAACGACCTGGTCTGAGAGGGTTAAATTCCGATGAAGAGTCCCGCAGGCCGAGCTTGTATTCCCTCGAGTATCGAAGATTAAGGGGTGTTCTGATCGAGGGGTTTAAGATGATGGGTTTGGAGGGGGTGGGAGAGCCCAGAATGAGGGGGCAGAACATCAAAGTTGGAGCCAGGCGGTCAGGGGAGATGTCAGGAAGCACTTGACACAAAGTGGAGTGGAAATGGGGAACTCCCTCCCCTCGATAAGCCAGTCGAGGCTGAGATGGGGGGAGGGCAATTGTAAATTTCCAACCTGAGATTGGGAGATTTTTCTGGGTAAGGGGGGGATTGAGGGTTACAGAACCGAGGGCAGCAGATGGAGTTAAGATGCAGATCAGCTGTGATCTAGTTGAATCGAGGAACGGTTGAGGGGCAGAATGGCATCCTCCTGTACCTGTCCAACAGCATTGAGAGGGGCTGAATGGCCTCCCAGACTACAAATGTTCTCCCTCAGCACTGACCCTCTGACAATGCGGATCAGTACTGACCCTCCGACAGTGCAGCACTCCCTCAGTACTGACCCTCCGACAGTGCAGCGCTCCCTCAGTACTGACCCTCCGACATTGCGGCGCTCCCTCAGTACTGACCCTCCGACAGTGCAGCGCTCCCTCAGTCCTGACCCTCCGACAGTGATTTCCATGAGCAGCCGCAATCTCTCTCCATTCTCCCCTTAAGGTCACTTGCGAGCTTTACAGACCTGGCACTTTGCTGGAGGGGGTGTTGGGTGAGGCATTGAGAGATTCCTCACAAACTCCCACCCCCACCACCCACACGTCCCCCGCCGCCCCCCGCACCCCCACATCTTCATGCACACTGATAAGGGAAGAAGCGTGGATTTAAGGTGAAAGCAATCCACAGTCGTTCGATCACTTTGCGATGCACGATGTGGGCAAATAGCTGAGGGGGAGTTGGTGGGGTTGGGGGTCGGGGATTGGCAGCGGAGAGGCATTGACCATGCCAGTGCCTTCGGGAGAGCGCCAGGGGAGGCCCGAGGTTGGGTGAGTTTCTGGGGAAATCCTGGAAGCAGCTGGGCCCACCCTGGTCAGTAAATACTCGAGTGTTGTGCCCAGGCTGTAGAGGGTGCCGCTGATATCATGTTCGTGGTTCAACGTGAAACCCTCTTGTGAATCGCGGCACGAGACTGTCTTTAAATCGCGGTGTCAGTTAGCGAACCGACAGTCGTTACAGTATAGCTGGCCATTCGGCCCATCGAGCTGATGCCAGAGAAACTACCTGCTTATTTATGATGTTTTGTGTGTACTCAATAAAATTAAACATTGTTTCACTCAGTGGTATATTGTGTGTTTGTATGTGTACACGTCTCTGCAAACAGGAACAGGGAGAGGCCATTCAGCCCCTCTCTCAAAACTGTTACACTGGGACAAGATGAGGCTCAGTCAGGCCCTTGAACCTCGAAGGTCTGAATGGCCTCCTCCTGTCGATGGCCCAATCTGAAATTGTGGCAAACGCTGCCACCTGCTGGTGAACAAAATCTCGACGACCTGACAGAGGCTCAACAGCAGTCAGGCAGGTTCAGTTTCAAAAGCTCATGTTCGGGAGTGGGCAGGTTGAACGGGGTTGGGGAGAGGGAGATAGAGAGAAAGAGAGAGTGAGGCTAACGGAGAAAGAGAGTGAGAGACTGAGAGAGAGTGAGACAGACAAACAGACAGGAAGTGAGAGAGAGAGATAGAGAGAGGGACCGAGAAAGAGAGAGAGATAGAGACACAGGAAAAGAGAGACAAAAAGAGAGAGACACATAGATAGTGAGACAGAGAGAGATAGAAGGACAGAGAGACACAGAGAGAGAGAGAGAGAGAGGGACCGAGAAAGAGAGAGAAATAGAGACACAGGAAAAGAGAGACAAAAAGAGAGATACACAGAGATAGAGAGACAGAAGGACAGAGAGACACAGAGAGAGAGACACAGAGAGAGTCAGAGAGAGCAACAGAAAGATAGATAGAGGGAGAAATAGAGACATTGTTATAGAGAGAGACAGAGAGAGAGAGAGGAAGAGGGACCGAGAGACACAGAGAGGGAGAGATAAAGATAGAGAGATAGTGAGAGAGAGATAGACACTGAAAGATAGAGAGATAGACAGAGAGAGAGAGAGAGACAAAGAGAGAGAGAGAGCCCTTCAGGATTGCAGCGCAGAACCACCAGAACGACTTGGGTCTGAGACGGTTAAATTCCAATGAAGGGTCCCACAGGCCGAGCTTGTATTCCCTCGAGTATTGAAGATTAAGGGGTGTTCTGATCGAGAGGTTTAAGATGATGGGTTTGGAGGGGGCGGGAGAGCCCAGAATGAGGGGGCAGAACATCAAAGTTGGAGCCAGGTGGTCAGGGGTGATGTCAGGAAGCACTTGACACAAAGTGGAGTGGAAATGGGGAACTCCCTCCCCTCGATAAGCCTGTCGAGGCTGAGATGGGGGGAGGGCAATTGTAAATTTCCAACCTGAGATTGGGAGATTTTTCTGGGTAAGGGGGGGATTGAGGATTACAGAACCGAGGGCAGCAGATGGAGTTAAGATGCTGATCAGCTGTGATCTAGTTGAATCGAGGAACAGTCGAGGGGCAGAATGGCATCCTCCTGTCCCTGTCTAACAGACTTGAGATGGGCTGAATGGCCTCCCAGACTACAAAGGTTCTCCCTCAGCACTGACCATCTGACAGTGTGGCTCAGTACTGACCCTCTGACAGTGCAGCGCTCCCTCAGTACTGACCCTCCGTCAGTGATTTCCATGAGCAGCCGCAATCTCTCTCCATTCTCCTCGTAAGGTCACATGCGAGCTTTACAGACCTGGCAATTTTCTGGAGGGGGTGTTGGGTGAGGCATTGAGAGATTCCTCACACACTCCCATCCCCACCACCCTCACGTCCCCCCCCCCCCAACATCTTCATGCACACTGATAAGGCATGAAGCGTGGATTTAAGGGGAAAGCAATCCACAGTCGTTTGATCGCTTTGCGATGCACGATGTGGGCAAATAGCTGAGGGGGAGTTGGTGGGGTTGGGATTGGGGGATTGGCAGCGGAGAGGCGTTGACCATGCCAGTGCCTTCGGGAGAGTGCCAGGGGAGGCCCGAGATTTGATGAGCTTCTGGGGACATTCTGGAAGCAGCTGGGCCCACCCTGGTCTGTAAATACTCGTGTATTGTGTCCAGGCTGTAGAGGGTGCTGCTGATATCATGTTCGTGGTTCAACGTGAAACCCTCTTGTGAATCGCGGCACGAGACTGTCTTTAAATCATGGTGTCAGTTAGCGAACCGACAGTCGTTACAGTAGAGCTGGCCATTCGGCCCATCGAGCTGATGCCAGAGAAACTACCTGCTTATTTATGATGTTTTGTGTGTACTCAATAAAATTAAACATTGTTTCATTCAGTGGTATATTGTGTGTTTGTATGTGTACACATCTCTGCAAACAGGAACAGGAAGAGGCCATTCAGCCCCTCTCTCAAGACTGTTACACAGGGACAAGACGAGGCTCAGTCAGGCCCTTGAACCTTGGAGGTCTGAATGGCCTCCTCCTGTCGATGGCCCAATCTGAAATTGTGGCAAACGCTGCCACCTGCTGGTGAACAAAATCTCGACGACCTGACAGAGGCTCAACAGCAGTCAGGCAGGTTCAGTTTCAAAAGCTTATGTTCGGGAGTCGGCAGGTTGAACGGGGTTGGGGAGAGGGAGATAGAGAGAAAGAGAGAGTGAGGCTAACGGAGAAAGAGAGTGAGAGACAGAGAGAGAGTAAGACAGACAAACAGACAGAAACTGAGAGAGAGAGATAGAGAGAGGGACCGAGAAAGAGAGAGAGATAGAGACACAGGAAAAGAGAGACAAAAAGAGAGAGACACACAGATAGAGAGAGAGACAGAAGGACAGAGAGACACAGAGAGGGAGACACAGAGAGAGAGAGAGTCAGAGGGAGCAACAGAAAGAGAGCTAGAGGGAGAAACAGAGAGATTGTTAAAGAGAGAGACAAAGAGAGAGAGAAAGAGGGAACGAGAGAAACACAGAGAGGGAGAGATAAAGAGAGAGAGATAGTGAGAGAGATATAGAGAGAGATAGACACTGAAAGATAGAGAGATAGACATAGAGATAGAGAGAGAGAGAGAGAGCCCTTCAGGATTGCAGCGCAGAATCACCAGAACGACCTGGGTCTGAGAGGGTTAAATTCTGATGACGGGTCCCACAGGCCGAGCTTGTATTCCCTCGAGTATCGAAGATTAAGGGCTGTTCTCATCAAGGGTTTAAGATGATCGGTTGGAGGGGGTGGGAGAGCCCAGAATGAGGGGGCAGAACATCAAAGTTGGAGCCAGGTGGTCAGGGGTGATGTCAGGAAGCACTTGACACAAAGTGGAGTGGAAATGGGGAACTCCCTCCCCCCGATAAGCCTGTCGAGGCTGAGATGGGGGGAGGGCAATTGTAAATTTCCAACCTGAGATTGGGAGATTTTTCTGGGTAAGGGGGGGATTGAGGATTACAGAACCGAGGGCAGCAGATGGAGTTAAGATGCAGACCAGCTGTGATCTAGTTGAATCGAGGAACGGTTGAGGGGCAGAATGGCATCCTCCTGTTCCTGTCTAACAGCCTTGAGAGGGGCTGAATGGCCTCCCAGACTACAAAGGTTCTCCCTCAGTGCTGACCCTCTGACAGTGATTTCCATGAGCAGCCGCAATCTCTCTCCATTCTCCCCTTAAGGTCACTTGCGAGCTTTACAGACCTGGCACTTTTTTGGAGGGGGTGTTGGGTGAGGCATTGAGAGATTCCTCACACACTCCCACCCCCACCACCCACACGTCCCCCGCCGCCCCCCCAACCCACACCCCCACATCTTCATGCACACTGATAAGGGATGAAGCGTGGATTTAAGGCGAGAGCAATCCACAGTCGTTCGATCGCTTTGCGATGCACGATGTGGGCAAATAGGTGAGGGGGAGTTGGTGGGGTTGGGGGATTGACAGTGAGAGGCGTTGACCATGCCAGTGCCTTCCGGAGAGCGCCAGGGGAGGCCCGAGGTTGGGTGAGGTTCTGGGGAAATTCTGGAAGCAGCTGGGCCCACCATGGTCTGTAAATACTCGTGTATTGTGCCCAGGCTGTAGAGGGTGCCGCTGATATCATGTTCGTGGTTCAACGTGAAACCCTCTTGTGAATCGCGACACGAGACTATCTACAAATCGCGGTGTCTCTTAGAGAACCGACAGTCGTTACAGCATAACAAGCCATTCAGCACATCCAGCTTATGCCAGAGAAACTACCTGCTTATTTATGATGTTTTGTGTGTACTCAATAAAATTAAACATTGTTTCAGTCAGTGGTATATTGTGTGTTTGTGTGTGTACACGTCTCTGCAAACAGGAACAGAAAGAGGCCATTCATCCCCTCTCTCAAAACTGTTACACAGGGACAAGACGAGGCTCAGTCAGGACCTTGAGATTCGAAGGGCTGAATGGCCTCCTCCTGTGGATGGCCCAATCTGAAATTGTGGCAAACGCTGCCACCTGCTGGTCAACAAAATCTCGGTTGCCTGACAGAGGCTCAACAGCAGTCAGGCAGGTTCAGTTTCAAAAGCTCATGTTGGGGATTGGGCAAGTTGAACGGGATGGGGGAGAGTGAGATAGAGGGAAAGAGACAGTGAGGCTAACAGAGAAAGAGAGTGAGAGAAAGAGAGAGAGTAAGACAGACAAACAGACAGAAAGTGAGAGATAGAGATAGAGAGAGGGACCGAGAAAGAGAGACAGAGACACAGGAAAAGAGAGACAAAAAGAGAGAGACACAGAGATAGTGAGAGAGAGAGAGAGATTGAAGGACAGAGAGACACAGAGACAGAGAGAGAGACCGAGAAAGAGAGAGATAGAGACACAGGAAAAGAGAGACAAAAAGAGAGTGACACAGAGATAGTGAGAGAGAGAGAGAGATTGAAGGACAGAGAGACACAGAGACAGAGAGAGAGACCGAGAAAGAGAGATAGAGACACAGGAAAAGAGAGACAGAAAGAGAGTGACACAGAGATAGAGAGAGAGATAGAAGGACAGAGAGACACAGAGAGAGAGACACAGAGAGAGAGAGAGTCAGAGAGTCAGAGAGAGCAACAGAAAGATAGATAGAAGGAGAAACAGAGAGATTGTTATAGAGAGAGACAGAGAGAGAGAGAAAGAGGGACCGAGAGAGACACAGAGAGGGAGAGATAGAGAGAGATAGACAGTGAAAGATAGAGAGATAGACAGAGAGAGAGAGAGACAGAGAGAGAGAGAACCCTTCAGGATTGCAGCGCAGAACCACCAGAACGACCTGGGTCTGAGACGGTTAAATTCCGATGACGGGTCCCACAGGCCGAGCTTGTATTCCCTCGAGTATCGAAGATTAAGGGGTGTTCTGATCGAGGGGTTTAAGATGATGGGTTTGGAGGGTGTGGGAGAGCCCAGAATGAGGGGTCAGAACATCAAAGTTGGAGCCAGGTGGCCAGGGGAGATGTCAGGAAGCACTTGACACAAAGTGGAGTGGAAATGGGGAACTCCCTCCCCTCGATAAGCCTGTCGAGGCTGAGATGGGGGGAGGGCAATTGTAAATTTCCAACCTGAGATTGGGAGATTTTTCTGGGTAAGGGGGGGATTGAGGATTACAGAACCGAGGGCAGCAGATGGAGTTAAGATGCAGATCAGCTGTGATCTGGTTGAATCGAGGAAGGCTCGAGGGGCAGAATGGCCTCCACCTCTTCCTGTCTAACAGGCTTGAGATGGGCTGAATGGCCTCCCAGACTACAAAGGTTCTCCCTCAGCACTGACCCTCCAACAGTGATTTCCATGAGCAGCCACAATCTCTCTCCATTCTCCCCTTAAGGCCACTTGCGAGCTTTACAGACCTGGCACTTTTCTGGAGGGGGTGTTGGGTGGGGTATTGAGAGATTCCTCTCTCACTCCCACACACCCACATCCTCATACACACTGATAAGGGAAGAAGTGTGGATTTAAGACGAAAGCAAAGCACAGTCGTTCGATCGCATTGTGATGCACTCTGTGGGCAAATAGCTGAGGGGTAGTTGCTGAGGTTGGGGGTTGGGGATGGCCCCGGAGAGGCGTTGACCATGCCAGTGCCTTTCGGAGAGTGCCAGGGGAGGCCCGAGGTTGGGTGAGGTTCTGGGAAAATTCTGGAAGCAGCTGGGCCCACCCTGGTGTGTAAATACTCGTGTATTGTGTCCAGGCTGTAGAGGGTGCCGCTGATATCATGTTCGTGGTTCAACGTGAAACCCTCTTGTGAATTGCGGCACGAGACTGTCTTTAAATTGCAGTGTCGGTTAGCGAACTGACAGTCGTTACAGCATAGCAGGCTATTCGGCCCATCGAGCTGATGCTAGAGAAACTACCTGCTTATTTATGATGTTTTGTGTGTACTCAATAAAATTAAACTTTGTTTCAATCAGTGGTATATTGTGTGTGTGTGTGTGTGTGTACACGTCTCTGCAAACAGGAACAGGAGTAGGCTCATTCAGCCCCTCTGAAACCTGTTACACAGGAACAGGGGTTCCCCATTTAGTTCTTCTCGAGCCTGTTACACACGAACAGGAGGACGCCATTCAGCCCCTCTCTCAAGCCTGTTACACAGGAACAGAAGGAGACCATTCATCCCCTCGAATCAGTTACGCAGGAACAGGAGGAGGCCATTCAGCCCCTCTCTCGAGACTGTTACACAGGAATAGGAAGAGGCCATTCACCCAATCTCGAGCCTGTTACACAGTAACGGTAGGAGGCCATTCTGCCTCCTGTCGAGGCTGAGATGGGGGGAGGGCAATTGTAAATTTCCAACCTGAGATTGGGAGATTTTTCTGGGTAAGGGGGGGATTGAGGATTACAGACCCGAGGGCAGCAGATGGAGTTAAGATGTAGATCAGCCGTGATCTGGTTGAATCGAGGCAGACTTGAGGGGCAGAATGGCCTCCTCCTGTTCCTGTGTAACAGGCTTGAGAGGGGCTGAATGGCCTCCCGCAGTCCAAAGGTCCTCCCTCAGTGCTGACCCTCTGACAGTACAGCATTCCTTCAGTACTCACCAGGTGTGTCAGCCTTGATTTTGGTGCTCATATATCTGGAGTCTGGCTTGTACCTGAGGGAAGTGTTGGCTTAGTGTTACTGTCAGTGGATCAGAGACCCAGGGTAATTCTCTGGGGACTTGGGTTCAAATGCCACTATAGCAGTTGGTGATATCCTGAATTCAATAAAAATCTGGAGTTAAAATTCTGTTGATGACCATGAGTCTGGGTCACTAATGCCCTTTAGGGAAGGAAATCTACCCTCCTTACCTGGATTGATCCATATGTGACTCCAGGCCCACAGCAACGTGGCTGACTCTTAAATTCCCTCCGAAATTGGGGATGGGCAATAAATGCTGGCCTAGTCAGTGATGTCCACATCCCATGAATGAACAAAACAAACCTGTGATTCCAAAGTGTGTGTTCTAGAGTGCAAGAAAATAAGTGTGTACTTACTTTCTGGACATATGAATCACAGAAAGTTAGTATGCAGTGAGTGATTAGGGAGTCAAATGGAAAGTTGTCCTTTATTGCGAGGGGGGGGATGGAGTATAAAAGTGGGGAAGTTTTGCTACAACTGGACAGGGCGTTGGTGAGACCGCTCCTGGGGCTCTGTGGACAGTTCTGGTCTCCTGACTTAAGAAGGGACAGACTCACATTGGAAGCCGTTCAGAGAAGGTTCACTCGGCTGATTCCTGGGACGAAGGGGGTTTGTCTGATGAGGAAAGGTTGAGCAGGTTGGGGCCTCTACCCATTGGAGTTTAGAAGAATGAGAGGTGATCTTATTGAAACGTATCAGATTCTGAGGAGAGGGGGTTTGACAGGGTGGATGCTGAGGGGATGTTTCCCCCCTCAAGGGGGGGAATCTAGAATGAGGGGAGGGGGGGGCACAGTTTCAGAATGAGGGGTCTCGTGTTGAAGATGGAGATGAGGAGGAATTTCTTGTCTCAGAGGGTGGTCAGTCTGTGGAATTCTCTCCCCCACTCCCCCTGAGAGCAGTGGGGGCCGGGTCACTGAATATATTCAAGACCGATAAAAGGTAAAAAAAAAAGTGCAGATGCTGGAAATCTAAAACATAAATAAAAATACTTGGAAAAACAGGTAGAGCTGGATCGAGGGCCAGTGATAGGTGGGGGAAGCCAAAAGATGTCACAGACAAAAGGATAAAGAGGTGTTGATGGTGGTGAAATTTGGTAAGAAATGTGCTAATGGCGACATTAAGGGTAGAAAGCAGGACAAGCAAGGTACAGATAGCCCTAGTGGGGGTGGGGTGGGGGGAAGTGATTGAAACAGACTAAAATCTAGAGATAAAACAATGAGATAAAACTAAAAAACTGTGGATGCTGGAAATCCAAAACAAAAACATAAACAGAAATCGCTGGAAAAACTCAGCCTGGCAGCAGCGGCGGGAGGAGCCGAGTTCTGTTGCAGGGTCATGAGGACTCGAAACGTCAACTGTGCCCTTCTCCGCCGATGTTGCCAGACCTGCTGAGTTTTTCCAGGTATTTCTGTTTGAGATAAAACAATGGATTGAACAGCACCTTATCTACCGACAAGGTACTTTACAGCCTTCCAGACTGAATAATGAGTTCAACAAGTTTATATCACAAACTCTCTCCTCCATCCTCACCCCATCTTTTCCAATAATTTATAAATCTTTTTCTATTCCCACCTATTCTCATTATTTTTAAATGTGTTTCCATCCATTGGTCTATCTGCTTTCTACCCTTAATGTCACCATTAGCACATTTCTTCGCCCATTTCACCACCATCAACACCTCTTTCTCCTTTTGTCTGTGACATCTCTTGGCTCCTCCCACCTATCACTGACCCTCGATCCAGCTCTAATTGTCCCTCCCCCCTGCCCCTTAAACCAGTTTATATTTCACCTTTCTTCTGTTTCCCCTAAGTTCTGGTCAAGAGTCACAGGGACTCGAAAGGTGAACTGTGCCCCTCCCCGCAGATGCTGCCAGACCTGCTGAGTTTTTCCAGGTATTTTTTGAGGGATTTGGTTGTGGATTTCCAGCCTTCGCTGGAACACTGATACATTCGAGGTGAAATTGACACACCGCCTTGTAACCAACAGCAACCAGGGAAAGGGGCAAAAGACTCAACTTCTGCTCTGCCTGTGAACCCCTTGAAGGACAAAATTCTTCCTTTAAAGAGAAACATTTTGTAAACGATTACGAGACTATCTTTCCCTGCCCAGAGGAATCTTAACAGCAGCGTCCCCCGCAGAGCCATGCTGTATACCAAGTCCGGGACTGTGTGCAGTCAGACACCGGCCGAGGATTCGCACCCAGGTATGAAGTTTGTTTTAACAACGTGAGTTCCCCGAGTGTCCGCGCAGTGTCTTTACCCCACCTCCCACCCACCCCCGCTCCCCAGAAGTTGGTGTTTGGGGAGAAGGGGAGTGAGCAGGAGTTCTCGAGAGCCAGTGGGATGCAGAGACAGAAACTGAGAGAGAGAGAGAGAGAGGCACAGAGATGGACTGGGGCGGAGGGGGCAGAGACGGATTCAGAGGGAGAGGGAGGTTCGGTTCGGTGGGTCTTTGGTACTAACATATTCATTTCAACACAAGAGCAAGTTTCAGTGGGAAACAATTCGTCTAACGGAACAGACAGGGAGATGGAAGAGGAATCCAACATATTGGCATCCCCCCTTGAAGAGGGAGCCCCGACCACCTCCCCAACCCAAACATTCCCTAAAAAGGGTGCACACAATGCGCCGGTGAACGGACTGGAGGCGGCCGATTGCAGAGTAAGTCGGAGAGGGAGAGGGAAAGGGAGAGAAAGAATGAAAAAGAGAGACAGAGAGAGAGAGAGAGAGAGACAGAGAGAGAAAGAGAGAGAGACACACAGAGAGAGAGAGACACGGAGAAAGAGAGACACAGAAAGAAAGAAAGAGAGAGACTGAGAGTAAGAGATAGAGACTGAGAGAAAAAGAGAGAGACAGAGAGAAAGAGAGACGGAGAGAGAATGGGTGACAGAAACACATGTGAGAGAGAGAGAGGCAATGGACAAACTCATTAATTCTCGCTTGAGTTTAGTGGGCTGGGAAGGGTCGGGAGTATTTGTCACTAAGAACCATTTCAGTCTGATGTGATGTTTGTGTGTCTGTGTCTCTCTTTCTGTGTCGCACTGCTGTCTCGCTCTCTCTCTCGTTCTGTTTCTCCAGCTCTCTCTCTGTGTCTCTCTCTCTTTCTTTCTCTCTGTCTCTCTTTCGTTCTCTCTGTCTCTCCCTCTTTCTTTCTCTCTGTCACTCTGTCTCTCTCTCTGTCGCTCTTTCGCTCTGTCTCTCGCTCTCTTTCTCTCTCTCACTCTTTCTCTCTCTCTGTCTGTCATAATTTTGTTAAACTAAGGCTGGGATCATTGGATGCAGTGTAATTCTCTCTCTCTCTCTCTGCCTCAGGTCCTGCAGTAAAGAAGAGGAAGAAGAGAGAAAGCTTCAAGGATCTGTACAGTATGGGCAATAAACTGGGCAGCGGCGGCTTCGGAACTGTTTACTCGGCTGTGAGGATCTCCGATGGAGCTCCGGTGAGAGAGGAGGGGAAAGGGAGGGCATTAATGAAATAAGCACATTGATATATAGACACACACACACTCAGACACAAACACAGGCACACACACCCAGACACACACAGAGACACACTCAGACACACTGAGAGACACACAAACACACACACACACTCAGACACAAACAAAAACATACATACACCCAGACACACACAGAGACACACTCAGACACACACAAACACACACACACACTCAAAGACACACACACACACTCAGACACACACAAACACACTCAGACACACACAAACACACACTCAGTCACACACAAACATACACTCAGACACACACAAACACACACACACACTCAAAGACACACACACACACACACTCAGACACACACTCAGACACACAAACACACGCACACACACTCAGAGACACATACACACAAAAACATTCACACAGACACTCACTCACACAAACCTGCACACAAACAGACACACAGAAACACTCACTCACTCACACAGAGATCCTCACAGTCATGCACAGCCAAACGCGCACACACACAAACACAAACTCAGACACACACACACACACAGGGATACACAGAGACACACTGCTATCTAGAAGCTTTCCTTTTTAGTGCAATAAACTATAAAACGCGAGCACAACATTACAACATTCCGGGGGTCGCAGGGTGGAGTGAAGATCCAAAATAATTCCCAGGAATCAATGTTTACACCTGCAGGTGTTGCTGATGTTTGTATAGGGGGGAGGGAGACAAGGTGTGTGTTAACTCAGTATGAAACTTTACTTAAAATATATCAATATCGCTGTAGTGTTTAAAGTCAGCTGGTTTGAATGAATTGAGATCCTGTTTCTGTCACAGGTGGCGGTTAAACACGTGCCCAGGAAGAAAGTGGTGAATTGGGGTCGTCTGGTGAGTTTCAAATTTATTAAATAAGACTTGTGAACGTGTCTCTGTCTGAGTGTGTGCGAGGGCGCATCTGAGAGTGTGCAAAGTGTGCATGAGAGTGTGCGAGTGTGTGGAAGTGTGAGAATGTGTGCAAGTGTGTCTGAGTGTGAGAATATGTGAGAGTGTGTGCGAGTGTGTCTGAGTGTGAGAATATGTGAGACTGTGTCTGAGTGTGTGTGCGAGTAACTCTGAATGTGACAGTATGCGAGTGTGCCTGAGTGTGTACAAGTAACTCTGAATGTGCGAGTGTGTCTGAGTGTGTATGAATAACTCTGAGTGTGTGTGCAAGTGTGTCTGAGTGTGTACAAGAAACTCTGAATGTGCGAGTTTTTCTGAGTGTGTGCGAACAGCTCTGAATGTCAGAGTGTGTACGAGTGCGTCTGAGTGTGTGTGAGTAAGTATGAATGTGCGAGTCTGCAAGCGTGTCTGAGTGTGTGCAAGTGACACTGAATGTGCGAGTGTGTCTGAGTGTGTGTATGAGTAACTCTGAATGTGAGTATGTGTGCGAGTTTGTCTGAGTGTGTGTGTAAGTCTGAATGTGAGAGTGTGCGAGTGTACCTGAGTATGAGCAAGTTTTTCTGAATGTGCGAGTGTGTCTGAGTGTGTGTGCGAGTAACTCTGAATGTGAGTGTGTGCGAGTGTGTCTGAATGTGTACCAGTAACTCTGAATGTGCGAGTGTGTCAGAGTGTGTTTGCGAGTTACTCTGAATGGGAGAGTGTGTACGAGTGTGTGTGTAAGTCTGAAAGTGAGAGTGTGCGTTTGTACCTGAGTGTGAGCAAGTAACTCTGAATGTGCGAGTGTGTCTGAGTGTGTGTGCGAGAAACTCTGAATGTTTTTGTCGGTGCGAGTGTGTCTGAGTGTGTACAAGTAACTCTGAATGTGCGAGTGTGTGCGAGTGTGTCTGAGTGTGTGCAAGTGTGTGCCTGAATGTGACAGAGTGTGTCTGAGTGTGTGTATATTGGAGGGCAGGAGTGAGAGTGAGTGTGAGTGTGTTTGTGCAGAGGAGCTGGTTCTTGTTTGTAATTCAGTGAAAATGACAAAGGCTGTCTTTTCAATCTCAAAGACACACCCACACCCTCAGACACACACAAACACACTCAGACACACACAAACACACACTCAGAGACACACACACACACACAAACATTCACACAGACACTCAATCACACAAACATGCACACAAACAGACACATAGACACACTCACTCACTCACAGTCATGCACTGACAAACACACACACACACACACACACACAGACACAAACACACTCAGACACACACACGCAGGGATACACAGAGACACACTGCTATCTAGAAGCTTCCGTTTTTAGTGCAATAAATTATAAAACGTGAGCACAACTTTACAACATTCCGGGGGTCGCGGGGGGAGTGAAGATCCAAAATAATTCCCAGGAATCAATGTTTACACCTGCAGGTGTTGCTGATGTTTCTATAGGGGGGAGGGAGACAAGGTGTTTGTTAACTCAGTATGAAACTTTACTTAAAATATATCAAAATCGATGTAGTGTTTAAAGTCAGCTGGTCTGAATGAATTGGGACCCTGTTTCTGTCACAGGTGGCGGTTAAACACGTGCCCAGGAAGAAAGTGGTGAATTGGGGTCGTCTTTTGAGTGTAAAATTTATTAAATAAGACTTGTGAACATGTCTCTGTCTGAGTGTGTGCGAGTGCGCATCAGAGAGTGTGCAAAGTGTGCATGTGAGTGTGCGAGTGTGTGGAAGTGTGAGAATGTGTGCAAGTGTGTCTGAGTGTAAGAATATGTGAGAGTGTGTGCGATTGTGTCTGAGTGTGAGAATATGTGAGAGTATGTGCGATTGTGTCTGAGTGTAAGAATATGTGAGAGTGTGTGCGAGTGTGTGTGCGAGTAACTCTGAATGTGACAGTGTGCGAGTGTGTCTGAGTGTTTACAAGTAACTCTGAATGTGCGAGTGTGTCTGAGTGTGTGTGAATAACTCTGAGTGTGTGTGCGAGTGTGTCTGAGTGTGTACAAGAAACTCTGAATGTGCGAGTATTTCTGAGTGTTTGCGAACAATTCTGAATGTGAGAGTTTGTACGAGTGCTTCTGAGTGTGTGTGAGTAAGTATGAATGTGAGAGTGTGCGAGTGTACCTGAGTGTGTGCAAGTGACTCTGAATGTGCGAGTGTGTCTGAGTGTGTGTGAGAGTAACTCTGAATGTGAGTATATGTGAGTGTGTCTGAGTGTACAAGTAACTCTGAATGTGCGAGTGTGTCTGAGTGTGTCTGTAAGTCTGAATGTGAGAGTGTGCGAGTGTACCTGAGAGTGAGGAAGTAACTCTGAATGTGCGAGTGTGTCTGAGTGTGTGTGCGAGTAACCCTGAATGTGAGTGTGTGTGCGAGTGTGTCTGAGTGTGTACAAGTAACTCTGAATGTGCGAGTCTGTCTGTGTGCGAGTAACTCTGAATGTGAGTATGTGTGCGAGTGTACCTGAGAGTGAGGAAGTAACTCTGAATGTGCGAGTGTGTCTGAGTGTGGGTGCAAATAACACTGAATGTGAGTGTGTGTGTGAGTGTGCCTGAGTGTGTACAAGTAACTCTGAATGTACGATTGTGTCAGAGTGTGTTTGCAAGTTACTCTGAATGGGAGAGTGTGTACGAGTGTGTCTGAGTGTGTGTGAGTAAGTCTGAAAGTGAGAGTGTGCATGTGTACCTGAGTGTGAGCAAGTAACTCTGAATGTGTGAGTGCGTCTGATTGTGTGCAAGTAACTCTGAATGTGCGCGTGACTCTGAGTTTGTGTGTGAGAAACTCTGAATGTGTTTGTCGGTGCAAGTGTGTCTGAGTGTGTACAAGTAACTCTGAATATGCCAGTGTGTGTGCGAGTGTGTCTGAGTGTGTGCAAGTGTGTGTTTGAATGTCAGAGAGTGTGTCTGAGTGTGTGCATATTGGAGGGTGGGTGTGAAAATGAGTGTGAGTGTGTTTGTGCAGAGGAGCTGGTTCTTGTTTGCAATTCAGTGAAAAATGACGAAGGCTTTATTTTTAATCTTCATTCTGTGATATATTTATTACAACCCTAGATCTCATTGCCTTTGAGATAATGGTTACTTTGCTGTCCCTCCGTGACATCAGTTTAGAGGGAAAAACCCAGGAAACTGACACATCGCAACAGAAAATTGTTAAAGGTGAGCTCGCCACCAGGGGTCGCCCCACAAGGGAGTGTTTTATTTAGAACTTCATTGTCAACTTGTGTTCCCCTCAAACCAGCCTCTTCCCACCCCCTACCCTCCCCCAACTCCATCTCCCCCAAACCAGCCTCTTCCCAGACCCTACACACCCCCAACTCCATCTCCCCCAAACCAGCCTCTTTCCACCCCCAACTCCATCTCCCCTCAAACCAGCCTCTTCCCACCCCCTACCCTCCCCCAACTCCATCTCCCCCAAACCAGCCTCTTCCCAGACCCTACACCCCCCCAACTCCATCTATCCCAAACCAGCCTCTTTCCACCCCCAACTCCATCTCCCCTAAACCATACTCTTCCCACTCCCAACTCCATCTCCCCTAAACCAGCCTCTTCCCATCCCCAACTCCATCTCCCCCAAACAAGCCTCTTACCAACCCCTACCCTCCCCCAACTCCATCTCACCAAATCAACCTCTTCCCACCCCCTACACACCCCCAACTCAATCTCCCCCAAACCAGCCTCTTCCCACCCCCAACTCTATCACCCCCCAAACCAGCCTCTTCCCACCCCCAACTCTATCACCCCCCAAACCAGCCTCTTCCCACCCCCAACTCCATCTCCCCAAACCAGCCACCTCCCACCCCCAACTCCATGTCACCCACTCTTTGTGAACTTGTTGCCTGCTGTCCATGTTCTGAATTCTGCCATCCTTGTGCCCTCTGTTTGCAGAATGACCGCCGCGTGCCCCTGGAGATCATCCTGATGAGGAAGGTGTCTTTGCCGGAGCACCGAGGTGTGATTCGCCTGCTGGACTGGTTCTCCAGGCCAGACGACTTCCTGCTGGTGATGGAGCGCCCGCCCAGAGCCAAGGACCTCTTCGACCTCATCGCCGAGCAGGGCCGGCTGTGCGAGGAGCGCTCCCGCTCCTTCTTCCGCCAGGCGGTGGAGGCACTGCGGCACTGCCATGCCTGTGGGGTCGCGCACCGGGACGTCAAGAGCGAGAACCTTCTGGTCGACCTGCGCACCGGCGAGCTCAAGCTCATCGACTTCGGCTCGGCAGCCCTGCTGCGCGACACCGCCTACACCGATGTCAGTGGTGAGTGCCCTATCTCAGCCCGGCCACCCCCTGGGGGCATCCCGGAAGCAGCTGGGGGCACAGCGGCTCCCCCTTTCTCTTTCTGACACCAGGGATCCCAGATTGTTGCGCGGGCACCAATTCCCTCCCACAGTGCGGCTCAGAACTGACCCTCCGACAGTGCGGAGCTCCCTCAGCACTGACGATCCAACTGTGCACTACTCCCTCAGCACTGACCCTCCGACAGTGCGGCACTCCCTCAGCACTGACCCTCCGACAGTGCAGAGCTCCCTCAGCACTGACCATCCAACTGTGCACTACTCCCTCAGCACTGTCCCTCCAAGAGTGCTCCGCTCCCTCAGCACTGACCATTCGACAGTGTGGCACTTCCTCAATACTGACCCTCCGACAGTGCGGCGCTCCCTCACTACTGACCCTCCGACAGTGCAGCGATCCCTCGGGACTGTCCCTCCGACAGTGCTCCGCTCCCTCAGCACTGACCCTCCAACAGTGCGGCGATCCCTCGGCACTGACCCTCCGACAGTGTGGCGCTCCCTCGGCACTGACCCACCGACAGTGCAGTGCTCCCTCAGTACTAGCACTGGGCTGGGGGTTATAAGGCAGAGGCCGAGCATCAGGCGTGGGTAATTTGGGGGCATCGGGGCGTTAAACCCCAAGGCAATGCTGGGTTGGTTAAATATTGTCACAGTGAATGTTGTCTGGTTTTAATCTTGTCCCTCTCTCTCTCTCTCTATTTCCCTCTCTTTCTGATGGAAATGCTCAGGCACCAGAGTGTTCAACCCACCAGAGTACATCAGTGAAGGGCGCTACCATGCCGTCTCCGCTACTGCCTGGTCCCTCGGGGTGTTGCTCTACATCATGGTCTGTGGTATTAACCCCTTCAAGCAAGATGAGGAAATCCTAGCTGGCGAGATCAAGCTGCCCTGCAGCATCTCCAAGGGTAAGTGCAGACGGGGTGGAGAGAGGGGATTTATTTTTGAAAAAACATCCTTCACTGTCTCCTTTCCTAAGATATCAAGACACAGGGGCAGGAGGAGGCCATTCTGCCCCCCAATCCTGCTCCCCATTCAATACGATCGCGTCTGATCCGATTGCTCCACAACTCCACTTCCCTGTCCGTCCCCCTCATAACCCTCGACTCCCCTCGTCGATCAGAGATCTGTCTCACTCGGCCTTGAATATATTCAGTGACCCGGCCCCCACTGCTCTCAGGGGGAGTGGGGGAGTGAATTCCACAGACTGACCACCCTCTGAGACAAGAAATTCCTCCTCATCTCCGTCTTCAACACGAGACCCCTCATTCTGAAACTGTGCCCCCTCCCCTCATTCTAGATTCCCCCCCTTGAGGTGGGGAAACATCCCCTCAGCATCCACCCTGTCAAACCCCCTCCCCTCAGAATCTGATATGTTTCAATAAGATCACCTCTCATTCTTCTAAACTCCAATGGGAAGAGGCCCCAACCTGCTCAACCTTTCCCCATCAGACAAACCCCCTTCGTCCCAGGAATCAGCCGAGTGAACCTCCTCTGGACTGCTTCCAATGCGAGTCTGTCCCTCCTTAAGTAAGGAGACCAGAACTGTCCACAGTGCCCCAGGAGCGGCCTCACCAACTCCCTGTCCAGTTGTAGCAAGACTTCCCCACTTTTATACTCCATCCCCACCTCGCAATAAAGGACAACTTTCCATTTGGCTTCCTAATCACACGCTGCATCTGCGTACCAACTTGTTGGGATTCATGTACCAGGACACCCAGATCCCTCTGCTCCGCCGCCTTCTGCAGTCTCTCTCTCTCTTTCTCACATTCATTTCTTCCCTGCGATGCAATATTTAACGGACTATCTTGTGCTTTCCCCTGCAGAGTGCGAGGAGCTGATACGATGGTGCCTCTCCATGCAACCCTCCGAACGGCCCACCCTCGACCAGATACTGTGCCACCCATGGGTGCAGCGGGACATCACCAGACTGAATGCCATGGGCCTCTGGAGCCCGTGGGAGACTCCGAGTGTAGCACCAGCCAGGAGAGACAGTAGGGAGCAGACAGACCGGACATGAACACACTCTGTTACTCATCACCGTGTGGATGGAGGAGGAACTTTAAGGACCGATGGGGACCTCGCCTGATCGCTCTGTCAGCAGTGGCTGGCTGGTCAGTGAACATTGGCCCCAGGGCCGGAGAGAACTCGAACTGCACACCCTGTGTTCGTCTCCCTTGTTCAACCTGAAAGACGGCGCCTCCGACAGTGCGGCTCTCCCTCAGCACTGACCCTCCTACAGTGTGGGACTCCCTCAGCACAGACTCTCATACAGCGCGTCTCATCACTGACCCTCCGACAATGCAGGGCTCCCTCAGTACTGACCCTCCAACAGTGATTTCCATGAGCAGCCACAATCTCTCTCCATTCTTGCCTTAAAGCCACCTGCAAGCTTTACAGACCTGGCACTTTTCTGGTTGGGGTGTTGGGTGGGGCATTGAGAGATTCCTCCCTCACTCCCCATGCCCCCCACATCCTCATGCACACTGATAAGGGAAGAAGTGTGGATTTAAGGGGAAAGCAACGCACAGTCGTTCGATCGCATTGTGACGCACTCTGTGGTCAAATATCTGAGGGGGAGTTGATGGGGTTGGGTGTGGGGGGAAGGCACCGGAGAGGCGTTTGCCATGCCAGTGCCTTCGGGAGAGTGCCAGGGGAGGTCCGAGGTTGGGTGAGGTTCTGGGGAAATTCTGGAAGCAGCTGGGCCCACCCTGGTCTGTAAATACTCGTGTATTGTGTCCAGGCTGTAGAGGGTGCCGCTGATATCATGTTCGTGGTTCAACGTGAAACCCTCTTGTGAATCGCGGCACGAGACTGTCTTTAAATCGCAGTGTAGTTTAGCGAACCGACAGTCGTTACAGCATAGCAGGCCATTCGGCCCATCGAGCTGATGCCAGAGAAACTACCTGCATATTTATGATGTTTTGTGTGTACTCAATAAAATTAAACATTGGTTCAGTCAGTGGTATATTGTGTGTGTGTGTGTGTGTGTACACGTCTCTGCAAACAGGAACAGGAGGAGGACATTCAGCCCGCTCTCTCGAGACTCTTACACAGGAACAGAAGGAGGCTCATTCAGCCCCTCTCAAACCTGTTACACAGGAACAGGAGGAGGCCATTCAGCCCCTTTCGAGCCTGTGACACAGGAACAGGAGGAAGCCCATTCATCAACTCTCAAGCCTCTTGCACAGGAACAGGAGGAGGCCATTCAAACCTTCTCTTTACTCTGTTACACAGGAACAGGAGTTACACCTCTCGAGCCTGTTGCAAAGAAACAGGAGGAGGCCATTCAGCCACTCACTAGCCTGTTACACAGGAACAGGTGGAGGGCCATTCAGCCCCGCTCTCAAGGCTATTGCACCAGAACAGGAGGAGGCCAGTCAGCCCCTCGAGCCTGTTGCACAGGAACAGGAGGAGTCTCATTCAGGCCCTTGAGCCTTGAAGGATTGAATGGCCTCCTCCTGTGGATGGCCCAATATGAAATTGTGGCAAACGCTGCCACCTGCTGGTCAACAAAACCTTGATGACCTGGCAGAGGCTCAACAGCAGTCAGGCAGGTTGGGTTTCAAACGCTCTTGTTGGGAGGTGGGCAGGTTGAACGTGGGTGTGGGGGTTAGAGCCTTTGAATGCGGAGGCGTTCGTAAAATCACAGAATGACACAGCTCAAGAGGAGGCCATTCGGCCGATCATGCATGTGCTGGCTCTTTGAAAGAGCTGTCCAATTAGCCCCACACTCTTGCCCCCGACCCCACCGGCTCTTCCCCCCCATAACCCCATCCAGTCTTTGTCGGTCTAACAATACCGAACTATTCTAATCCCATTTTCCAGCACTAGGCCCATAGACTCGTATGCCATGGCATCGCAAATACTTATAGAGTGGGGTGTATAATGGAGGCCAGAGGAAAGGGAGAGAGAGAGATGCAGAGACAGAGAGTGAGACAGGCAGAGTGAGAGAAAGAAAGCAAGAGATAGAGAAAGGGAGAGTTAGGCAAACAGCAAAAGAGAATGAGAGAAAGAGAGAGAGTAAGACAGACAAAGAGACAGAAAGTGAGAGAGAGAGATAGAGAGAGGGACCGAGAAAGACAGAGAGAAAGCGACACAGGAAAAGAGAGACATAAAGAGAGAGATGCAGCGATAGAGAGAGAGATAGAAGGACAGAGAGACACAGAGAGAGAGAGTCAGAGATTCAGAGACAGCAACAGAAAGAGACATAGAGAGAGACAGAGAGAGTGATAGAGAGCGAGTCAGAGAGAGACTGAGGAACAGAGAAAGAGAGAGTCAGAGAGCAAGAGACAGAGAGAGAGCGACAAAGAAATCGACAGAGAGCGAGAGACAGAGAGAGTGAGAGGCAGAGAGAGTGAGAGACAGATAGAGAGAAAGACAATTACAGAGAGACAGACACAGACAGAGACAGAGAGAGAAACCCCCTTCTGGATTGCAGCACAGAATCACCAGAACGACCTGGGTCTGAGAGGGTTAAATTCCGATGACGGGTCCCACAGGCCGAGCTTGTATTCCCTCGAGTATCGAAGATTAAGGGGTGTTCTGATCGAGGGGTTTAAGATGATGGGTTTGGAGGGGGTGGGAGAGGCCAGAATGAGGGGGCAGAACATCAAAGTTGGAGCCAGGCGGTCAGGGGTGATGTCAGGAAGCACTTGACACAAAGTGGAGTGGAAATGGGGAACTCCCTCCCCCCGATAAGCCTGTCGAGGCTGAGATGGGGGGAGGGCAATTGTAAATTTCCAGCCTGAGATTGGGAGATTTTTCTGGGTAAGGGGGGGATTGAGGATTACAGAACCGAGGGCAGCAGATGGAGTTAAGATGCAGATCAGCGTGATCTGGTTGAATCGAGGAATGCTCGAGGGGCAGAATGGCCTCATCCTGTTCATGTCTAACAGGCTTGAGAGGGGCTGAATGGCCTCCCAGGCTACAAAGGTTCTCTCTCAGTACTGACCCTCCAACAGTGATTTCCATGAGCAGCCACAATCTCTCTCCATTCTCCCCTTAAGGCCACTTGCGAGCTTTACAGACCTGGCACTTTTCTGGAGGGGGTGTTGGGTGGAGCATTGAGAGATTCCTGCTCACTCACACCCACGCCCCCCACATCCTCATGCACACTGATAAGAGAAGAAGTGTGGATTTAAGGGGAAAGCAACGCACAGTCGTTCGATCACTTTGTGATGCACGCTGTGGGCAAATAGCTGATGGGACGTTGGTGGGGTTGAGGGCGGGGGTTGGCTGAGGAGATGCATTGACCATGCCAGTGCCTTCGGGAGAGCGCCAGGGGAGGCCCGAGGTTGGGTGAGGATTTGGGCAAATTCTGGAAGCAGCTGGGCCCACCCTGGTCTGTAAATACTCGTGTATTGTGCCCAGGCTGTAGAGGGTGCCGCTGATATCATGTTCGTGGTTCAACGTGAAACCCTCTTGTGAATTGCGGCACGAGACTGTCTTTAAATCGCGGTGTCGGTTAGCGAACCAACAGTCGTTACAGCATAGCAGGCCATTCGGCCCATCGAGCTGATGCCAGAGAAACTACCTGCGTATTTATGATATTTTGTGTGTACTCAATAAAATTAAATGTTGTTTCATTCAGTGGTATAATGTGTGTGTGTGTGTGTGTACACGTCTCTGCAAACAGGAACAGTAAGAGGCCATTCAGCCCCTCTCTCAAGACTGTTACACAGGAACAGGAGGAGGCTCATTCAGGCCCTTGAGACTCGAAGGGATGAATGGCCTCATCCTGTGGATGGCCCAATCTGAAATTGTGGCAAACGCTGCCACCTGCTGGTCAACAAAACCTCAACGACCTGAAAGAGGCTCAACAGCAGTCAGGCAGGTTTCGTTTCAAAAGCTCATGTTGGGGAGTGGGCAGGTTGAACGGGGGTGGGGAGTGTGAGATAGAGAGAAAGGGAGAGTGAGGGAAACAGAGAAAGAAAGTGAGAGAAAGTGAGAGATTAAGACAGACAAACAGACAGAAAGTGAGAGAGAGATAGAGAGAGGGACCGAAAAACAGAGAGAGATAGAGACACAGGAAAAGAAAGACAAAAAGAGAGAGGCACAGAGATAGAGAGAGAGATAGAAGGACAGAGAGACGCAGAGAGAGAGACACAGAGAGAGAGAGAGAGTCAGAGATTGAGAGAGAGCAACAGAAAGAGAGATACAGGGAGAGACAGAGAGAGTGAGAAAGAGGGACCGAGAGAGACACAGAGAGGGAGAGATAAAGAGAGAGAGATAGTGAGAGAGAGTTGGAGAGATAGACAAAGAGAGAGAGAGACAGAGATAGAGAGAGAGAGAGACAGCGAGATAGAAAGATATACAGAGAGAGAGAGTCAGAGGGAGCAACAGAAAGAGAGCTAGAGGGAGAAACAGAGAGATTGTTATAGAGAGAGACAGAGAGAGAGAGAAAGAGGGACCGAGAGAGACACAGAGAGGGAGAGATAAAGAGAGAGAGATAGTGAGAGAGATATAGAGAGAGATAGACACTGAAAGATAGAGAGATAGACAGAGAGAGAGAGACAGAGAGAGAGAGACCCCTTCAGGATTGCAGCGCAGAATCACCAGAACGACCTGGGTCTGAGAGGGTTAAATTCCGATGACGGGTCCCACAGGCCGAGCTTGTATTCCCTCGAGTATTGAAGATTAAGGGGTGTTCTGATCGAGGGGTTTAAGATGATGGGTTTGGAGGGGGCGGGAGAGCCCAGAATGAGGGGGCAGAACATCAAAGTTGGAGCCAGGTGGTCAGGGGAGATGTCAGGAAGCACTTGACACAAAGTGGAGTGGAAATGGGGAACTCCCTCCCCCCGATAAGCCTGTCGAGGCTGAGATGGGGGGAGGGCAATTGTAAATTTCCAACCTGAGATTGGGAGATTTTTCTGGGTAAGGGGGGGATTGAGGATTACAGAACCGAGGGCAGCAGATGGAGTTAAGATGCAGATCAGCTGTGATCTAGTTGAATCGAGGAACGGTTGAGGGGCAGAATGGCCTCCTCCTGTTCCTGTCTAACAGGCTTGAGAGGGTCTGAATGGCCTCCCAGACTACAAAGGTTCTCCCTCAGCACTGACCGTCTGACAGTGCGGATCAGTACTGACCCTCCGACAGTGATTTCCATGAGCAGCCGCAATCTCTCTCCATTCTCCCCTTAAGGTCACTTGCGAGCTTTACAGACCTGGCACTTTTCTGGAGGAGGTGTTGGGTGAGGCATTGAGAGATTCCTCACACACTCCCACCCCCACCACCCACACGTCACCCCCCCCAACATCTTCATGCACACTGATAAGGGAAGAAGCGTCGATTGAAGGCGAGAGCAATCCACAGTCGTTCGATCGCTTTGCGATGCACGATGTGGGCAAATAGCTGAGGGGGAGTTGGTGGGGTTGGGGTTGGGGGATTGGAAGTGGAGAGGCGTTGACCATGCCAGTGCCTTCGGGAGAGTGCCAGGGGAGGCCCGAGGTTGGGTGAGGTTCTGGGGAAATTCTGGAAGCAGCTGGGCCCACCCTGGTCTGTAAATACTCGTGTATTGTGTCCGGGCTGTAGAGGGTGCCGCTGATATCATGTTCGTGGTTCAACGTGAAACCCTCTTGTGAATCGCGACACGAGACTGTCTACAAATCGCGGTGTCTCTTAGCGAACCGACAGTCGTTACATCATAACAAGCCATTCAGCACATCCACCTTGTGCCAGAGAAACTACCTGCGTATTTATGATGTTTTGTGTGTACTCAATAAAATTAAACATTGTTTCAGTCAGTGGTGTATTGAGTGTTTGTGTGTGTACACGTCTCTGCAAACAGGAAAAGAAAGAGGCCATTCAGCCCCTCTCTCAAAACTGTTACACAGGGACAAGACGAGGCTCAGTCAGGACCTTGAGATTCGAAGGGCTGAATGGCCTCCTCCTGTGAATGGCCCAATCTGAAATTCTGGCAAACGCTGCCACCTGCTGGTCAACAAAATCTCGGTTACCTGACAGAGGCTCAACAGCAGTCAGGCAGGTTCAGTTTCAAAAGCTCATGGTGGGGAGTGGGCAGGTGAGATAGAGAGAAAGAGACAGTGAGGCAAACAGAGAAAGAGAGTGAGAGAAAGAGAGAGAGTAAGACAGACAAACAGACAGAAAGTGAGAGATAGAGATAGAGAGAGGGACCGAGAAAGAGAGATAGAGACACAGGAAGAGAGAGACACAGAGATAGTGAGAGAGAGAGAGATAGAAGGACAGAGAGAGACACAGAGACAGAGAGAGAGACCGAGAAAGAGAGAGATAGAGGCACATGAAAAGAGAGACAAAAAGAGAGTGACACAGAGATAGAGAGACACAGAGAGAGAGACACAGAGAGAGAGAGAGTCAGAGAGAGCAACAGAAAGAAAGATAGAAGGAGAAACAGAGAGATTGTTATAGAGAGAGACAGAGAGAGAGAGAAAGAGGGACCGAGAGAGACACAGAGAGGGAGAGATAGAGAGAAATAGACAGTGAAAGATAGAGAGATAGACAGACAGAGAGAGACAGAGAGAGAGAGTACTTCAGGATTGCAGCGCAGAATCACCAGAACGACCTGGGTCTGAGAGGGTTAAATTCTGATGACGGGTCCCACAGGCCGAGCTTGTATTCCCTCGAGTAGCGAAGATTAAGGGGTGTTCTGATCGAGGGGTTTAAGATGATGGGTTTGGAGGGGGTGGGAGAGCCCAGAATGAGGGGGCAGAACATCAAAGTTGGAGCCAGGCGGCCAGGGGAGATGTCAGGAAGCACTTGACACAAAGTGGAGTGGAAATGGGGAACTCCCTCCCCCCGATAAGCCTGTCGAGGCTGAGATGGGGGGAGGGCAATTGTAAATTTCCAGCCTGAGATTGGGAGATTTTTCTGGGTAAGGGGGGGGATTGAGGATTACAGAACCGAGGGCAGCAGATGGAGTTAAGATGCTGATCAGCTGCGATCTAGTTGAATCGAGGAAGGCTCGAGGGGCAGAATGGCCTCCAACCGTTCCTGTCTAACAGGCTTGAGAAGGGCTGAATGGCCTCCGAGATTACAAAGATTCTCCCTCAGTACTGACCCTCCAGCAGTGATTTCCATGAGCAGCCGCAATCTCACTCCATTCTCCCCTTAAGGCCAGTTGCAAGCTTTACAGACCTGGCACTTTTCTGGAGGGGGTGTTGTGTGGGGCATTGAGAGAATCCTCCCTCAATCCCACCCCCACCCCCATCCCCCATCCCCCCACATCCTCATGCACACTGATAAGGGGAGAAACGTTGATTTAAGGCGAAAGCAACAGACAATTGTTCGATCGCATTGTGACGCACGCTGTGGGCAAATAGCTGATGGGACGTTGGTGGGGTTGGGTGTGGGGTGATTGGCACCGGGGAGGCGTTGGCCATGCCAGTGACTTCGGGAAAGCTCCAGGGGAGGCCCGAGGTTGGGTGAGGTTCTGGGGAAATTCTGGAAGCAGCTGGGCCCACCCTGGTCTGTAAATACTCGTGTATTGTGTCCAGGCTGTAGAGGGTGCCGCTGATATCATGTTCGTGGTTCAACGTGAAACCCTCTTGTGAATCGCGGCACGAGACTGTCTTTAAGTTGCGGTATTGGTTGGCGAACCGACAGTTGTTACAGCATAGCTGGCCATTCGGCCCATCGAGCTGATGTCAGAGAAACTACCTGCCTATTTATGATGTTTTGTGAGTACTCAGTAAAATTAAACATTGTTTCATTTAGTGGTATATTGTGTGTGAGTGTTTGTGTACACGTCTCTGCAAACAGGAACAGGAGGAGGCCATTCAGCCCCTCTCGATCGAGCTTGATCCACAGGAAACAGTCGTTCAGTCCCTTTCATGCCTGTGACACAGGACCAGTATGAGGCCATTCAGCACCTCTCGAACCTGTTACGCAGGAACAGGAGGAGGCCATTCAGCCACTCTCTCGAGTCTGTTACACAGGAACAGGAGGAGGACATTCAGCACCTTGAACCTGTTACACAGGAACTGGATGAGGCCATTCAGCCCCTCTCTCAAGCCAGTTACACAGGCACAGGAGGTGCTCCATTCAGTCCCTCTCGAGCCTGTTACAAAGGAACAGGTGGAGGGCCATTCAGCCCCCCTCTCAAGACTGTTGCACAGGAACAGGAGGAGGCCATTCAGACCCTCGAGCCTGATGCACAGGAACAGGAGGAGGCTCATTCAGGCCCTTGAGCCTCGAACGGATGAATGGCCTCCTCCTGTGGATGGCCCAATATGAAATTGTGGCAAATGCTGCCACCTGCTGGTCAACAAAACCTCGACGACCTGACAGAGGCGCAACAGCAGTCAGACAGGTTCAGTTTCAAAAGCTCATGTTGGGGAGTGGGCACGTTGAACGGGGGTGGGGCACTGGTGCGTGGAGCCTTTGAAGGCTTAGGCATTCGTACAATCCCAGAATGACACAGCTCAAGAGGAGGCCATTCAGCCCATCATGCATGTGCTGGATCTTTGAAAGAGCTGTCCAATTAGCCCCACACTATTCCCCCCGATCCCACTGGCTCTTCCCCCCCCCATAACACTGCACGTTTTTCCCCTTCCAGTAGTTATCCAATTACCTCTTTAGCGAAGAGAGAGAGAGAAAGACAAGGAAAGCCTGACCGTAGTGAAAGGAAGATGTGCGTTTATATAGCGCCTTTCACCACCAGCAGATACCTCCAAGTGCCTCGCAGCCAATGAAGCACCTTTGCGGGTGGGATCACTCTCGTAGGGGAAAGGAATCGCCATTTTGCTACAGAGGAAGATCCCACGATCAGCTGATGTCACACGATGACCCAGGTCGTCTGTTCCTTTTCGTGGTGTTGTCTGAGGGATACGTTTCGGGCCCAGGACACTGGGATGAATTCTTCCCCCCAACCCCCACCCAAACCCCAGGCAGCCCGCTTTCCTTCCATTAGGGGCCAGGGGATCTTTTATGTCCACCTGAGGGGGTGGACGCAGGCCTCAGGTTTAATGTCTCCTCCTGAAGGATGGAGAGAGAGAGAGAGAGAGAGGGATGTGATGAGAGAGTTGAGGCAAAGGTTGATGTTGGATTGAGGGAGGGCGATGGAGAGGTAAGTGATGTGTCATAGAGTCATAGAGGTCTAGAGCACAGAAAAAGGCCCTTTGGCCCATCCAGTCTGTGTCAGTCAAACAAGTAGGGAACTATTCTAATCCCATTTTCCAGCACTAGGCCCATAGCCTTGTATGCCATGGCATCACCAATACTTATAGAGTGCGGTGTATAATTGAGGCCAGAGGAAAGGGAAAGAGAGACAGATAGAGAGACAGTGACAGAGAGTGAGACAGGCAGTGTGAGACAGGGTGAGAGAAAGAGAAAAAGAGAGAGAGAAAGGGAGTGTGAGCAAAACAGAGAAAGAGAGATGAGAGAGACAGAGAGAGATAGAGACTGAGACCGACCGAGAGACACAGAAAGAGAGAGAGAGAGATAGAGAGAGGAACTGAGAAAGAGACAAAGAGAAAGAGACACAGGAAAAGACAGACAAAAAGAAAGAGACGCAGAGATAGAGAGAGAGATAGAAGGACAGAGAGACAGAGAGAGAGAGAGACAGAGAGAGAGTGCGAGAGTGAGTCAGAGTCTGAGAAAGCAACAGAATGAGAGATAGTGGGAAAGACAGAGAGATAGAGAGAGACAGAGAGAGAAAGAGAGATAGAGAGTGAGAGAGACCGAGAGAGAGAGCGTCAGATATATAGAGAGAGAGAGTGATAGATAGAGAGAGAAAGTGATAGACAGAGAGAGACAGAGACACAGAGAGAGACATAGACAGAGATACAGAGAGAGAGAGAGACAGAGAGAGATAGAGAGAGAAACAGAGTGAGAGAGAGATACAGAGAGAGAGAGAGATAGGGAGGGAGAGAGACAGAGACAGAGAGAAAGGCACAGAGAGAGAGCGACAGATAGAGAAAGAGAGAGATAGATAGAGAGAGAAAGAGATAGACAGAGAGAGATAGACAGAGATACAGAGAAAGGCAGAGACAGAGCGATAGACACAGAGAGACAGAGAGAGAGAGACAGAGAGAGATAGAGTGAGACACAGAGAGTGAGAGAGAGAAAGAGAGAGAGTAAAACAGAGAGAGAGAGACAGAGAGAGAGAGAAAGAGAGACTGAGAGAGACATAGGGAGAGAGAGAGAAGTTAGTGAGAGAGAGATAGAGAGAGATAGAGAGTGAAAGACAGAGTGAGATCGACAGAGAGAGATCGACATAGAGAGAGCAAGAGATAAACAGAGAGAGAGAGAGGCAGAGAGCCAGAGACAGAGAGATACAGAGAGAGACACAAAGAGAGACAGAGAGAGACAGAGCGAAATAGAGAGATAGAGATAGAGATGTGGAGAGACAGTAAGAGAGAGACAGAGAGAGAGAGAGGCAGAGTGAGAGAGACACAGAGAGCCAGAGACAGAAAGAGATAGAGAGAGAGAGTAAGAGAGTGAGAGAGAGAGAGACAGAGTGAGACAGAGAGAGAGAGCACTTCAGGATTGCAGCGCAGAATCACCAGAACGACCTGGGTCTGAGAGGGTTAAATTCCGATGACGGGTCCCACAGGCCGAGCTTGTATTCCCTCGAGTATCGAAGATTAAGGGGTGTTCTGATCGAGGGTTTTAAGATGATGGTTTGGAGGGGGTGGGAGAGCCCAGAATGAGGGGGCAGAACATCAAAGTTGGAGCCAGGTGGCCAGGGGAGATGTCAGGAAGCACTTGACACAAAGTGGAGTGGAAATGGGGAACTCCCTCCCCTCGATAAGCCTGTCGAGGTTGAGATGGGGCAAGGGCAATTGTAAATTTCCAGCCTGAGATTGGGAGATTTTTCTGGGTAAGGGGGGGATTGAGGATTACAGAACCGAGGGCAGCAGATGGAGTTAAGATGCAGATCAGCCGTGATCTGGTTGAATCGAGGCAGACTTGAGGGGCAGAATGGCCTCCTCCTGTTCCTGTGTAACAGGCTTGAGATGGGCTGAATGGCCTCCCGCAGTCCAAAGGTCCTCCCTCAGCGCTGACCCTCTGACAGTACAGCATTCCTTCAGTACTCACCAGGTGTGTCAGCCTTGATTTTGGTGCTCATATATCTGGAGTCTGGCTTGTACCTGAGGGAAGTGTTGGCTTAGTGTTACTGTCAGTGAATCAGAGACCCAGGGTAATTCTCTGGGGACCTGGGTTCAAATGCCACTATAGCAGTTGGTGATATCCTCAATTCAATAAAAATCTGGAGTTAAAATTCTGTTGATGACCATGAGTCTGGGTCACTAATGCCCTTTAGGGAAGGAAATCTACCCTCCTTACCTGGATTGATCCATATGTGACTCCAGGCCCACAGCAACGTGGCTGACTCTTAAATTCCCTCCGAAATTGGGGATGGGCAATAAATGCTGGCCTAGTCAGTGATGTCCACATCCCATGAATGAACAAAACAAACCTGTGATTCCAAAGTGTGTGTTCTAGAGGGAAAGAAAATAAGTGTGTACAGACTTTCTGGACATATGAATCACAGAAAGTTAGAATGCAGTGAGTGATTAGGGAGGCAAATGGAAAGTTGTCCTTTATTGCGAGGGGGGGATGGAGTATAAAAGTGGGGAAGTCTTGCTACAACTGGACAGGGTGTTGGTGAGGCCACTCCTGGGGCTCTGTGGACAGTACTGGTCTCCTTACTTAAGGAGGGACAGACACGCATTGGAAGCCGTTCAGGGAAGGTTCACTCAGCTGATTCCTGGGACGAAGGGGGTTTGTCTTATGAGGAAAGGTTGAGCAGGTTGGGGCCTCTACCCATTGGAGTTTAGAAGAATGAGAGGTGATCTTATTGAAACATATCAGATTCTGAGGGGAGGGGGTTTGACAGGGTGGATGCTGAGGGGAAGTTTCCCCCCTCAAGGGGGGGGAATCTAGAACGAGGGGAGGGGGGGCACAGTTTCAGAATGAGGGGTCTCCCATTGAAGACGGAGATGAGGAGGAATTTCTTCTCTCGGAGGGTGGTCAGTCTGTGGAATTCGCTCCCCCACTCCCCCTGAGAGCAGTGGGGGCCGGGTCACTGAATATATTCAAGACCGATAAAAGGTAAAAAAAAAGTGCAGATGCTGGAAATCTAAAACATAAATAAAAATACTTGGAAAAACAGGTAGAGCTGGATCGAGGGCCAGTGATAGGTGGGGGAAGCCAAAAGATGTCACAGACAAAAGTATAAAGAGGTGTTGATGGTGGTGAAGTTTGGTAAGAAATGTGCTAATGGCGACATTAAGGGTAGAAAGCAGGACAAGCAAGGTACAGATAGCCCTAGTGGGGGTGGGATGGGGGGAAGTGATTGAAACAGACTAAAATCTAGAGATAAAACAATGAGATAAAACTAAAAAACTGTGGATGCTGGAAATCCAAAACAAAAACATAAACAGAAATCGCTGGAAAAACTCAGCCTGGCAGCAGCGGCGGGAGGAGCCGAGTTCTGTTGCAGGGTCATGAGGACTCGAAACGTCAACTGTGCCCTTCTCCGCCGATGTTGCCAGACCTGCTGAGTTTTTCCAGGTATTTCTGTTTGAGATAAAACAATGGATTGAACAGCACCTTATCTACCGACAAGGTACTTTACAGCCTTTCAGACTGAATAATGAGTTCAACAACTTTATATCACAAACTCTCTCCTCCATCCTCACCCCATCTTTTCCAATAATTTATAAATATTTTTCTATTCCCACCTATTCCCATTATTTTAAATGTGTTTC
The DNA here is from genome assembly GCA_026770705.1 of Isurus oxyrinchus. Classification (NCBI taxonomy): domain Eukaryota; kingdom Metazoa; phylum Chordata; class Chondrichthyes; order Lamniformes; family Lamnidae; genus Isurus; species Isurus oxyrinchus. Next base: position 444,465 of record JANJGN010000310.1, on the reverse strand, counting down.
CATCCATTGGTCTATCTGCTTTCTACCCTTAATGTCGCCATTAGCACATTTCTTCGCCCATTTCACCACCATCAACACCTATTTCTCCTTTTGTCTGTGACATCTCTTGTCTCCCCCACCTATCACTGACCCTCGATCCAGCTCTAATTGTCCCCTCCCCCCTGCCCCTTAAACCAGTTTATATTTCACCTTTCTTCTGTTTCCCCTAAGTTCTGGTCAAGAGGCACAAGGACTCGAAAGGTGAACTGTGCCCCTCCCCGCAGATGCTGCCAGACCTGCTGAGTTTTTCCAGGTATTTTTTGAGGGATTTGGTTGTGGATTTCCAGCCTTCGCTGGAACACTGATACATTCGAGGTGAAATTGACACACCGCCTTGTAACCAACAGCAACCAGGGAAAGGGGCAAAAGACTCAACTTCTGCTCTGCCTGTGAACCCCTTGAAGGACAAAATTCTCCCTTTAAAAAGAAACATTTTGTAAACGATTACGAGACTATCTTTCTCTGCCCAGAGGAATCTTAACAGCAGCGTCCCCCGCAGAGCCATGCTGTATACCAAGTCCGGGACTGTGTGCAGTCAGACACCGGCCGAGGATTCGCACCCAGGTATGAAGTTTGTTTTAACAACGTGAGTTCCCCGAGTGTCCGCGCAGTGTCTTTACCCCACCTCCCACCCACCCCCGCTCCCCAGAAGTTGGTGTTTGGGGAGAAGGGGAGTGAGCAGGAGTTCTCGAGAGCCAGTGGGATGCAGAGACAGAAACTGAGAGAGAGAGAGAGAGAGGCACAGAGATGGACTGGGGCGGAGGGGGCAGAGACGGATGGAGAGAGAGGCAGGTTCGGTTCAGTGGGTCTTTGGTACTAACATATTCATTTCAACACAAGAGCAAGTTTCAGTGGGAAACAATTCGTCTAACGGAACAGACAGGGAGATGGAAGAGGAATCCAACATATTGGCATCCCCCCTTGAAGAGGGAGCCCCGACCACCTCCCCAACCCAAACATTCCCTTAAAAAGGGTGCACACAATGCGCCGGTGAACGGACTGGAGGCGGCCGATTGCAGAGGAAGTCGGAGAGGGAGAGGGAAAGGGAGAGAAAGAATGAAAAAGAGAGACAGAGACAGAGAAAGAGAGAGAGAGAGAGAAAGAGAGACAGAGAGAGAAAGAGAGAGAGACACACAGAGAGAGAGAGAGACACGGAGAAAGAGAGACACAGAAAGAAAGAAAGAGAGAGACTGAGAGTAAGAGATAGAGACTGAGAGAAAAAGAGAGAGACAGAGAGAAAGAGAGACAGAGAGAAAGAGAGACGGAGAGAGAATGGGTGACAGAAACACATGTGAGTGAGCGAGAGAGGCAATGGACAAACTCATGAATTCTCGTTTGAGTTTAGTGGGCTGGGAAGGGTCGGGAGTATTTGTCACTAAGAACCATTTCAGTCTGATGTGATGTTTGTGTGTCTGTGTCTCTCTTTCTGTGTCTCACTGCTGTCTCGCTCTCTCTCTCGTTCTGTTTCTCCAGCTCTCTCTCTGTCTCTCTCTCTCTTTCTTTCTCTCTGTCTCTCTTTCTTTCTCTCTGTCTCTCCCTCTTTCTTTCTCTCTGTCACTCTGTCTCTCTCTCTGTCGCTCTTTCGCTCTGTCTCTCGCTCTCTTTCTCTCTCTCACTCTTTCTCTCTCTCTGTCTGTCATAATTTTGTTAAAGTAAGGCTGGGATCATTGGATGCAGTGTAATTCTCTCTCTCTCTCTCTGCCTCAGCTCCTGCAGTAAAGAAGATGAAGAAGAGAGAAAGCTTCAAGGATCTGTACAGTGTGGGCAATAAACTGGGCAGCGGCGGCTTCGGAACTGTTTACTCGGCTGTGAGAATCTCCGATGGAGCTCCGGTGAGAGAGGAGGGGAAAGGGAGGGCATTAATGAAATAAGCACATTGATATATAGACACACACACACTCAGACACAAACACAGGCACACACACCCAGACACACACAGAGACACACTCAGACACACACAGAGACACACAAACACACACACACACTCAGACACAAACAAAAACATACACACACCCAGACACACACAGAGACACACTCAGACACACACAAACACACACACACTCAAAGACACACACACACACTCAGACACACACAAACACACACACACACTCAAAGACACACACACACACACACTCAGACACACAAACACACGCACACACACTCAGAGACACATACACACAAAAACATTCACACAGACACTCACTCACACAAACCTGCACACAAACAGACACACAGAAACACTCACTCACTCACACAGAGATCCTCACAGTCATGCACAGCCAAACACGCACACACACAAACACACACTCAGACACACACACACACACAGGGATACACAGAGACACACTGCTATCTAGAAGCTTTCCTTTTTAGTGCAATAAATTATAAAACGTGAGCACAACATTACAACATTCCAGGGGTCGCAGGGTGGAGTGAAGATCCAAAATAATTCCCAGGAATCAATGTTTACACCTGCAGGTGTTGCTGATGTTTGTATAGGGGGGAGGGAGACAAGCTATGTGTTAACTCAGTATGAAACTTTACTTAAAATATATCAATATCGCTGTAGTGTTTAAAGTCAGCTGGTTTGAATGAATTGAGATCCTGTTTCTGTCACAGGTGGCGGTTAAACACGTGCCCAGGAAGAAAGTGATGAATTGGGGTCGTCTGGTGAGTTTCAAATTTATTAAATAAGACTTGTGAACGTGTCTCTGTCTGAGTGTGTGCGAGGGCGCATCTGAGAGTGTGCAAAGTGTGAATGAGAGTGTGCGAGTGTGTGGAAGTGTGAGAATGTGTGCAAGTGTGTCTGAGTGTGAGAATATGTGAGAGTGTGTCTGAGTGTGTGTGCGAGTAACTCTGAATGTGACAGTATGCGAGTGTGCCTGAGTGTGTACAAGTAACTCTGAATGTGCGAGTGTGTCTGAGTGTGTATGAATAACTCTGAGTGTGTGTGCAAGTGTGTCTGAGTGTGTACAAGAAACTCTGAATGTGCGAGTTTTTCTGAGTGTGTGCGAACAGCTCTGAATGTCAGAGTGTGTACGAGTGCGTCTGAGTGTGTGTGAGTAAGTATGAATGTGCGAGTCTGCAAGCGTGTCTGAGTGTGTGCAAGTGACACTGAATGTGCGAGTGTGTCTGAGTGTGTGTATGAGTAACTCTGAATGTGAGTGTGTGTGCGAGTTTGTCTGAGTGTGTGTGTAAGTCTGAATGTGAGAGTGTGCGAGTGTACCTGAGTATGAGCAAGTTTTTCTGAATGTGCAAGTGTGTCTGAGTGTGTGTGCGAGTAACTCTGAATGTGAGTGTGTGCGAGTGTGTCTGAATGTGTACCAGTAACTCTGAATGTGCGAGTGTGTCAGAGTGTGTTTGCGAGTTACTCTGAATGGGAGAGTGTGTACGAGTGTGTGTGTAAGTCTGAAAGTGAGAGTGTGCGTTTGTACCTGAGTGTGAGCAAGTAACTCTGAATGTGCGAGTGTGTCTGAGTGTGTGTGCGAGAAACTCTGAATGTTTTTGTCGGTGCGAGTGTGTCTGAGTGTGTACAAGTAACTCTGAATGTGCGAGTGTGTGCGAGTGTGTCTGAGTGTGTGCAAGTGTGTGTCTGAATGTGACAGAGTGTGTCTGAGTGTGTGTATATAGGAGGGCAGGAGTGAGAGTGAGTGTGAGTGTGTTTGTGCAGAGGAGCTGGTTCTTGTTTGTAATTCAGTGAAAATGACAAAGGCTGTCTTTTCAATCTCAAAGACACACCCACACCCTCAGACACACACAAACACACTCAGACACACACAAACACACACTCAGAGACACACACACACACACACAAACATTCACACAGACACTCAATCACACAAACATGCACACAAACAGACACATAGACACACTCACTCACAGTCATGCACTGACAAACACACACACACACACACACACACACACACACACACAAACACACTCAGACACACACACGCAGGGATACACAGAGACACACTGCTATCTAGAAGCTTCCGTTTTTAGTGCAATAAATTATAAAACGTGAGCACAACATTACAACATTCCGGGGGTGGCGGGGGGAGTGAAGATCCAAAATAATTCCCAGGAATCAATGTTTACACCTGCAGGTGTTGCTGATGTTTCTATAGGGGGGAGGGAGACAAGGTGTGTGTTAACTCAGTATGAAACTTTACTTAAAATATATCAAAATCGATGTAGTGTTTAAAGTCAGCTGGTTTGAATGAATTGGGATCCTGTTTCTGTCACAGGTGGCGGTTAAACACGTGCCCAGGAAGAAAGTGGTGAATTGGGGTCATCTTTTGAGTGTAAAATTTATTAAATAAGACTTGTGAACGTGTCTCTGTCTGAGTGTGTGCGAGTGCGCATCAGAGAGTGTGCAAAGTGTGCATGTGAGTGTGCGAGTGTGTGGAAGTGTGAGAATGTGTTCAAGTGTGTCTGAGTGTAAGAATATGTGAGAGTGTGTGCGATTGTGTCTGAGTGTGAGAATATGTGAGAGTATGTGCGATTGTGTCTGAGTGTAAGAATATGTGAGAGTGTGTGCGAGTGTGTGCGAGTAACTCTGAATGTGACAGTGTGCGAGTGTGTCTGAGTGTTTACAAGTAACTCTGAATGTGCGAGTGTGTATGAGTGTGTGTGAATAACTCTGAGTGTGTGTGCGAGTGTGTCTGAGTGTGTACAAGAAACTCTGAATGTGCGAGTATTTCTGAGTGTTTGCGAACAATTCTGAATGTGAGAGTTTGTACGAGTGCTTCTGAGTGTGTGTGAGTAAGTATGAATGTGAGAGTGTGCGAGTGTACCTGAGTGTGTGCAAGTGACTCTGAATGTGCGAGTGTGTCTGAGTGTGTGTGAGAGTAACTCTGAATGTGAGTATGTGTGAGTGTGTCTGTAAGTCTGAATGTGAGAGTGTGCGAGTGTACCTGAGAGTGAGGAAGTAACTCTGAATGTGCGAGTGTGTCTGAGTGTGTGTGCGAGTAACCCTGAATGTGAGAGTGTGCGAGTGTACCTGAGAGTGAGGAAGTAACTCTGAATGTGCGAGTGTGTCTGAGTGTGTGTGCGAGTAACCCTGAATGTGAGTGTGTGTGCGAGTGTGTCTGAGTGTGTACAAGTAACTCTGAATGTGCGAGTCTGTCTGTGTGCGAGTAACTCTGAATGTGAGTATGTGTGCGAGTGTACCTGAGAGTGAGGAAGTAACTCTGAATGTGCGAGTGTGTCTGAGTGTGGGTGCAAATAACACTGAATGTGAGTGTGTGTGTGAGTGTGCCTGAGTGTGTACAAGTAACTCTGAATGTACGATTGTGTCAGAGTGTGTTTGCAAGTTACTCTGAATGGGAGAGTGTGTACGAGTGTGTCTGAGTGTGTGTGAGTAAGTCTGAAAGTGAGAGTGTGCATGTGTACCTGAGTGTGAGCAAGTAACTCTGAATGTGTGAGTGCGTCTGATTGTGTGCAAGTAACTCTGAATGTGCGCGTGACTCTGAGTTTGTGTGTGAGAAACTCTGAATGTGTTTGTCGGTGCAAGTGTGTCTGAGTGTGTACAAGTAACTCTGAATATGCCAGTGTGTGTGCGAGTGTGTCTGAGTGTGTGCAAGTGTGTGTTTGAATGTCAGAGAGTGTGTCTGAGTGTGTGCATATTGGAGGGTGGGTGTGAAAATGAGTGTGAGTGTGTTTGTGCAGAGGAGCTGGTTCTTGTTTGCAATTCAGTGAAAAATGACGAAGGCTTTATTTTTAATCTTCATTCTGTGATATATTTATTACAACCCTAGATCTCATTGCCTTTGAGATAATGGTTACTTTGCTGTCCCTCCGTGACATCAGTTTAGAGGGAAAAACCCAGGAAACTGACACATCGCAACAGAAAATTGTTAAAGGTGAGCTCGCCACCAGGGGTCGCCCCACAAGGGAGTGTTTTATTTAGAACTTCATTGTCAACTTGTGTTCCCCTCAAACCAGCCTCTTCCCACCCCCTACCCTCCCCCAACTCCATCTCCCCCAAACCAGCCTCTTCCCAGACCCTACACACCCCCAACTCCATCTCCCCCAAACCAGCCTCTTTCCACCCCCAACTCCATCTCCCCCAAACCAGCCTCTTCCCACGCCCTATCCTCCCCCAACTCCATCTCCCCCAAACCAGCCTCTTCCCAGACCCTACACCCCCCCAACTCCATCTATCCCAAACCAGCCTCTTTCCACCCCCAACTCAATCTCCCCTAAACCATCCTCTTCCCACTCCCAACTCCATCTCCCCTAAACCATCCTCTTCCCACTCCCAACTCCATCTCCCCCAAACCAGCCTCTTCACACCCCCAAATCCATCTCCCCCAAACAAGCCTCTTACCACCCCCTACCCTCCCCCAACTCCATCTCACCAAATCAACCTCTTCCCACCCCCTACACACCCCCAACTCCATCTCCCCCAAACCAGCCTCTTCCCACCCCCAACTCTATCACCCCCCAAACCAGCCTCTTCCCACCCCCAACTCTATCTCCCCACAAACCAGCCTCTTCACACCCCCAACTCTATCTCCCCACAAACCAGCCTCTTCACACCCCCAACTCCATGTCACCCACTCTTTGTGAACTTGTTGCCTGCTGTCCATGTTCTGAATTCTGCCATCCTTGTGCCCTCTGTTTGCAGAATGACCGCCGCGTGCCCCTGGAGATCATCCTGATGAGGAAGGTGTCTTTGCCGGAGCACCGAGGTGTGATTCGCCTGTTGGACTGGTTCTCCAGGCCGGACGACTTCCTGCTGGTGATGGAGCGCCCGCCCAGAGCCAAGGACCTCTTCGACCTCATCGCCGAGCAGGGCCGGCTGTGCGAGGAGCGCTCCCGCTCCTTCTTCCGCCAGGCGGTGGAGGCACTGCGGCACTGCCATGCCTGTGGGGTCGCGCATCGGGACGTCAAGGACGAGAACCTTCTGGTCGACCTGCGCACCGGCGAGCTCCAGCTCATCGACTTCGGCTCGGCAGCCCTGCTGCGCGACACCGCCTACACCGATGTCAGTGGTGAGTGCCCTATCTCAGCCCGGCCACCCCCTGGGGGCATCCCGGAAGCAGCTGGGGGCACAGCGGCTCCCCCTTTCTCTTTCTGCCACCAGGGATCCCAGATTGTAGCGCGGGCACCAATTCCCTCCCACAGTGCGGCTCAGAACTGACCCTCCGGCTGCGTGGAGCTCCCTCAGCACTGACGATTCAACTGTGCACTACTCCCTCAGCACTGACCCTCCGACAGTGCGGCGCTCCCTCAGCACTGACCCTCCGACAGTGCAGAGCTCCCTCAGCACTGACCATCCAACTGTGCACTATTCCCTCAGCACTGTCCTTCCAAGAGTGCTCCGCTCCCTCAGCACTGACCATTCGACTGTGTGGCACTTCCCCAGTACTGACCCTCCGACAGTGCGGCGCTCCCTCAGCACTGACCCTCCGACAGTGCAAGGCTCCCTCAGCACTGACCATCCAACTGTGCACTACTCCCTCAGCACTGTCCCTGCAAGAGTGCTCCGCTCCCTCAGAACTGACCATTCGACTGTGTGGCACTTCCTCAGTACTGACCCTCCGACAGTGCGGCGCTCCCTCAGCACTGACCCTCCGACAGTGCGGCGATCCCTCGGCACTGACCCTCCGACAGTGTGGCGCTCCCTCGGCACTGACCCACCGACAGTGCAGTGCTCCCTCAGTACTAGCACTGGGCTGGGGTTATAAGGCAGAGTCCGAGCATCAGGCGTGGGTAATTTGGGGGCATCGGGGCGTTAAACCCCAAGGCAATGCTGGGTTGGTTAAATATTGTCACAGTGAATGTTGTCTGGTTTTAATCTTGTCCCTCTCTCTCTCTCTATTTCCCTCTCTTTCTGATGGAAATGCTCAGGCACCAGAGTGTTCAACCCACCAGAGTACATCAGTGAAGGGCGCTACCATGCCGTCTCCGCTACTGCCTGGTCCCTTGGGGTCTTGCTCTACATCATGGTCTGTGGTATTAACCCCTTCAAGCAAGATGAGGAAATCCTGGCTGGCGAGATCCAGCTGCCCTGCAGCATCTCCAAGGGTAAGTGCAGACAGGGTGGAGAGAGGGGATTTATTTTTGAAAAAACATCCTTCACTGTCTCCTTTCCTAAGATCTCAAGACACAGGGGCAGGAGGAGGCCATTCTGCCCCCCAATCCTGCTCCCCATTCAATACGATCGCGTCTGATCCGATTGCTCCACAACTCCACTTCCCTGTCCGTCCCCCTCATAACCCTCGACTCCCCTCATCGATCAGAGATCTGTCTCACTCGGCCTTGAATATATTCAGTGACCCGGCCCCCACTGCTCTCAGGGGGAGTGGGGGAGAGAATTCCACAGACTGACCACCCTCTGAGACAAGAAATTCCTCCTCATCTCCGTCTTCAACACGAGACCCCTCATTCTGAAACTCTGCCCCCTCCCCTCATTCTAGATTCCCCCCCTTGAGGTGGGGAAACATCTCCTCAGCATGCACCCTGTCAAACCCCCTCCCCTCAGAATCTGACACGTTTCAATAAGATCACCTCTCATTCATCTAAACTCCAATGGGTAGAGGCCCCAACCTGCTCAACCTTTCCCCATCAGACAAACCCCTTTCGTCCCAGGAATCAGCCGAGTGAACCTTCTCTGAACGGCTTCCAATGCGAGTCTGTCCCTCCTTAAGTAAGGAGACCAGAACTGTCCACAGTGCCCCAGGAGCGGCCTCACCAACGCCCTGTCCAGTTGTAGCAAGACTTCCCCACTTTTATACTCCATCCCCACCTCGCAATAAAGGACAACTTTCCATTTGGCTTCCTAATCACACGCTGCATCTGCGTACCAACTTGTTGGGATTCATGTACCAGGACACCCAGATCCCTCTGCTCCGCCGCCTTCTGCAGTCTCTCTCTCTCTTTCTCACATTCATTTCTTCCCTGCGATGCAATATTTAACGGACTATCTTGTGGTTCCCCCTGCAGAGTGCGAGGACCTGATACGATGGTGCCTCTCCATGCAACCCTCCGAACGGCCCACCCTCGACCAGATACTGTGCCACCCGTGGGTGCAGCGGGACATCACCAGACTGAATGCCATGGGCCTCTGGAGCCCGGGGGAAGACTCCGAGTGTAGCACCAGCCAGGAGAGACAGTAGGGAGCAGACAGACCGGGTATGAACACACTCTGTTACTCGTCACCGTGTGGATGGAGGAGGAACTTTAAGGACCGATGGGGACCTCGCCTGATCGCTCTGTCAGCAGTGGCTGGCTGGTCAGTGAACATTGGACCCAGGGGCAGAGAAAACTCGAAATGCACACCCTGTGTTCGTCTCCCTTGTTCAACCTGAAAGACGGCGCTTCCGACAGTGAGGCACTCCCTCAGCACTGACTCTCCAACAGTGTGGCTCTCCCTCAGCACAGACCCTCCGTCAGCGCGGCTCAGCCACAATCTCTCTCCATTCTCACCTTGAAGCCACCTGCAAGCTTTACAGGCCTGGCACTTTTCTAGAGGGTGTGTTGGGTGGGGCATTGAGAGATTCCTCCCTCACTCCCCTCCCAACCCCCACCCCACATTCTCATGCACACTGATAAGGGAAAAAGCGTGGATTTAAGGGGAAAGTAACGCTCCGGCATTTGATTGCTTTGTGATGCATGACGTGGGTGAATATCTGAGAGATATTTGGTGGGTTTGGGAGAGGGGTGATGGTACCGGAGAGGCGTTGACCATGCCAGTGCCTTCAGGGGAGGCCCGAGGTTGGGTGAGGTTCTGGGGAAATTCTGGAAGCAGCTGGGCCCACCCTGGTCTGTAAATACTCGTGTATTGTGCCCAGTCTGTAGAGGGTGCTGCTGATATCATGTTCATTGTTCAACGTGAAACCCTCTTGTGAATTGCGGCATGAGACTGTCTATAAATCGCGGTGTGACTTAGCGAACCAACAGTCATTACAGCATAGCAGGCCATTCAGCCCATCGAGCTGATGCCAGAGAAATTACTTGCCTATTTGTGATATTTTTTGTGTACTGAATAAAATTAAATTTTGTTTCAGTCAGTGGTATATTGTGTGTGTGTGTGTGTACACGAATCTGCAAACAGGAACAGGTGGAGGCCATTCAGTCCCTCGAGCCTGTTGCACAGGAATAGGAAGAGGCTCATTCAGGCCCTTGAGCATCGAAGGGCTGAATGGCCCCCTCCTGTTGATGGCCCAATATGAAATTGTGGCAAACGCTGCCACCTGCTGGTCAAGAAAACCTCGACGACCTGACAGAGGCTCAACAGCAGTCGGGCAGGTGCACTTTCAAAACCTCATGATGGGGGGTGGGCAGGTTGAACGGGGGTGGGGGAGGAGGAGGAGGAGCCTTTGAGTGCAGAGGCGTTCGTACAATCACAGAATGACACAGCTCACGAGGAGGCCATTCAGCTGATCATGCATGTGCTGGCTCTTTGAAAGAGCTGTCCAATGACTCCACAATCTTACACCCGACCCCACCGGCTCTTCCCCCCCCATAAGCCCTTCCAGCCTGTGTCGGTCTAACAAGCACCGAACTATTCTCATCCCTTTTTCCAGCACTAGGCCCATAGCCTTGTATGCCATGGCATCGCAAATACTTATAGAGTGGGGTGTACAATGGAGGCCAGAGGAAAGGGAGGGAGAGAGATGCAGAGACAGAGAGTGGGACAGGCAGAGTGAGAGAAAGAAAGCGAGAGAGAGAAGAAGGGAGAGTTAGGCAAACAGAGAAAGAGAAAGAGAGAGAGTGAGACAGACAAAGAGACAGAAAGTGAGAGAGAGCGATAGAGAGAGGGACCGAGAAAGACAGAGAGAAAGCGACACAGGAAAAGAGAGACATAAAGAGAGAGATGCAGTGATAGAGAGATAGATAGAAGGACAGAGAGACACAGAGAGAGAGAGTCAGAGATTCAGAGAGAGCAACAGAAAGAGACATAGAGGGAGAGACAATGAGAGCGAGACAGAGAGAGAGTGAGGGACAGAGAGAGAGAGAGAGTCAGAGAGCAAGAGACAGAGAGAGAACAACAAAGAAATAGACAGAGAGAGAGATACAGAGAGAGTGAGAGACAATTACAGAGAGACAGAGACAGAGGGAGACAGAGAGAGAAACCCCTTCAGGATTGCAGCGCAGAATCACCAGAACGACCTGGGTCTGAGAGGGTTAAATTCCGATGACGGGTCCCACAGGCCGAGCTTGTATTCCCTCGAGTATCGAAGATTAAGGGGTGTTCTGATCGAGGGGTTTAAGATGATGGGTTTGGAGGAGGCGGCAGAGCCAAGAATGAGGGGGCAGAACATCAAAGTTGGAGCCAGGCGGTCAGGGGTGATGTCAGGAAGCACTTGACACAAAGTGGAGTGGAAATGGGGAACTCCCTCCCCCCGATAAGCCTGTCGAGGCTGAGATGGGGGGAGGGCAATTGTAAATTTCCAACCTGAGATTGGGAGATTTTTCTGGGTAAGGGGGGGATTGAGGATTACAGAACCGAGGGCAGCAGATGGAGTTAAGATGCAGATCAGCTGTGATCTAGTTGAATCGAGGAACAGTCGAGGGGCAGAATGGCCTCATCCTGTTCCTGTCTAACAGGCTTGAGAGGGGCTGAATGGCCTCCCAGCCTCCGACAGTGTGGCTCAGTACTGACCCTCCGACAGTGCGGAGCTCCCTCAATACTGACCCTCCAACAGTGATTTCCATGAGCAGCCACAATCTCTTTACATTCTCCCCTTAAGGCCACTTGCGAGCTTTACAGACCTGGCACTTTTCTGGAGGGGGTGTTGGGTGGGGCATTGAGAGATTCCTGCTCACTCACACCCTCACCCACAACCCCACATTCTCATGCACACTGATAAGAGAGGAAGTGTGGCATTAAGGGGATAGCAACGCACAGTCATTCGATTGCTTTGTGATGCACGCTGTGGGCACGTGGCTGAGGGGGAGATGGTGGGGTTGGGGGTGCGCGTTGGCACCGGAGAGGCGTTGGCCATGCCAGTGCCTTCAGGAGAGCGCCAGGGGAGGCCCGAGGTTGGGTGAGGTTCTGCCGTATTTCTGGAAGCAGCTGGGCCCACCCTGCTCTGTAAATACTTGTGTATTGTATCCAGGCCATAGAGGGTGCCGCTGATATCATGTTCGTGGTTCAACGTGAAACCCTCTTGTGAATCGAAGCACGAGCCTGTCTTTAAATCGCGGTGTCGGTTAGCGAACCGACAGTTGTTACAGCATAGCTGGTGATTCGGCCCATCGACCTGATGCCAGAGAAACTACCTGCGTATTTATGATATTTTGTGTGTACTCAATAAAATTAAATGTTGTTTCAGTCAGGGGTATATTGGGTGTGTGTGTGTGTACAAAGTCTCTGCAAACAGGAACAGGAAGAGTACATTCAGCCCCTCTCTCAAGACTGTTACACAGGAACAGGAGGAGGCTCATTCAGGCCCTTGAGACTCGAAGGGCTGAATGGCCTCATCCTGTGGATGGCCCAATCTGAAATTGTGGCAAACGCTGCCACCTGCTGGTCAACAAAACCTCGACGACCTGACAGAGGCTCAACAGCAGTCAGACAGGTTCAGTTTCAAAAGCTCATGTTGGGGAGTGAGCAGGTTGAACGTGGGTGGGGAGTGTGAGATAGAGAGAAAGAGAGAGTGAGGGAAACAGAGAAAGAAAGTGAGAGAAAGAGAGAGAGTAAGACAGACAAACAGACAGAAAGTGAGAGAGAGATAGAGAGAGGGACCGAAAAAGAGAGAGAGATAGAGACACAGGAAAAAAGAGACAAAAAGAGAGAGGCACAGAGATAGACAGAGAGATAGAAGAATAGAAAGACACAGAGAGAGAGGAACAGAGAGAGAGTGAGAGAGTAAGAGAGAGCAATAGAAAGAGAGATAGAGGGAGAGACAAAGAGATTGCTATAGAGAGAGACAGAGAAATAGGGACCGAGAGAGACACAGAGAGGGAGAGATAAAGAGAGAGATAGTGAGAGAGTGATAGAGAGAGAGAGACTGTGAAAGATAGACAGAGACAGAGAGAGAGAGCCCTTCGTTATTGCAAGGCAGAATCACCAGAACGAACTGGGTCTGAGAGGGTTAAATTCCGATGACGGGTCCCACAGGCTGAGCTTGTATTCCCTCGAGTATCGAAGATTAAGGGGCGTGCTGACCGAGGGGTTTAAGATGATGGGTTTGGAGGGGGCAGTAGAGCCCAGAATGAGGGGGCAGAACTCTAAAGTTGGAGCCAGGCGGTCAGGGGAGATGTCAGGAAGCACTTGACACAAAGTGGAGTGGAAATGGGGAACTCCCTCCCCTCGATAAGCCGGTCGAGGCTGAGATGGGGGGGAGGGCAATTGACCCGAGGTTGGGTGAGGTTCTGGGGAAATTCTGGAAGCAGCTGGGCCCACCCTGGTCTGTAAATACTCATGTATTGTGTCCAGGCTGTAGCGGGTGCCGCTGATATCATGATCGTGCATCAACGTGAAACCCTCTTGTGAATCGAGGCACGAAACTGTCTTTAAATCGCGGTGTCGGTTAGCAAACAGACAGTCGTTATAGCATAACAGGCCATTCAGACCATCCAGCTGATGCCAGAGAAACTACCTGCGTATTTATGATGTTTTGTGTGCACTCAATAAAATTAAACATTGTTTCAGTCAGTGGTATATTGTGTGTTTGTATGTGTACACGTCTCTGCAAACAGGAACAGGAAGAGGCCATTCAGCCCCTCTCTCAATACTGTTACACAGGGACAAGACGAGGCTCAGTCAGGCCCTTGAACCTCGAAGGGCTGAATGGCCTCCTCCTGTCGATGGCCCAATCTGAAATTATGACAAACGCTGCCACCTGCTGGTGAACAAAACCTCGACGACCTGACAGAGGCTCAACAGCAGTCAGGCAGGTTCAGTTTCAAAAGCTCATGTTGGGGAATGGGCAGGTTGAACGGGGGTGGGGAGAGGGAGATAGAGAGAAAGGGAGAGTGAGGCAAACAGAGAAAGAGAGTGAGAGACTGAGAGAGAGTAAGACAGACAAACAGACAGAAAGTGAGAGAGAGAGATAGAGAGAGGGACCGAGAAAGAGAGAGACATAGAGACACAGGAAAAGAGAGACAAAAAGAGAGAGACACATAGATAGTGAGACGGAGAGAGATAGAAGGACAGAGAGACACAGAGAGAGAGACACAGAGAGAGTCAGAGAGAGCAACAGAAAGAGAGATAGAGGGAGAAATAGAGACATTGTTAGAGAGAGAGACAGAGAGAGAGAGGAAGAGGGACCGAGAGACACAGAGAGGGAGAGATAAAGAGAGAGAGATAGTGAGAGAGAGATAGACACTGAAAGATAGAGAGATAGACAGAGAGAGAGAGAGCTAAAGAGAGAGAGAGAGCCCTTCAGGATTGCAGCGCTGAATCTCCAGAATGACTTGGGTCTGAGACGGTAAAAATCCGATGAAGGGTCCCACAGGCCGAGCTTGTAATCCCTCGAGTATTGAAGATTAAGGGGTGTTCTGATCGAGGGGTTTAAGATGATGGGTTGGAGGGGGTGGGAGAGCCCAGAATGAGGGGGCAGAACATCAAAGTTGGAGCCAGGCGGTCAGGGGAGATGTCAGGAAGCACTTGACACAAAGTGGAGTGGAAATGGGGAACTCCCTCCCCTCGATAAGCCTGTCGAGGCTGAGATGGGGGGAGGGCAATTGTAAATTTCCAACCTGAGATTGGGAGATTTTTCTGGGTAAGGGGGGGATTGAGGATTACAGAACCGAGAGCAGCAGATGGAGATAAGATGCAGATCAGCCGTGATCTGGTTGAATCGAGGAACGGTCGAGTGGCAGTATGGCCTCCTCCTGTTCCTGTCTAACAGGCTTGAGAGGGGCTGAATGGCCTCCCAGACTACAAAGGTTCTCCCTCAGCACTGACCGTCTGACAGTGCGGATCAGTACTGACCCTCCGACAGTACAGCGCTCCCTCAGTACTGACCCTCCGACAGTGATTTCCATGAGCAGCCGCAATCTCTCTCCATTCAACCCTTAAGGTCACTTGCGAGCTTTACAGACCTGGCACTTTTCTGGAGGGGGTGTTGGGTGAGGCAAAGAGAGATTCATCACAAACTCCCACCCCCACCACCCACACGCCACCGCCGCCACCCGCACCCCCACATCTTCATGCACACTGATAAGGGAAGAAGCGTGGATTTAAGGGGAAAGCAATCCACAGTCGTTCGATCACTTTGCGATGCACGATGTTGGCAAATAGCTGAGGGGGAGTTGGTGGGGTTGGGGGTCGGGGATTGGCAGCGGAGAGACATTGACCATGCCACTGCCTTCGGGAGAGCGCCAGGGGAGGCCCGAGGTTGGGTGAGGTTCTGGGGAAATTCTGGAAGCAGCTGGGCCCACCCTGGTCTGTAAATACTCGTGTATTGTGTCCAGGCTGTAGAGGGTGCCGCTGATATCATGTTCGTGGTTCAACGTGAAACCCTCTTGTGAATCGCGGCACGAGACTGTCTTTAAATCGCGGTGTCAGTTAGTGAACCGACAGTCGTTACAGTATAGCTGGCCATTCGGCCCATCGAGCTGATGCCAGAGAAACTACCTGCTTATTTATGATGTTTTGTGTGTACTCAATAAAATTAAACATTGTTTCAATCAGTGGTATATTGTGTGTTTGTATGTGTACACGTCTCTGCAAACAGGAACAGGAAGAGGCCATTCAGCCCCTCTCTCAAAACTGTTACACAGGGACAAGACAAGGCTCAGTCAGGCCCTTGAACCTCGAAGGGCTGAATGGCCTCCTCCTGTCGATGGCCCAATCTGAAATTGTGGCAAACGCTGCCACCTGCCAGTGAACAAAATCTCGACGACCTGACAGAGGCTCAACAGCAGTCAGGCAGGTTCAGTTTCAAAAGCTCATGTTCGGGAGTGGGCAGGTTGAACGGGGTTGGGGAGAGGGAGATAGAGAGAAAGAGAGAGTGAGGCTAACGGAGAAAGAGAGTGAGAGACTGAGAGAGAGTAAGACAGACAAACAGACATGAAGTGAGAGAGAGAGATAGAGAGAGGCACCGAGAAAGAGAGAGAGATAGAGACACAGGAAAAGAGGGACAAAAAGAGAGAGACACACAGATAGAGAGAGAGACAGAAGGACAGAGAGACACAGAGAGGGAGACACAGAGAGAGAGAGAGTCAGAGGGAGCAACAGAAAGAGAGCTAGAGGGAGAAACAGAGAGATTGTTATAGAGGGAGACAGAGAGAGAGAGAAAGAGGGACCGAGAGAGACACAGAGAGGGAGAGAAAAAGAGTGAGAGATAGTGAGAGAGAGATAGAGAGAGATAGACAGTGAAAGATAGAGAGATAGACAGAGAGAGAGAGACAGAGGGAGAGAAACCTTCAGGATTGCAGCGCAGAACCACCAGAACGACTTGGGTTTGAGACGGTTAAATTCTGATGAAGGGTCCCACAGGCCGAGCTTGTATTCCCTCGAGTATCGAAGATTAAGGAGTGTTCTGATCGAGGGGTTTAAGACGATGGGTTGGAGGGGGCGGGAGAGCCCAGAATGAGGGGGCAGAACATCAAAGTTGGAGCGAGGCGGCCAGGGGAGATGTCAGGAAGCACTTGACACAAAGTGGAGTGGAAATGGGGAACTCTCTCCCCCCGATAAGCCTGTCGAGGCTGAGATGGGGGGAGGGCAACTGTAAATTTCCAACCTGAGTTTGGGAGATTTTTCTGGGTAAGGGGGGGATTGAGGATTACAGAACCGAGGGCAGCAGATGAAGTTAAGATGCAGATCAGCTGTGATCTAGTTGTATCGAGGAACGGTCGAGGCGCAGAATGGCATCCTCCTGATCCTGTCAACAGACTTGAGAGGGGCTGAATGGCCTCCCAGACTACAAAGGTTCTCCCTCAGTACTGACCGTCTGAGAGTGCGGATCAGTACTGAGCCTCCGACAATGCGGATCAGTACTGACCCTCTGACATTGCAGCGCTCCCTCAGTACTGACCCTCCAACAGTGATTTCCATGAGCAGCCGCAATCTCTCTCCATTCTCCCCTTAAGGTCACTTGCGAGCTTTACAGACCTGGCACTTTTCTGGAGGGGGTGTTGGGTGAGGCATTGAGAGATTCCTCACACACTCCCATCCCCACCACCCACACGTCCCCCCCCCCCAACATCTTCATGCACACTGATAAGGGAAGAAGCGTGGATTTAAGGCGAGAGCAATCCACAGTCGTTCGATCGCTTTGCGATGCACAATGTGGGCAAATAGCTGAGGGAGAGTTGGTGGGGTTGGGGTTGGGGATTGGCAGCGGACAGGCGTTGACCATGCCATTGCCTTCGGGAGAGTCCCATGGGAGGCCCGAGATTTGATGAGCTTCTGGGGAAATTCTGGAAGCAGCTGGGCCCACCCTGGTCTGTAAATACTCGTGTATTGTGTCCAGGCTGTAGAGGGTGCCGCTGATATCATGCCTGTGGTTCAACGTGAAACCCTCTTGTGATTCGCGACACGAGACTGTCTACAAATCGCCGTGTCTCTTAGAGAACCGACAGTCGTTACAGCATAACAGGCCATTCAGCCTATCCAGCTGATGCCAGAGAAACTACCTGCTTATTTATGATGTTTTGTGTGTACTCAATAAAATTAAACATTGTTTCAGTCAGTGGTGTATTGAGTGTTTGTGTGTGTACACGTCTCTGCAAACAGGAAAAGAAAGAGGCCATTCAGCCCCTCTCTCAAAACTGTTACACAGGGACAAGACGGGGCTCAGTCAGGACCTTGAGATTCGAAGGGCTGAATGGCCTCCTCCTGTGAATGGCCCAATCTGAAATTGTGGCAAACGCTGCCACCTGCTGGTCAACAAAACCTCGGTTACCTGACAGAGGCTCAACAGCAGTCAGGCAGGTTCAGTTTCAAAAGCTCATGGTGGGGAGTGGGCAGGTTGAACGGGGTTGGGGAGCGTGAGATAGAGAGAAAGAGAGAGTGAGGCAAACAGAGAAAGAGAGTGAGAGAAAGAGAGAGAGTAAGACAGACAAACAGACAGAAAGTGAGAGATAGAGATAGAGAGAGGGACCGAGAAAGAGAGATAGAGACACAGGAAGAGAGAGACCCAGAGATAGTGAGAGAGAGAGAGATAGAAGGACAGAGAGACACAGAGACAGAGAGAGAGACCGAGAAAGAGAGAGATAGAGACACAGGAAAAGAGAGACAAAAAGAGAGTGACACAGAGATAGAGAGACACTGAGAGAGAGACACAGAGAGAGAGAGAGAGTCAGAGAGTCAGAGAGAGCAACAGAAAGAAAGATAGAAGGAGAAACAGAGAGATTGTTATAGAGAGAGACAGAGAGAGAGAGAAAGAGGGACCGAGAGAGACACAGCGAGGGAGAGATAGAGAGAGATAGACAGTGAAAGATAGAGAGATAGACAGAGAGAGAGTCACAGAGAGAGAGAGTACTTCAGGATTCCAGCACAGAAACCCCAGAACGACCTGGTCTGAGAGGATTAAATTCTGATGACGGGTCCCACAGGCCGAGCTTGTATTCCCTCGAGTATTGAAGATTAAGGGGTGTTTTGATCGAGGGGTTTAAGATGATGGGTTTGGAGGGGGTGGGAGAGCCCAGAATGAGGGGGCAGAACATCAAAGTTGGAGCCAGGCGGTCAGGGGAGATGTCAGGAAGCAATTGACACAAAGTGGAGTGGAAATGGGGAACTCCCTCCCCTCGATAAGCCTGTCGAGGCTGAGATGGGGGGAGGGCAATTGTAAATTTCCAACCTGAGATTGGGAGATTTTTCTGGGTAAGGGGGGGATTGAGGATTACAGAACCGAGGGCAGCAGATGGAGTTAAGATGCAGATCAACCGTGATCTAGTTGAATCGAGGAAGGCTTGAGGGGCAGAATGGCCTCCACCCGTTCCTGTCTAACAGGCTTGAGAAGGGCTGAATGGCCTCCGAGACTACAAAGGTTCTCCCTCAGCACTGACACTCCAGCAGTGATTTCCATGAGCAGCCGCAATCTCTCTCCATTCTCCCCTTAAGGCCACTTGCGAGCTTTACAGTCCTGGCACTTTTCTGGAGGGGGTGTTGTGTGGGGCATTGAGAGAATCCTCCCTCACTCCCACCCCCACCCCCATCCCCCATCCCCCTACATCCTCATGCACACTGATAAGGGAAGAAACGTTGATTTAAGGCGAAAGCAACAGACAATTGTTCGATCGCATTGTGAGGCACGCTGTGGGCAAACAGCTATTTGGTGGGGTTGGGGATGGGGTGATTGGCACCGGAGAGGCGTTGGCCATGCCAGTGACTGCGGAAAAGCTCCAGGGGAGGCCCAAGGTTGGGTGAGGTTCTGGGGAAATTCTGGAAGCAGCTGGGCCCACCCTGGTCTGTAAAGACTCACGTATTGTGCCCAGGCTGTAGAGGGTGCCGCTGATATCATGTTCGTGGTTCAACGTGAAACCCTCTTGTGAATCGCGGCACGAGACTGTCTTTAAATTGTGGTATTGGTTAGCGAACCGACAGTCGTTACAGCATAGCTGGCCATTCGGCCCATCGAGCTGATGTCAGAGAAACTTCCTGCGTATTTATGATGTTTTGTGAGTACTCAGTAAAATTAAACATTGTTTCATTCAGTGTGTGTGTGTTTGTGTACACGTCTCTGCAAACAGGAACAGGAGGAGGCCATTCAGCCCCTCTCGATCGAGCCTGATCCACAGGAAACAGTTGTTCAGTCCCTCTCATGCCTGTGACACAGGACCAGTATGAGGCCATTCAGCACCTCTCGAACCTGTTACGCAGGAACAGGAGGAGGCCATTCAGCCACTCTCTCGAGCCTGTTACACAGGAACAGGAGGAGGACATTCAGCACCTTGAACCTGTTACACAGGAACTGGATGAGGCCATTCAGCCCCTCTCTCAAGCCAGTTACACAGGCACAGGAGGTGCCCTATTCAGTCCCTCTCGAGCCTGTTACAAAGGAACAGGTGGAGGGCCATTCAGCCCCCCTCTCAAGGCTGTTGCACAGGAACAGGAGGAGGCCATTCAGACCATCGAGCCTGATGCACAGGAACAGGAGGAGGCTCATTCAGGCCCTTGAGCCTCGAACGGATGAATGGCCTCCTGTGGATGGCCCAATATGAAATTGTGGCAAATGCTGCCACCTGCTGGTCAACAAAACCTCGACGACCTGACAGAGGCGCAACAGCAGTTGGACAGGTTCAGTTTCAAAAGCTCATGTTGGGGCGTGGGCACGTTGAACGGGGGTGGGGCACTGGTGCGTGGAGCCTTCGAAGGCTTAGGCATTCGTACAATCACAGAATGACACAGCTCAAGAGGAGGCCATTCAGCCCATCATGCATGTGCTGGATCTTTGAAAGAGCTGTCCAATTAGCCCCACACTCTTCCTCCCGACCTCATCGGCTCTTCCCCCCCCCATAACACTGCACGTTTTTCCCCTTCCAGTAGATATCCAATTACCTCTTTAGCGAAGAGAGAGAGAGAAAGACAAGGAAAGCCTGACCGTAGTGAAAGGAAGATGTGCGTTTATATAGCGCCTTTCACCACCAGCAGATACCTCCAAGTGCCTCGCAGCCAATGAAGCACCTTTGCGGGTGGGATCACTCTCGTAGGGGAAAGGGATCGCCATTTTGCTGCAGAGGAATATCCCACAATCAGCTGATGTCACACGATGACCCAGGTCGTCTGTTCCTTTTCGTGGTGTTGTCTGAGGGATACGTTTCGGGCCCAGGACACTGGGATGAATTCTTCCCCCCAACCCCCACCCAAACCCCAGGCAGCCCGCTTTCCTTCCATTAGGGGCCAGGGGATCTTTTATGTCCACCTGAGGGGGTGGACGAAGGCCTCAAGTTTAATGTCTCCTCCTGAAGGATGGAGAGAGAGAGAGAGAGAGGGATGTGATGAGAGAGTTGAGGCAAACGTTGATGTTGGGTTGAGAGAGGGCAATGGAGAGGCAAGTCATGTGTCACAGAGTCATAGAGGTCTACAGCACAGAAAAAGGCCCTTTGGCCCATCCAGTCTGTGTCGGTCAAACAAGTACTGAGCTACTCTAATCCCATTTTCCAGCACTAGGCCCATAGCCTTGTATGCCATGGCATCACAAATACTTATAGAGTGGGGTGTATAATGGAGGCCAGAGGAAAGGGAAAGAGAGAGAGATAGAGAGACAGTGACAGAGAGTGAGACAGGCAGTGTGAGACAGGGTGAGAGAAAGAGAAAAAGAGAGAGAGAAAGGGAGTGTGAGCAAAACAGAGAAAGAGAGATGAGAGAGACAGAGAGAGATAGAGAGAGACTGAGACCGACCGAGAGACTCAGAAAGAGAGAGAGAGAGATAGAGAGAGGAACTGAGAAAGAGACAAAGAGAAAGAGACACAGGAAAAGACAGACAAAAAGAAAGAGACGCAGAGATAGAGAGAGACAGAGAGAGAAAGAGAGATAGAGAGTGAGAGAGACCGAGAGAGAGAGCGTCAGATATAGAGAGAGAGAGTGATAGATAGAGAGAGAAAGTGATAGACAGAGAGAGACAGAGAGACATAGACAGAGATACAGAGAGAGAGAGAGACAGAGAGAGATAGAGAGAGAAACAGAGAGTGAGAGAGAGATACAGAGAGAGAGACAGAGAGAGAGAGAGATAGGGAGGGAGAGAGACAGAGACAGAGAGAAAGGCACAGAGAGAGAGCGACAGATAGAGAGAGAGAGAGAGATAGATAGAGAAAGAGATAGACAGAGAGAGATAGACAGAGATACAGAGAAAGGCAGAGACAGAGTGATAGACATAGAGACAGATACAGAGAGAGAGAGACAGAGAGAGATAGAGTGAGACACAGAGAGTGAGAGAGAGAAAGAGAGAGAGTAAAACAGAGAGAGAGAGACAGAGAGAGAGAGAGAGCCATTCAGGATTGCAGTGCAGAATCGAAGATTAAGGGGTGTTCTGATCGAGGGGTTTAAGATGATGGGTTTGGAGGGGGCGGGAGAGCCCAGAATGAGGGGGCAGAACATCAAAGTTGGAGCCAGGCGGCCAGGGGTGATGTCAGGAAGCACTTGACACAAAGTGGAGTGGAAATGGGGAACTCCCTCCCCTCGATAAGCCTGTCGAGGCTGAGATGGGGGGAGGGCAATTGTAAATTTCCAGCCTGAGATTGGGAGATTTTTCTGGGTAAGGGGGGGATTGAGGATTACAGAACCGAGGGCAGCAGATGGAGTTAAGATGCAGATCTGCTGTGATCTGGTTGAATCGAGGAAGGCTTGAGGGGCAGAATGGCCTCCTCATGTTCCCGTCTAACAGGCCTGAGAGGGGCTGAATGGCCTCCCAGACTACAAAGGTTCACCCTCAGTGCTGACACTCCAACAGTGCGGCACTCGCAGCAAATGAAGCACCTTTGCAAGTGGGGTCACTCTTGTAGGGAAAGGGATCGCAATTTTGCTCAGAGGAAGATCCCACGAGCAGCCGATGTCACACGATGACCCAGGTCATCTGTTCCTTTTCGTGGTGTTGGCTGAGGGATACGTTTCGGGCGCAGGACAACAGGGAGAACTCTTCCCCCCAACCCCCACCCCAACCCTTGCCAACCCACTTTCCTTCCAATAGGGGCCAGGAGATCTTTTATGTCCACCTGAGGGGGTGGACGCAGGCCTCAGGTTTAATGTCTCATCCTGAAGGATGGAGAGAGAGAGGGAGAGGGGTGTGATGAGAGAGTTGAGGCAAAGGTTGGTGTTGGGTTGAGAGAGGGCGATGGAGAGGCAAATGATGTATCATAGAGTCAGAGAGGTCTACAGCACAGAAAAAGGCCCTTCGACCCATCCAGTCTGTGTCGGTCAAACAAGTACTGAACTATTCTAATCCCATTTCCCAGCACCAGGTCCATAGCTGTGTATGCAATGGCA
Source organism: Isurus oxyrinchus (assembly GCA_026770705.1). Taxonomy (NCBI): domain Eukaryota; kingdom Metazoa; phylum Chordata; class Chondrichthyes; order Lamniformes; family Lamnidae; genus Isurus; species Isurus oxyrinchus. The sequence goes on along the minus strand of JANJGN010000310.1, from coordinate 421,595 downwards.
TCACAAATACTTATAGAATGGTGTTTATAATGGAGGCCAGAGGAAAGGGAGAGAGAGAGATAGAGAGACAGAGAGACAGAGACAGAAAGTGAGACAGACAGAGTGAGACAGGCAGAGTGAAAGAGAGCGTGGGAGAGAAAAGGGGAGAGTGAGGCAAACAGAGAATGAGAGAGAGTCAGACAGAGAAAGATACAGAAAGTGAGAGAGAGAGATAGAGAGAGGGACCGAGAAAGACAAAGAGAAAGAGTCACAGGAAAAGAGAGACAGGAAGAGAGAGACCCAGATATAGAGAGAGAGAGATAGAAGGACAGAGAGACACAGAGAGAGAGACAGAGCAAGAGAGAAAGTCAGAGAGTCAGACAGAGCAACAGTAAGAGAGATAGAGGGAGAGACAGAAAGAGAGAGAAAGAGGGAGAGAGAGAGACATAGGGAGAGAGAGAGAGAGACAGAGAGAAAGATAGTGAGAGAGAGATAGAGAGAGATAGACAGTGAAAGACAGAGAGAGATCGACAGAGAGAGATCGAAATCGAGAGAGCAAGAGATAAACAGAGAGAGAGAGAGGCAGAGAGCCAGAGACAGAGAGATACAGAGAGAGACACACAAAGAGAGACAGAGCGAAATAGAGAGAGATAGAGATAGAGATAGAGATGTGGAGAGACAGTAAGAGAGAGACAGAGAGAGAGAGAGGCAGAGTGAGAGAGACACAGAGAGCCAGAGACAGAGAGTGATAGAGAGAGACAGTAAGAGACAGAGAGAGAGAGAGAGACAGAGTGAGAGAGAGAGAGAGATTACTTCAGGATTGCAGCACAGAATCACGAGAACGACCTGGATCTGAGAGGGTTAAATTCTGATGATGGGTCCCACAGGCCGAGCTTGTATTCCCTCGAGTATCGAAGATTAAGGGGTGTTCTGATTGAGGGGTTTAAGATGATGGGTTGGAGGAGGTGGTAGAGCCCAGAATGAGGGGGCAGAACATCAAAGTTGGAGCCAGGCGGTCAGGGGAGATGTCAGGAAGCACTTGACACAAAGTGGAGTGGAAATGGGGAACTCCCTCCCCTCGATAAGCCTGTCGAGGCTGAGATGGGGGGAGGGGCAATTGTAAATTTCCAACCTGAGATTGGGAGATTTTTCTGGGTAAGGGGGGGATTGAGGATTACAGAACCGAGGGCAGCAGATGGAGTTAAGATGCAGACCAGCTGTGATCTATTAGAATCGAGGAAGACTCGAGGGGTAGAATGGCCTCCTCCTGTTCCTGTCTAACAGGCTTGAAATGGGCTGAATGGCCTCCCAAACTACAAACCATCTCTCTCAGCATTGACGCTCTGACAGTGCAGCGCTCCTTCAGTACTGACCCTCCAACAGTGATTTCCATGAGCAGCACAATCTCTCTCCATTCTCCCCTTAAGGCCACTTGTAAGCTTTACAGACCTGGCACTTTTCTGGAGGGGGTGTTGCCTGGGGCATTGAGAGATTCCTCTCTCACTCCCACACCCACCCCCACACACCCCACATCCTCATGCACACTGATAAGGGAAGAAACGTGGATTTAAGGGGAAAGCAACGCACAGTCGTTCGATCGCATTGTGACGCACGCTGTGGGCAAATAGCTGAGGGGGTGTTGCTGGGGTTGGGGGCTGGGGATGGCACCAGAGAGGTGTTGGCCATGCCAGTGCCTTCGGGAGAGTGCCAGGGGAGGCGCGAGATTTGATGAGCTTCTGGGGAAATTCTGGAAGCAGCTGGGCCCACCCTGGTCTGTAAATACTCGTGTATTGTGCCCAGGCTGTAGAGGGTGCCGCTGATATCATGTTCGTGGTTCAACGTGAAACCCTCTTGTGAATCGCGGCACGAGACTGTCTTTAAATCGTGGTGTCAGTTAGCGAACCGACAGTCGTTACAGCATAGCAGGCTATTCGGCCCATCGAGCTGATGCCAGAGAAACTACCTGCTTATTTATGATGTTTTGTGTGTACTCAATAAAATTATACTTTGTTTCAATCAGTGGTATATTGTGTGTGTGTGTGTGTGTGTACAAGTCTCTGCAAACAGGAACAGGAGTAGGCCATTCAGCCCCTCTCTCGTGACGGTTACACAGGAATAGGATGAGGCCCATTCAGCCCACACTCTGAAGCCTGTTACACAGGAACAGCAGGAGGTCATTCAGCCCCATCTCCCGAGATGTTCCACAGGAACAGAAGGAGGCCCATTCAGCCTCTCGCTCGAGCCTTTTAAACAGGAACAAGAGGAGGCCTTTTCAAGCCCTTGAGACTCGAAGGGCTGAATGGCCTCCTGCTGTGGATGGCCCAATATGAAATTGTGGCAAATGCTGCCACCTGCTGGTCAACAAAACCTCGACGACCTGACAGAGGCTCAACAGCAGTCGGGCAGGTTCTGTTTTTATAAACTCAATTTGGGGGGTGAGCAGGTTGAACGGGGGTGGAGGAGCGGTGTGCGGAGCCTTTGAAGGCGGAGGCATTCGTACAATCACAGAATGACGCATCTCAAGAGGAGGCCATTCAGCCCATTGTACATGTGCTGGATCTTTGAAAGAGCTGTCCAGTTAGCCCCACACGCTTCACCCACCGACCCCACCAGCACTTCCACTCCCCCATAACCCTGCACGTTTTTGCCCTCCCAGTATTTATCCAATTCCCCCCTTATCGAAGAGAGCAAGAGAGAGAGAGAGAGAGAGAAGGGAATACAGACCGTAGCGAAAGAAAGACTTGCCTTTATATAGCGCGTTTCCCGACCAGCAGACACCTCCATCAGCCTCGCAGAAAATGAAGCACCATTGCAGGTGGGGTCACTCTTGTAGGGAAAGGGATCGTTATTTTGTGCAGAGGAAGATCCCACGAGCAGCTGATGTCACACGATGATCCAGGTCATCTGTGCCTTTTTGTGGTGTTGGCTGAAGGAAAAGTTTCGGGCCCAGGACACCGGGGATAACTCTTCCCCCCAACCCCCACCCCAACCTCCGCCAGCCCGCTTTCCTTCCAATAGGGGCCAGGAGATCTTTTATGTTCACCTGAGACACTGGAAAAGAGAGATAAAAAGAAAGAGACGCAGAAATAGAGAGAGAGATAGAAGGACAGAGAGTCAGAGAGAGAGAGAAAGAGTGAGAGCAACATCAATTGTTTTATTTCTCATCGCAAACTGGAGGAACAGCACCTTATCTACCGACTAGGTATTTTACAGCCTTTCAGACTGAATATTGAGTTCAACAATTTCAGATCACAAATTCTCTCCTCCATCCCCAACCCCTCTTTTCCAATAATTTATAAATATTTTTCTATTCCCACCTATTCCCATTATTTTTAAATGTGTTTCCATCCATTGGTCTATCTGCTTTCTACCCTTAATGTCACCATTAGCACATTTTTTCCGCCCATTTCACCACCATCAACACCTCTTTCTCCTTTTGTCTGTGACATCTTTTGTCTCCCCCCCCTATCACTTACCCTCGATCCAGCTCTAATTGTCCCTCCCCCCTGCCCCTTAAACCAGTTTATATTTCACCCCTCTTCTGCTTTCCCTTAGTTCTGGTCAAGAGTCACAGGGACTCGAAAGGTGAACTGTGCCCCTCCCCGCAGATGCTGACAGACCTGCTGAGTTTTTCCAGGTATTTTTTGAGGGTTTTGGTTGTGGATTTCCAGCCTTCGCTGGAACACTGATACATTCGAGGTGAAATTGACACACCGCCTTGTAACCAACAGCAACCAGGGAAAGGGGCAAAAGACTCAACTTCTGCTCTGCCTGTGAACCCCTTGAAGGACAAAATTCTTCCTTCAAAAAGAAACATTTTGTAAACGATTACGAGACTATCTTTCTCTGCCCAGAGGAATCTTAACAGCAGCGTCCCCCGCAGAGCCATGCTGTATACCAAGTCCGGGACTGTGTGCAGTCAGACACCGGCCGAGGATTCGCACCCAGGTATGAAGTTTGTTTTAACAACGTGAGTTCCCCGAGTGTCCGCGCAGTGTCTTTACCCCACCTCCCACCCACCCCCGCTCCCCAGAAGGTGGTGTTTGGGGAGAAGGGGAGTGAGCAGGAGTTCTCGAGAGTCAGTGGGATGCAGAGACAGAAACTGAGAGAGAGAGAGAGAGACAGGCACAGAGATGGACTGGGGCGGAGGGGGCAGAGACGGATGCAGAGGGAGAGGGAGGTTCGGGTCGATGGGTCTTTGGTACTAACATATTCATTTCAACACAAGAGCAAGTTTCAGTGGGAAACAATTCGTCTAACGGAACAGACAGGGAGATGGAAGAGGAATCCAACATATTGGCATCCCCCCTTGAAGAGGGAGCCCCGACCACCTCCCCAACCCAAAAATTCCCTTAAAAAGGGTGCACACAATGCGCCGGTGAACGGACTGGAGGCGGCCGATTGCAGAGTAAGTCGGAGAGGGAGAGGGAAATGGAGAGAAAGAATGAAAAAGAGAGACAGAGAGAGAGAGAAAGAGAGACAGAAAGAAAGAGAGAGAGAGAGAGAGAAAGAAAGAGACAGAGAGAGAGAGAGAGACAGAGAGAGAGCTAGAGAAACCGAACAAGAGAGAGCGAGACAGCAGTGAGACACAGAAAGAGACACACAGACACGCACAAAAAAGATGTTAGCGAGAGACGGAGAGAGAATGGGTGACAGAAACACATGTGAGTGAGAGAGAGAGGCAGTGGGCAAACTCATTAATTCTCGCTTGAGTTTAGTGGGCTGGGAAGGGTCGGGATTATTTGTCACTAAGAACCATTTCAGTCTGATGTGATGTTTGATTGTCATAATTGTGTTAAACTGAGGCTGGGATCATTGGATGCAGTGTAATTCTCTCTCTCTCTCTCTGTCTCAGCTCCTGCAGTAAAGAAGATGAAGAAGAGAGAAAGCTTCAAGGATCTGTACAGTGTGGGCAATAAACTGGGCAGCGGCGGCTTCGGAACTGTTTACTCGGCTGTGAGGATCTCCGATGGAGCTCCGGTGAGAGAGGAGGGGAAAGGGAGGGCATTAATGAAATAAACACATCGATATATAGACACACACACACTCAGACACAAACACACACACACACCCAGACACACACAGAGACACACTCAGACACACACAAACACACACTCAGACACACACACCCCCAGACACACACAGAGACACACTCAGACACACAAAAACACACTCAGACACACACACACACCCAGACACACACAGAGACACACTCAGACACACACAAACACACACTCAGACACACACAAACTCAGACACACAGACACCCACAGAGACACACTCAGACACACACAAACACACACTCAGACACAAACACACACACACACACCCAGGGACACACAGAGACACACCCAGACACACAAAAACACACACTCAGACACAAACACATGCAAACTCAGAACACACGAACACACATTCAGCCATACACACACCCCCGGACACACACACAGACACACTCAGACACAAAAACACACATGCCCTCAGACACAAACACACACACACACACCCAGACACACACAGAGACACACTCAGACGCACACAAACACACACTCAGACATACACACACCCCCAGAAACACACAGAGATACACTCAGACACACACTCAGACACAAACACAAACACACACACACCCAGACACAAACAGAGACACACTCAGACACACAAAAACACACACTGAGACACAAACACACGCAAACTCAGACACACACACACCCCCAGACACACACAGAGACACACTCAGACACACACAAACACACACTCAGACACAAACACACACACACACCCAGAGACACACACACAAACTCAGACACACACAAACACACACTCAGACACACGCAAACACTCACACACATACCCAGACACACACAAACACACACTCAGACACACACAGAGACACACTCAGACACATACAAAGAACACTCATAGACACAAACACACACCCCCAGACACACACAGAGACACCCAGACACACACAGAGACACACTCAGACACACACAAACACACTCCGACACAAATACACACACACACTCAGACACAAACAGACACACACACACCCAGACACACTCAGACAGACACAAACACACACTCAGACACACACAAACATAAACTCAGACACACTCAGACACAAACACAAACACACACACACCCCCTGACACACAAAGAGACACACCCAGACACACAAAAATGCACACTCAGACACAAACACACGCAAACTCAGCCACACAAACACACACTCAGTTACACACACACACCCTGAGACACACACTCAAACACACACACACAGTGATACACAGAGACACACTGCCATCTAGAAGCTTCCCTTTTTAGTGCAATAAATTATAAAACGTGAGCACAACATTACAACATTCCGGGGGTCACGGGGGGAGTGAAGATCTAAAATAATTCCCAGAAATAAATGTTTACACCTGCAGGTGTTGCTGATGTTTGTATAGGGGGGAGGGAGACAAGGTGTGTGTTAACTCAGCATGAAACTTTACTTAAAATATATCAATATTGATGTAGTGTTTAAAGTCAGCTGGTTTGAATGAATTGGGATCCTGTTTCTGTCACAGGTGGCGGTTAAACACGTGCCCAGGAAGAAAGTGATGAATTGGGGTCGTCTGGTGAGTTTAAAATTTATTAAATAAGACTTGTGAACGTGTCTCTGTCTGAGTGTGTGCGAGGGCGCATCTGAGTGTGTGCAAAGTGTGTGTCTGAGTGTGCAAATGTGTGAGTGTGTGCAAGTGTGAGAATGTGTGAGAGTGTGTGCGAGTGTGTCTGAGTGTGAGCATATGTGACAGTGTGTGTGAGTGTGTCTGAGTGTGTGTGCGAGTAACTCTAAATGTGAGAGTGTGCGAGTGTGTCTGAGTGTGTGTGTGAGTAAGTCTGAATGTGAGAGTGTGCGTGTGTACCTGAGTGTGAGCAAGTAACTCTGAATGTGTGAGTGTGTCTGAGTGTGTGTGCGAGAAACTCTGAATGTGCTTGTCGGTGCAAGTGTGTCTGAGTGTGTACAAGTAACTCTGAATGTCAATGTGTGTGCGAGTGTGTCTGAGTGTGTGCAAGTGTGTGTCTGAGCATGAGAGAGTGTGTCTGAGTGTGTGTATATTGGAGGACGGGTGCGAGAGTGAGTGTGTTTGTGCAGAGGAGCTGGTTCTTGTTTGCAATTCAGTGAAAAATGACTAAGGCTGTCTTTTCAATCTTCATTCTGTGATATATTTATTACAGCCCTAGATCTCACTGCCTTTGAGATAATGGTTACTTTGCTGTCCCTCCGTGACATCAGTTTAGAGGGAAAAACCCAGGAAACTGACACATCGCAACAGAAAATTGTTAAAGGTGAGCTCGCCACCAGGGGTCGCCCCACAAGGGAGTTTTTTTTTAGATAGAACTTCATTCTCAAATTGTGTTCCCCCCAAACCAGCCTCTTCCCACCCCCTACCCTCCCCCAACTCCATCTCCCCCAAACCAGCCTCTTCCCAGACCCTACACCCCCCCCAACTCCATCTCCCCTAAACCAGCCACTTCCCTCCCCCAACTCCATCTCCCCTAAACCAGCCTCTTCCCACCCCCTACCCACCCCCAACTTCATCTCCCCTAAACCAGCCTCTTCCCACCCCCTCCCCATCCCCAACTCCATTTCTCCCAAACCGGCCTCTTCCCACTCCCAACTCCATCTCCCCAAACCAACGTCTTCAGACCCCCAACTCCATATCCCCCAAACCAGCCTCTTCTCACCCCCAACTCCATCTCCCCAAACCAGCCTTTTCCCACCGCCAACTCCATCTCCCCCAAATCAGCCTCTTCCCAACCCCCAACTCCATCTCTCCCAAACCAGCCTCTTCCCAGCCCCAACTCCATCTCCCCCAAACCAGCCTCTTCACACCCCCAACTCCATCTCCCTCAAACCAGCCTCTTCCCAGCCCCAACTCCATCTCCCCAAACCAGCCTCATCCCCGCCCCAACTCCATCTCCCCCCAAACCAGCCTCTTCACACCCCCAACTCCATCTCCCCCAAACCAGCCTCTTCCCACCCCCAAATCCATTTCCACAAACCAGCCACCTCCCACGCCCAACTCCATGTCACCCACTCTTTGTGAACTTGTTGCCTGCTGTCCATGTTCTGAATTCTGCCATCCTTGTGCCCTCTGTTTGCAGAATGACTGCCGCGTGCCCCTGGAGATCATCCTGATGAGGAAGGTGTCTTTGCCGGAGCACCGAGGTGTGATTCGCCTGTTGGACTGGTTCTCCAGGCCGGACGACTTCCTGCTGGTGATGGAGCGCCCGCCCAGAGCCAAGGACCTCTTCGACCTCATCGCCGAGCAGGGCTGGCTGTGCGAGGAGCGCTCCCGCTCCTTCTTCCGCCAGGCGGTGGAGGCACTGCGGCACTGCCATGCCTGTGGGGTCGCGCACCGGGACATCAAGAGTGAGAACCTTCTGGTCGACCTGCGCACCGGCGAGCTCAAGCTCATCGACTTCGGCTCGGCAGCCCTGCTGCGTGACACCGCCTACACCGATGTCAGTGGTGAGTGCCCTATCTCAGCCCGGCCACTCCCTGGGGGCATCCCGGAAGCAGCTGGGGGCACAGCGGCTCCCCCTTTCTCTTTCTGCCACCAGGGATCCCAGATTGTTGCGCGGGCACCAATTCCCTCCCACAGTGCGGCTCAGAACTGACCCTCCGGCAGTGCGGACCTCCCTCAGCACTGACCCTCCGACAGTGCGACGCTCCCTCAGCACTGACCCTCCAACAGTGTGGCTCAGAAATGACCCTCCGACAGTGAGCAGCTCCCTCAGCACTGACCTTCCGACATTGCCACTCCCCCTCAGCACTGTCCCTCCAACAGTGCTCCACTCCCTCAGCACTGACCGTTCGACTGTACGGCTCTCCCTCAGTACAGACCCTCCGTCTGTGCGGCGCTTCCTCAGCACTGACCGTTCGACTGTGCAGTGCTCCCTCAGTACCGACCCTCCGATAGAGAGGGGATCCCTCGGCACTGACCCTCCGACAGTGCAGCGCTCCCTCAGTACTGACCCTCTGACAGTGCGGCACTCCCTCAGTCCTGACCCTCCGACAGTGCGGCGCTCCCTCAGTACTGACCGTTCAACAGTGCGGTGATCCATCAGTACTGACCCTCCTACAGTGCGGCGATCCCTCAGTACTTACCCTCCAACAGTGCGGCGCTCCCTCAGTACTGACCCTCCGACAGTGCAGCGCTCCCTCGGCACTGACCCTCCGACAGTGCGGCGCTCCCTCAGTACTGACCCACCGACAGTTCGGCACTCCCTCAGTACTGACCCTCTGACAGTGCGGCGCACACTCGGCACTGACCCTCCGACAGTGCGGCGCTCCCTCAGCACTGACCCTCCGACAGTGCGGCGCTCCCTCGACACTGATCCTCTGACAGTGCGGCGCTCCCTCAGTACTGACTCTCTGACAGTGCGGCGCTCCCTCGGCACTGACCCTCCGACAGTGCAGTGTTCTCTCAGTACTGACCCTCCGACAGTGCAGTGCTCCCTCAGTACTAGCACTGGGCTGGGAGTATAAGGCAGGGGCCGAGCATCAGGCGTGGGTAATTTGGGGGCATCGGGGCGTTAAACCCCAAGGCAATGCTGGGTGGGGTAAATATTGTCACAGTGAATGTTGTCTGGTTTTAATCTTGTCCCTCTCTCTCTCTCTATTTCCCTCTCTTTCTGATGGAAATGCTCAGGCACCAGAGAGTTCAACCCACCAGAGTACATCAGCGAAGGGCGCTACCATGCCCTCTCCGCTACCGCCTGGTCCCTCGGGGTCTTGCTCTACGTCATGGTCTGTGCTGATATCCCCTTCAAGGAAGATCTGGAAATCCTGGCTGGCGAGATCCAGCTGCCCTGCAGCATCTCCAAGGGTAAGTGGCAGACGGGGTGCAGAGAGGGGATTTATTTTTTAAAAAATATCCTTCACTGTCTCCTTTCCTAAGATCTCAAGAAACAGCTTCAGGAGGAGGTCATTCAGCCCCTCGATCCTGCTCCCCCATTCAATACGATTGCGTCTGATCCGATTGCTCCACAACTCCACTTCCCAGTCCGTCCCCCCCATAACCCTCGACTCCCCTCGTCGATCAGAAATCTGTCTCACTCGACCTTGAATATATTCAATGATCCGGCCCCCACTGCTCTCAGGGGGAGGGGGGGAGAGAATTCCACAGACTGACCACCCTCTGAGACAAGAAATTCCTCCTCATCTCCGTCTTCAATGGGAGACCCCTCATTCTGAAACTGTGCCCCCTCCCCTCATTCTAGATTTCCCGCTTGAGGTGGGGAAACATCCCCTCAGCATGCACCCTGTCAAACCCCCTCCCCTCAGAATCTGACATGTTTCAATAAGATCACCTCTCATTCTTCTAAACACCAATGGGTAGAGGCCCAACCTGCTCAACCTTTCCCCATCAGACAAACCCCCTTCGTCCCAGGAATCAGCCGAGTGAACCTTCTCTGAACGGCTTCCAATGCGAGTCTGTCCCTCCTTAAGTAAGGAGACCAGAACTGTCCACAGTGCCCCAGGAGCGGCCTCACCAACGCCCTGTCCAGTTGTAGCAAGACTTCCCCACTTTTATACTCCATCCCCACCTCGCAATAAAGGACAACTTTCCATTTGGCTTCCTAATCACACGCTGCATCTGTATACCAACTTGTTGAGATTCATGTACCAGGACACCCAGATCCCTCTGCTCCGCCGCCTTCTGCAGTCTCTCTCTCTCTTTCTCACATTCATTTCTTCCCTGCGATGCAATATTTAACGGACTATCTTGTGCTTTCCCCTGCAGAGTGCGAGGGCCTGATACGATGGTGCCTCTCCATGCAACCCTCCGAACGGCCCACCCTCGACCAGATACTGTGCCACCCGTGGGTGCAGCGGGACATCACTAGACTGAATGCCATGGGCCTCTGGAGCCCAGGGGAAGACTCTGAGTGTAGCACCAGCCAGGAGAGACAGTAGGGAGCAGACAGACCGGGTATGAACACACTCTGTTACTCGTCACCGTGTGGATGGAGGAGGAACTTTAAGGACCGATGGGGACCTCGCCTGATCGCTCTGTCAGCAGTGGCTGGCTGGTCAGTGAACATTGGCCCCAGGGCCGGAGAAAACTCGAAATGCACACCCTGTGTTCGTCTCCCTTGTTCAACCTGAAAGACGGCGCCTCCGACAGTGAGGGACTCCCTCAGCACAGACCCTCCAACAGCGCGGCTCAGCCACAATCTCTCTCCATTCTCGCCTTAAAGCCACTTGCGAGCTTTACAGACCTGGCACTTTTCTAGAGGGGGTGTTGGGTGGGGCATTGAGAGATTCCTCCCTCACTCCCCTCCCAACCCCCACCCCACATCCTCATGCACACTGATAAGGGAAGAAGCGTGGATTTAAGGGGAAAGTAACGCATCGTCGATCGATTACTTTGTGATGCATGATGTGGGCGAATGGCTGAGGGGTGGTTGGTGGGGTTGGGTGTGGGGGGATGGCATCTGAGAGGCGTTGACCATGCCAGTGCCTTTGGGAGAGCGCCAGGGGAGGCCCGAGGTTGGGTGAGGTTCTGGGGAAATTCTGGAAGCAGCTGGGCCCACCCTGGTCTGTAAATACTCGTGTATTGTGTCCAGGCTGCAGAGGGTGCCGCTGATATCATGTTCGTGGTTCAACGTGAAACCCTCTTGTGAATCGCGGCACGAGACTGTCTTTAAATCGCGCTGTCGAAACTTGCTGCGTATTTATGATGTTTTGTGTGTACTCAATAAAATTAAACATTGTTTCAGTCAGTTGTATATTGTGTGTGTACATTTCTATGCAAACAGGAACTGGAAGAGGCCATTCAGAACCTCCCTCGAGCCTGTTACACAGGAACAGGAGGAGGCCATTCAGTCCCTCTCAAGTATGTTACACAGGAACAAGAGGAGGCCATTCATCCCCTCTCTCGATCTAACACAGGAACAGGAGGAGGCCATTCAGCTCCTCTCGAGTCAGTAACACAGGAAGAAGAGGAGGCTCATTCAGCCTCTATGAAGCCTGTTACAGAGGAACAGGAGGAGGCCTTTTCAGGCACTTGACCCTCGAAGGGGCTGAATGGCCTCCTGTGGATGGCCCAATATGAAATTGTGGCAAACGCTACTCCCTGCTGGTCAACGAAACAGCGATGACCTGACAGAGGCTCACCAGCAGTCGGGCAGGTTCGGTTTCAAAAGCTCATGTTGGGGAGGTGGGCAGGTTGAACGGGGGTGGGGGAGGGAGAGGTGGAGGCACTCGTACACAGAACCACACAGCTTAAGAGGAGGCCATTCAGCCGTTGATACATGTGCTGGCTTTATGTAAAATCTGTCCAATTAGCCCCACACTCTTCCCCCCCGACCCCACCGGCTCTTTCTCTCCCCCATAACCCTGCACGTTTTTCCCCTTCTAGTATTTATCCAATTCCCCCCCTATCGAAGGGAGAGAGAGAGAGAGACAAGGAAAGAGTGCCCGTAGCAAAAGAAAGACGTCCGTTTATATAGCGCCTTTCACCAGCAGACACCTCCAAGTGCCTCACAGCCAATGAAGCACCATTGCAGGTGGGGTCACACTTACAGTGAAAGGGATCGCCATTTTGCTGCAGAGGAAGATCCCACGAGCAGCCGATGTCACACGATGACCCAGGTCATCTGCTCCTTTTCATGGTGTTGGCTGAAGGATGCGTTTCGGGCCCAGGACACCGGGGAGAACTCTTCCCCCCAACCCCCACCCACACCCACCATCCTGCTTTCCTTCCAATAGGGGCCAGGGGATCTTTTATGTCCACCTGAGGGGGTGGACGCAGGCCTCAGGTTTAATGTCTCATCCTGAAGGATGGAGAGAGAGAGGGAGAGGGATGTGATGAGAGAGTTGAGGCAAAGGTTTGTGTTGGGATGAGAGAGGGCGATGGAGAGGCAAGTGATGTGTCATAGAGTCATAGAGGTCTACAGCACAGAAAAAGGCCCTTCAGCCCATCCAGTCTGTGTCGGTCAAACAAGTACCGAACTATTCTAATCCCATTTTCCAGCACTAGGCCCATAGCCTTGTATGCCATGGCATTGCAAATACTCATAGAGTGGGGTGTATAATGGAGGCCAGAGGAAAGGGAGAGTGAGAGATGGAGAGACAGAGACAGCGAGTGAGACAGATAGTGTGAGACAGGGTGAGAGAAATAGAGCAAGAGAGAGAGAAATGTAAAGTGAGACAAACAGAGAAAGCGAGATGAGAGAGACAGAGAGAGAAAGAAAGAGACTGAGACAGAAAGGGAGAGAGAGATAGAGAGAGGAATCGAGAAAGAGACAGAGAGAAAGAGACACAGCAAAAGAAAGTCAAAAAGAAAGAGACGCAGAGATAGAGAGAGAGATAGAAGGACAGAGAGAGAGAGTGCGAGAGAGAGCAGGAGAGTCAGAGTCAGAGAGAGCAACAGAATGAGAGATAGATGGAAAGACAGAGAGATAGAGAGACAGAGAGAGTGAGAGAAAGGGACAGAGAGAGAGTGACAGATAGAGAGAGAGAGAAAGAGATAGACAGAGAGAGACAGAGATACAGAGAGAGAGAGATAGAGAGAGACACAGAGAGTGAGAGAGAGCTAGAGCGAGAGAGACAGAGTGAGAGAGAGAGAGAGAGCCCTTCAGGATTGCAGCGCAGAATCACCAGAACGACCTGGGTCTGAGAGGGTTAAATTCCGATTACGGGTCCCAGAGGCCGAGCTTGTATTCCCTCGAGTATCGAAGATTAAGGGGTGTTCTGATCGAGGGGTTGAAGATGATGGGTATTGAGGGGGCGTGAGAGCCCAGAATGAGGGGACAGAACATCAAAGTTGGAGCCAGGCGGTCAGGCGAGATGTCAGGAAGCACTTGACACAAAGTGGAGTGGAAATGGGGAACTCCCTCCCCTCGATAAGCCTGTCGAGGCTGAGATGGGGGGAGGGCAATTGTAAATTTCCAACCTGAGATTGGGAGATTTTTCTGGGTAAGGGGGGGATTGAGGATTACAGAACCGAGGTCAGCAGATGGAGTTAAGATGCAGATCAGCCATGATCTAGTTGAATCGAGGAAGGCTGGAGGGGCAGAATGGCCTCCACCTGTTCCTGTCTAACATGCTTGAGATGGGCTGAATGGCCTCCCAGATTACAAAGGTTCACCCTCAGCACTGACTCTCTGACTGTGCTGCACTCCGTCAGTACTGACCCTCCAACAGTGATTTCCATGAGCAGCCGCAATCTCTCTCCATTCTCCCCTTAAGGCCACTTGCGAGCTTTACAGACCTGGCACTTTTCTGGAGGGGGTGTTGGGTGGGGCATTGAGAGATTCCTCCCCCACTCCCACCCACAAGTCCCCCCACATCCTCATGCACACTGATAAGCGCGGATTTATGGTGAAAGCAAAGCACCATCGTTCGATCGCATTGTGCTGCACGCTGTGGGCAAATAGCTGAGGGGGTGTTGCTGGGGTTGGGGGTGGGGCGATTGGCACCGGGGAGGCTTTGGCCATGCCAGTGCCTTCCGAAGTGCGACAGGGGAGGCCCGAGGTTGGGTGAGGTTCTGGGGAAATTCTGGAAGCAGCTGGGCCCACCCTGGTCTGTAAATACTCGTGTATTGTGCCCAGGCTGTAGAGGGTGCCGCTGATATCATGTTCGTGGTTCAACGTGAAACCCTCTTGTGAATCACGGCACGAGACTGTCTTTAAATCGCGGTGTTGGTTAGCGAACCGACAGTCATTACAGCATAACTGGCCATTCGGCCCATCGAGCTGATGCCAGAAAATTACCTGCGTATTTATGATATTTTGTGTGTACTCAATAAAATTAAACATTGTTTCAGTCAGTGGTATATTGTGTGTGTATGTGCATGTGTACACATCTCTGCAAACAGAAATAGGAGGAGGCCATTCAGCCCCTCTCTCAAGAGTGTTACACAGGAAGAGGAGGAGTCTCATTCAGGCCCTTGAGCCTCGAAGGGCTGAATGGCCTCCTCCTGTGGATGGTCCAATATGAAATTGTGGCAAATGCTGCCACCTGCTGGTCAACAAAATCTCGACGACCTGACAGAGGCTCAACAGCAGTCAGGCAGGTTCAGTTTCAAAAGCTCATGTTGGGGAGTGGGCAGGTTGAACGGGGTTGGGGAGAGCGAGATAGAGAGAAAGAGAGTGTGAGGCAAACAGAGAAAGAGAGTGAGAGACAGAGAGAGAGTAAAGCACACAGACAGAAAGTGAGAGAGAGAGATAGAGAGAGGGACCGAGAAAGAGAGAGAGATAGAGACACAGGAAAAGACAGACAAAAAGAGAGAGGCACAGAGATAGTGAGACAGAGAGAGATAGAAGGACAGAGAAACAGAAAGAGAGAGAGAGGGGGGACCTTGAAGGGCTGAATGGCCTCCTCTTGTGGATGGCCCAATATGAAATTGTGGCAAATGCTGCCACCTGCTGGTCAACAAAACCTCGACGACCTGACAGAGGCTCAACAGCAGTCAGGCAGGTTTGGTTTCAAAACCTCATGATGGGGGGTGGGCAGGTTGAACGGGGGTGAGGGAGGGGGAGGCGGAGCCTTTGAAGGCGGAGGCATTCATACAATCACAGAATGACACAGCTCAAGAGGAGGCCATTCAGCCCATCATGCATGTGCTGGCTCTTTGGAAGAGCTGTCCAATTAGCCCCACACTCTTCCCCCCGATCCCACTGGCTCTTTCATCCCCCATAACCTTGCAAGTTTTTCCCCTTCCAGTATTTATCCAATTCCCTGCCTTAATGAAGAGAGAGAGAGAGAGAAAAGGAAAGACTGACGGTATCAAAAGAACGATATGTGTTTATATAGCCCATTTCAAAACCATGTGCCTCACAGCCAATGATGCAATTTTGCAGGTGGTGTCACTCTTGTAGGGAAAGGCATCGCCATTTTGCGCAGAGGAAGATCCCACGAGCAGCTGATGTCACACGATGATCCAGGTCATCTGTTCCTTTTCGTGGTGTTGGCTGAGGGATACGTTTCAGGCCCAGGACACCGGGGAGAACTCTTCCCCCCAACCCCCACCCCAACACCCGCCAGCCCGCTTTCCTTCCAATAGGGGCCAGGGGATCTTTTATGTCCACCTGAGGGGTTGGACGCAGGCCTCAGGTTTAATGTCTCATCCTGAAGGATGGAGAGAGAGAGAGAGAGGGATGTGATGAGAGAGTTGAGGTAAAGGTTGGTGTTGGGTTGAGAGAGGGCGATGGAGAGGCAAATGATGTGTCATAGAGTCATAGAGGTCTACAGCACAGAAAAAGGCCCTTCGACCCATCTAGTCTGTGTCGGTCAAAGAAGTACCGAACTATTCTAATCCCATTTCCCAGCACCAGGTTCATAGCTGTGTATGCAATGGCATTGCAATTATTTATAGAATGGGGTTTATAATGGAGGCCAGAGGAAAGGGAGAGAGATAGAGATAGAGAGACAGAGAGACAGAGACAGAAAGTGAGACAGACAGAGTGAGACAGGCAGAGTGAAAGAGAGTGTGGGAGAGAAAAGGGGAGAGTGAGGCAAACAGAGAATGAGAGAGAGTCAGACAGAGAAAGATACAGAAAGTGAGAGAGAGAGATAGAGAGAGGGACCGAGAAAGACAAAGAGAAAGAGTTACAGGAAAAGAGAGACAGGAAGAGAGATACCCAGATATAGAGAGAGAGAGATAGAAGGACAGAGAGACACAGAGAGACAGACAGAGCAAGAGAGAAAGTCAGAGAGTCAGAGAGAGCAACAGTAAGAGAGATAGAGGGAGATACAGAAAGAGAGAGAAAGAGGGACAGATAGAGACATAGGGAGAGTGAGAGAGAGACAGAGAGAAAGAGAGAAGATAGTGAGAGAGAGATAGAGAGAGATAGACAGTGAAATACAGAGAGAGATCAACAGAGAGAGATTGACATTGAGAGAGCAAGAGATAAACAGAGAGAGAGAGAGGCAGAGAGCCAGAGACAGAGATACAGAGAGAGAAACAGAGAGAGAGACACAAAGAGGGACAGAGAGAGACAGAGCGAAATAGAGAGAGATAGAGATAGAGATAGAGATGTGGAGAGACAGTAAGAGAGAGACAGAGAGAGAGAGAGGCAGAGTGAGAGAGACACAGAGACCCAGAGATAGAGAGAGATAGAGAGAGACAGAGAGAGAGAGAGAGAGAGACAGAGAGAGAGAGACAGAGAGAGAACCCTTCAGGATTGCAGCACAGAATCACCAGAACGACCTGGGTCTGAGAGGGTTAAATTCCGATGACGGGTCCCACAGGCCGAGCTTGTATTCCCTCGAGTATCGAAGATTAAGGCGATTTCTGATCGAGGGGTTTAAGATGATGGGTTTGGAGGGGGTGGGAGAGCCCAGAATGAGGGGGCAGAACATCAAAGTTGGAGCCAGGCCGTCAGGGGAGATGTCAGGAAGCACTTGACACAAAGTGGATGGAAATGGGGAACTTCCTCCCCTCGATAAGCCTGTCGAGGCTGAGATGGGGGGAGGGCAATTGTAAATTTCCAACCTGAGATTGGGAGATTTTTCTGGGTAAGGGGGGGATTGAGTATTACAGAACTGAGGGCAGCAGATGGAGTTAAGATGCAGATCAGCCGTGATCTGGTTGAATCGAGGAAGGCTCGAGGGGCAGAATGGCATCCTCCTGTTCCTGTCTAACATGCTTGAAATGGGCTGAATGGCCTCCCAGACTACAAACCTTCTCCCTCAGTACTGACCCTCCAACAGGGATTTCCATGAGCAGCCACAATCTCTCTCCATTCTCCCCTTAAGGCCACTTGCAAGCTTTACAGACCTGGCCCTTTTCTGGAGGGGCTGTTGCCTGGGGCATTGAGAGATTCCTCACTCACTCCCACACCCACCCCCACACCCCCCACATCCTCATGCACACCGATAAGGGAATAAACGTGGATTTAAGGTGAAAGCAACGCACAGTCGTTCGATCGCATTGTGACGCACGCTGTGGGCAAATAGCTGAGAGAGAATTGGTGGGGTTGGGGGCTGGGGATGGCACCGGAGAGGCGTTGGCCATGCCAGTGCCTTCGGGAGAGTGCCAGGGGAGGCGCGAGATTTGATGAGCTTCTGGGGAAATTCTGGAAGCAGCTGGGCCCACCCTGGTCTGTAAATACTCGTGTATTGTGCCCAGGCTGTAGAGGGTGCCGCTGATATCATGTTCGTGGTTCAACGTGAAACCCTCTTGTGAATCGCGGCACGAGACTGTCTTTAAATCGTGGTGTCGGTTAGCGAACCGACAGTTGTTACAGCATAGCAGGCCATTCGGCCCATCGAACTGATGCCTGAGAAACTACCTGCTTATTTATGATGTTTTGTGTGTACTCAATAAAATTACACTTTGTTTCAATCAGTGGTATATTGTGCGTGTGTGTGTGTACACGTCTCTGCAAACAGGAACAGGAGGAGGCCATTCAGCCCCTCTCTCGAGACGGTTACACAGGAATAGGATGAGGCCCATTCAGCCCACACTCTGAAGCCTGTTACACAGGAACAGCAGGAGGTCATTCAGCCCCATCTCCCGAGATGTTCCACAGGAACAGGAGGAGCCCCATTCAGCCTCTCGCTCGAGCCTTTTAAACAGGAACAAGAGGAGGTCTTTTCAATCCCTTGAGACTCGAAGGGCTGAATGGCCTCCTGCTGTGGATGGCCCAATATGAAATTGTGGCAAATGCTGCCACCTGCTGGTCAACAAAACCTCGACGACCTGACAGAGGCTCAACAGCAGTCGGGCAGGTTCTGGTTTATAAACTCATGTTGGGGGGTGAGCAGGTTGAACGGGGGTGGAGGAAGTGGTTGCGGAGGCGGAGGCATTCGTAGAATCACAGAATGACGCATCTCAAGAGGAGGCCATTCAGCCCATTGTACATGTGCTGGATCTTTGAAAGAGCTGTCCAGTTAGCCCCACACTCTTCACCCACCGACCCCACCAGCACTTCCACTCCCCCATAACCCTGCACGTTTTTGCCCTTCCAGTATTTATCCAATTCCCCCCTTATCGAAGAGAGCAAGAGAGAGAGAGAGAGAGAGAAGGGAATACAGACCGTAGCAAAAGAAAGACTTGCCTTTATATAGCGCCTTTCCCGACCAGCAGAAACCTCCAAGAGCCTCGCAGAAAATGAAGCACCTTTGCAGGTGGGGTCACTCTTGTAGGGAAAGGGATCGCTATTTTGTGCAGAGGAAGATCCCACGAGCAGCTGATGTCACACGATGACCCAGGTCATCTGTGCCTTTTCGTGGTGTTGGCTGAAGGATAAGTTTCGGGCCCAGGACACCGGGGATAACTCTTCCCCCCAACCCCCACCCCAACCTCCGCCAGCCCGCTTTCCTTCCAATAGGGGCCAGGAGATCTTTTATGTCCACCTGAGACACTGGAAAAGAGAGATAAAAAGAAAGATGCAGAAATAGAGAGAGAGACAGAAGGACAGAGAGTCAGAGAGAGAGAGAGAAAGAGTGAGAGCAACATCAATTGCTTTATTTCTCAACGCAAACTGGAGGAACAAAACCTTATCTACCGACTAGGTATTTTACAGCCTTTCAGACTGAATATTGAGTTCAACAGTTTTAGATCACAAACTCTCTCCTCCATCCCCACCCCCTCTTTTCCAATAATTTATAAATATTTTTCTATTCCCACCTATTCCAATTATTTTTAAATGTGTTTCCATCCATTGGTCTATCTGCTTTCTACCCTTAATGTCCCCATTAGCACATTTCTTTGCCAATTTCACCACCATCAACATCTCTTTCTCCTTTTGTCTGTGACATCTTTTGTCTCCCCCACCTATCACTGACCCTCGATCCAGCTCTAATTGTCCCTCCCCCCTGCCCCTTAACCCAGTTTATATTTCACCCCTCTTCTGCTTTCCCTTAGTTCTGGTCAAGAGTCACAGGGACTCGAAAGGTGAACTGTGCCCCTCCCCGCAGATGCTGACAGACCTGCTGAGTTTTTCCAGGTATTTTTTGAGGGATTTGGTTGTGGATTTCCAGCCTTCGCTGGAACACTGATACATTCGAGGTGAAATTGACACACCGCCTTGTAACCAACAGCAACCAGGGAAAGGGGCAAAAGACTCAACTTCTGCTTTGCCTGTGAACCCCTTGAAGGACAAAATTCTTCCTTTAAAAAGAAATATTTTGTAAACGATTACGAGACTATCTTTGGCAGCATCGGCGGAGAAGAAAAGAGTTGACGTTTCGAGTCCTCATGACCCTTCGACAGAACTTGATTTCGAGTCCAGGAAAGAGTTGAAATATAAGCTGGTTTAAGGTGTGTGGGGGGGGGGGGAAAGGAGAGAGAGAGAGAGACAGAGGTGCTTGTGTAGACAAACAAGCAGTGATAGAAGCAGATCATCAAAAGATGTCAGTAACAATGGTACAAAAGAACACATAGGTGTTAAAGTTAAAGTTGGTGATATTATCTAAACGAATGTGCTAATTAAGAATGGATGGTAGGGCACTCAAGGTACAGCTCTAGTGGGGGTGGGGGGAGCATAAAGGATTTTAAAATATTTAAAAATAATGGAAATAGGTGGGAAAAGAAAAATCTATAAAATTTATAGGGAAAAAAAAAAAGGGGGAAAAAAAGGGGGAAACAGAAAGGGGGGTGGGGATGGGGGAGGGAGCTCACGACCTAAAGTTATTGAATTCAATATTCAGACCGGAAGGCTGTAAGGTGCCTAGTCGGAAGATGAGGTGTTGTTCCTCCAGTTTGCGTTGGGCTTCACTGGAACAATGCAGTAAGCCAAGGACAGACATGTGGGCAAGAGAGCAGGGTGGAGTGTTAAAATGGCAAGCCACAGGGAGGTTTGGGTCATTCTTGCGGACAGACCGCAGGTGTTCTGCAAAGCGGTCGCCCAGTTTACGTTTGGTCTCTCCAATGTAGAGGAGACCACATTGGGAGCAACGAATGCAGTAGACTAAGTTGGGGGAAATGCAAGTGAAATGCTGCTTCACTTGAAAGGAATGTTTGGGCCCTTGGACGGTGAGGAGAGAGGAAGTGAAGGGGCAGGTGTTACATCTTTTGCGTGGGCATGGGGTGGTGCCATAGGAGGGGGTTGAGGAGTAGGGGGTGATGGAGGAGTGGACCAGGGTGTCCCGGAGGGAGCGATCCCTACGGAATGCCGATAAGGGGGGTGAAGGGAAGATGTGTTTGGTGGTGGCATCATGCTGGAGTTGGCGGAAATGGCGGAGGATGATCCTTTGAATGCGGAGGCTGGTGGGGTGATAAGTGAGGACAAGGGGGACCCTATCATGTTTCTGGGAGGGAGGAGAAGGCGTGAGGGCGGATGCGCGGGAGATGGGCCGGACACGGTTGAGGGCCCTGTTAACGACCGTGGGTGGAAAACCTCGGTTAAGGAAGAAGGAGGACATGTCAGAGGAACCGTTTTTGAAGGTAGCATCATCGGAACAGATGCGACGAAGGCGAAGGAACTGGGAGAATGGGATGGAGTCCTTACAGGAAGCGGGGTGTGAGGAGCTGTAGTCGAGGTAGTTGTGGGAGTCGGTGGGTTTGTAGTGGATATTGGTGGACAGTCTATCACCAGAGATTGAGACAGAGAGGTCAAGGAAGGGAAGGGAAGTGTCAGAGATGGACCACGTGAAAATGATGGAGGGGTGGAGATTGGAAGCAAAATTAATAAATTTTTCCAAGTCCCGACGAGAGCATGAAGCAGCACCGAAGTAATCATCGATGTACCGGAGAAAAAGTTGTGGAAGGGGGCCGGGGTAGGACTGCAACAAGGAATGTTCCACATATCCCATAAAGAGACAGGCATAGCTGGGGCCCATGTGGGTACCCATAGCCACACCTTTTATTTGGAGAAAGTGAGAGGAGTTGAAGGAGAAATTGTTCAACGTGAGAACAAGTTCAGCCAGACGGAGGAGAGTAGTGGTGGATGGGGATTGTTCGGGCCTCTGTTCGAGGAAGAAGCTAAGGGCCCTCAGACCATCCTGGTGGGGGATGGAGGTGTAGAGGGATTGGACGTCCATGGTGAAGAGGAAGCGGTTGGAGCCAGGGAACTGGAAATTGTTGATGTGACGTAAGGTGTCAGAGGAATCACGGATGTAGGTGGGAAGGGACTGGACAAGGGGAGAGAGAAGGGAGTCAAGATAACGAGAAATGAGTTCTGTGGGGCAGGAGCAAGCTGAGACGATCGGTCTACCAGGGCAGTTCTGTTTGTGGATTTTGGGTAGGAGATAGAAGCGGGCCGTCCGAGGTTGGGCGACTATCAGGTTGGAAGCTGTGGGAGGGAGATCCCCAGAGGAGATGAGGTCAGTGACAGTCCTGGAAACAATGGCTTGATGTTCAGTGGTGGGGTCATGGTCCAGGGAGAGGTAGGAGGAAGTGTCTGCGAGTTGACGCTCAGCCTCCGCGAGGTAGAGGTCAGTGCGCCAGACAACAACAGCACCACCCTTGTCAGCGGGTTTGATGACAATGTCAGGGTTGGACCTGAGAGAATGGAGTGCAGTAAGTTCAGAGAGAGACAGGTTAGAATGGATGAGAGGAGCAGAGAAATTGAGACGACTAATGTCGCGCCGACAGTTCTCAATGAAAAGATCAAGAGAAGGTAAGAATCCAGAGGGAGGGGTCCAGGTGGAGGGAGAATATTGGAGATGGGTAAAAGGATCTGTTGAACTGGGAGAGGACTCCTGCCCAAAGAAGTGAGCCCGGAGACGAAGACGGCGAAAGAAGAGTTCAGCATCATGCCGAGCCCGAAATTCATTGAGGTGAGGGCGTAAGGGTATGAAACTAAGTCCTTTGCTGAGCACTGAACGTTCAGCATCGGAGAGGGGAAGGTCAGGGGGTATAGTGAATACACGGCTGGGGCTGGGATTGGAAGATGGGGTGGGGACGGAGGGACAGGCTGGTGTGGAGGGTCCTAGATGGGTGTTGGTGTCGATGAGTTGTTGGAGCTTGCGTTCCTTAGCAGTTGAGAGAAAGAGAAAAAGTTTCTTGTTGAGGCGTCGGATGAGCCGAAGGATAAAATGAAACTGGGGGCACGCGCAGCTTTGAAAAAGGGTACGGCGGTGCTGCTGGAGGGAAAGGTCGAGTGTGTTCATATGGCGGCGCATGGCACTGAGTGTGGATTTCAGAATGTGACGGGAACAGCAGTCTGAGAAACGTTTTATGTCCCGGAGATACCGGTAATCCTGGGTGGGTTCGAAAGATGAGGGGTGGAATTTCAGTTGAAATCCACGTGGGGAAAGTCGGAGACGGAGGCAGTCACTGAGAAAGGAGATATGGCTGTGAAAGCGGGTTTTAGTAAACACCTTGTCAAACACTAGGAGGGAAATGGAAAGCAAAGAAGGTGAACAAGGCAACAGAGAGATACGGAAATCTTGTCGCAGAGAGGAACAGAACTTCTTCAAGGAGATAGGCATTTCTTGAAGAGCAGTGGCAGTCAATTAAACACAGAGTTGAAAACAAAGAAAACTGCGGATGCTGGAAATCTAAAACAAAAACAGAATTACCAGGAAAAACTCAGTAGGTCTGGCAGCATCGGCGGAGAAGAAAAGAGTTGACGTTTCGAGTCCTCATGACCCTTCGACAGAACTTGATTTCGAGTCCAGGAAAGAGTTGAAATATAAGCTGGTTTAAGGTGTGTGGGGGGGGGGTGGTGGGGGGGGGGGGGGGGGGAAAGGAGAGAGAGAGAGAGACAGAGGTGCTTGTGTAGACAAACAAGCAGTGATAGAAGCAGATCATCAAAAGATGTCAGTAACAATGGTGCAAAAGAACACATAGGTGTTAAAGTTAAAGTTGGTGATATTATCTAAACGAATGTGCTAATTAAGAATGGATGGTAGGGCACTCAAGGTACAGCTCTAGTGGGGGTGGGGGGAGCATAAAGGATTTTAAAATATTTAAAAATAATGGAAATAGGTGGGAAAAGAAAAATCTATAAAATTTATAGGGAAAAAAAAAAAGGGGGAAAAAAAGGGGGAAACAGAAAGGGGGTGGGGATGGGGGAGGGAGCTCACGACCTAAAGTTATTGAATTCAATATTCAGACCGGAAGGCTGTAAGGTGCCTAGTCGGAAGATGAGGTGTTGTTCCTCCAGTTTGCGTTGGGCTTCACTGGAACAATGCAGTAAGCCAAGGACAGACATGTGGGCAAGAGAGCAGGGTGGAGTGTTAAAATGGCAAGCCACAGGGAGGTTTGGGTCATTCTTGCGGACAGACCGCAGGTGTTCTGCAAAGCGGTCGCCCAGTTTACGTTTGGTCTCTCCAATGTAGAGGAGACCACATTGGGAGCAACGAATGCAGTAGACTAAGTTGGGGGAAATGCAAGTGAAATGCTGCTTCACTTGAAAGGAATGTTTGGGCCCTTGGACGGTGAGGAGAGAGGAAGTGAAGGGGCAGGTGTTACATCTTTTGCGTGGGCATGGGGTGGTGCCATAGGAGGGGGTTGAGGAGTAGGGGGTGATGGAGGAGTGGACCAGGGTGTCCCGGAGGGAGCGATCCCTACGGAATGCCGATAAGGGGGGTGAAGGGAAGATGTGTTTGGTGGTGGCATCATGCTGGAGTTGGCGGAAATGGCGGAGGATGATCCTTTGAATGCGGAGGCTGGTGGGGTGATAAGTGAGGACAAGGGGGACCCTATCATGTTTCTGGGAGGGAGGAGAAGGCGTGAGGGCGGATGCGCGGGAGATGGGCCGGACACGGTTGAGGGCCCTGTTAACGACCGTGGGTGGAAAACCTCGGTTAAGGAAGAAGGAGGACATGTCAGAGGAACCGTTTTTGAAGGTAGCATCATCGGAACAGATGCGACGAAGGCGAAGGAACTGGGAGAATGGGATGGAGTCCTTACAGGAAGCGGGGTGTGAGGAGCTGTAGTCGAGGTAGTTGTGGGAGTCGGTGGGTTTGTAGTGGATATTGGTGGACAGTCTATCACCAGAGATTGAGACAGAGAGGTCAAGGAAGGGAAGGGAAGTGTCAGAGATGGACCACGTGAAAATGATGGAGGGGTGGAGATTGGAAGCAAAATTAATAAATTTTTCCAAGTCCCGACGAGAGCATGAAGCAGCACCGAAGTAATCATCGATGTACCGGAGAAAAAGTTGTGGAAGGGGGCCGGGGTAGGACTGCAACAAGGAATGTTCCACATATCCCATAAAGAGACAGGCATAGCTGGGGCCCATGTGGGTACCCATAGCCACACCTTTTATTTGGAGAAAGTGAGAGGAGTTGAAGGAGAAATTGTTCAACGTGAGAACAAGTTCAGCCAGACGGAGGAGAGTAGTGGTGGATGGGGATTGTTCGGGCCTCTGTTCGAGGAAGAAGCTAAGGGCCCTCAGACCATCCTGGTGGGGGATGGAGGTGTAGAGGGATTGGACGTCCATGGTGAAGAGGAAGCGGTTGGAGCCAGGGAACTGGAAATTGTTGATGTGACGTAAGGTGTCAGAGGAATCACGGATGTAGGTGGGAAGGGACTGGACAAGGGGAGAGAGAAGGGAGTCAAGATAACGAGAAATGAGTTCTGTGGGGCAGGAGCAAGCTGAGACGATCGGTCTACCAGGGCAGTTCTGTTTGTGGATTTTGGGTAGGAGATAGAAGCGGGCCGTCCGAGGTTGGGCGACTATCAGGTTGGAAGCTGTGGGAGGGAGATCCCCAGAGGAGATGAGGTCAGTGACAGTCCTGGAAACAATGGCTTGATGTGGACTGTCACTGACCTCATCTCCTCTGGGGATCTCCCTCCCACAGCTTCCAACCTGATAGTCGCCCAACCTCGGACGGCCCGCTTCTATCTCCTACCCAAAATCCACAAACAGAACTGCCCTGGTAGACCGATCGTCTCAGCTTGCTCCTGCCCCACAGAACTCATTTCTCGTTATCTTGACTCCCTTCTCTCTCCCCTTGTCCAGTCCCTTCCCACCTACATCCGTGATTCCTCTGACACCTTACGTCACATCAACAATTTCCAGTTCCCTGGCTCCAACCGCTTCCTCTTCACCATGGACGTCCAATCCCTCTACACCTCCATCCCCCACCAGGATGGTCTGAGGGCCCTTAGCTTCTTCCTCGAACAGAGGCCCGAACAATCCCCATCCACCACTACTCTCCTCCGTCTGGCTGAACTTGTTCTCACGTTGAACAATTTCTCCTTCAACTCCTCTCACTTTCTCCAAATAAAAGGTGTGGCTATGGGTACCCGCATGGGCCCCAGCTATGCCTGTCTCTTTATGGGATATGTGGAACATTCCTTGTTGCAGTCCTACCCCGGCCCCCTTCCACAACTTTTTCTCCGGTACATCGATGATTACTTCGGTGCTGCTTCATGCTCTCGTCGGGACTTGGAAAAATTTATTAATTTTGCTTCCAATCTCCACCCCTCCATCATTTTCACGTGGTCCATCTCTGACACTTCCCTTCCCTTCCTTGACCTCTCTGTCTCAATCTCTGGTGATAGACTGTCCACCAATATCCACTACAAACCCACCGACTCCCACAACTACCTCGACTACAGCTCCTCACACCCCGCTTCCTGTAAGGACTCCATCCCATTCTCCCAGTTCCTTCGCCTTCGTCGCATCTGTTCCGATGATGCTACCTTCAAAAACGGTTCCTCTGACATGTCCTCCTTCTTCCTTAACCGAGGTTTTCCACCCACGGTCGTTAACAGGGCCCTCAACCGTGTCCGGCCCATCTCCCGCGCATCCGCCCTCACGCCTTCTCCTCCCTCCCAGAAACATGATAGGGTCCCCCTTGTCCTCACTTATCACCCCACCAGCCTCCGCATTCAAAGGATCATCCTCCGCCATTTCCGCCAACTCCAGCATGATGCCACCACCAAACACATCTTCCCTTCACCCCCCTTATCGGCATTCCGTAGGGATCGCTCCCTCCGGGACACCCTGGTCCACTCCTCCATCACCCCCTACTCCTCAACCCCCTCCTATGGCACCACCCCATGCCCACGCAAAAGATGTAACACCTGCCCCTTCACTTCCTCTCTCCTCACCGTCCAAGGGCCCAAACATTCCTTTCAAGTGAAGCAGCATTTCACTTGCATTTCCCCCAACTTAGTCTACTGCATTCGTTGCTCCCAATGTGGTCTCCTCTACATTGGAGAGACCAAACGTAAACTGGGCGACCGCTTTGCAGAACACCTGCGGTCTGTCCGCAAGAATGACCCAAACCTCCCTGTGGCTTGCCATTTTAACACTCCACCCTGCTCTCTTGCCCACATGTCTGTCCTTGGCTTACTGCATTGTTCCAGTGAAGCCCAACGCAAACTGGAGGAACAACACCTCATCTTCCGACTAGGCACCTTACAGCCTTCCGGTCTGAATATTGAATTCAATAACTTTAGGTCGTGAGCTCCCTCCCCCATCCCCACCCCCTTTCTGTTTCCCCCTTTTTTTCCCCCTTTTTTTTTTTCCCTATAAATTTTATAGATTTTTCTTTTCCCACCTATTTCCATTATTTTTAAATATTTTAAAATCCTTTATGCTCCCCCCACCCCCACTAGAGCTGTACCTTGAGTGCCCTACCATCCATTCTTAATTAGCACATTCGTTTAGATAATATCACCAACTTTAACTTTAACACCTATGTGTTCTTTTGCACCATTGTTACTGACATCTTTTGATGATCTGCTTCTATCACTGCTTGTTTGTCTACACAAGCACCTCTGTCTCTCTCTCTCTCTCCTTTCCCCCCCCCCCCCACCACCCCCCCCCACACACCTTAAACCAGCTTATATCTCAACTCTTTCCTGGACTCGAAATCAAGTTCTGTCGAAGGGTCATGAGGACTCGAAACGTCAACTCTTTTCTTCTCCGCCGATGCTGCCAGACCTACTGAGTTTTTCCTGGTAATTCTGTTTTTGTTTTAGATTTCCAGCATCCGCAGTTTTCTTTGTTTTCAACTCTGTGTTTAATTGACTGCCACTGCTCTTCAAGAAATGCCTATCTCCTTGAAGAAGTTCTGTTCCTCTCTGCGACAAGATTTCCGTATCTCTCTGTTGCCTTGTTCACCTTCTTTGCTTTCCATTTCCCTCCTAGTGTTTGACAAGATGTTTACTAAAACCCGCTTTCACAGCCATATCTCCTTTCTCAGTGACTGCCTCCGTCTCCGACTTTCCCCACGTGGATTTCAACTGAAATTCCACCCCTCATCTTTCGAACCCACCCAGGATTACCGGTATCTCCGGGACATAAAACGTTTCTCAGACTGCTGTTCCCGTCACATTCTGAAATCCACACTCAGTGCCATGCGCCGCCATATGAACACACTCGACCTTTCCCTCCAGCAGCACCGCCGTACCCTTTTTCAAAGCTGCGCGTGCCCCCAGTTTCATTTTATCCTTCGGCTCATCCGACGCCTCAACAAGAAACTTTTTCTCTTTCTCTCAACTGCTAAGGAACGCAAGCTCCAACAACTCATCGACACCAGCACCCATCTAGGACCCTCCACCCCAGCCTGTCCCTCCGTCCCCACCCCATCTTCCAATCCCAGCCCCAGCCGTGTATTCACTATACCCCCTGACCTTCCCCTCTCCGATGCTGAACGTTCAGTGCTCAGCAAAGGACTTAGTTTCATACCCTTACGCCCTCACCTCAATGAATTTCGGGCTCGGCATGATGCTGAACTCTTCTTTCGCCGTCTTCGTCTCCGGGCTCACTTCTTTGGGCAGGAGTCCTCTCCCAGTTCAACAGATCCTTTTACCCATCTCCAATATTCTCCCTCCACCTGGACCCCTCCCTCTGGATTCTTACCTTCTCTTGATCTTTTCATTGAGAACTGTCGGCGCGACATTAGTCGTCTCAATTTCTCTGCTCCTCTCATCCATTCTAACCTGTCTCTCTCTGAACTTACTGCACTCCATTCTCTCAGGTCCAACCCTGACATTGTCATCAAACCCGCTGACAAGGGTGGTGCTGTTGTTGTCTGGCGCACTGACCTCTACCTCGCGGAGGCTGAGCGTCAACTCGCAGACACTTCCTCCTACCTCTCCCTGGACCATGACCCCACCACTGAACATCAAGCCATTGTTTCCAGGACTGTCACTGACCTCATCTCCTCTGGGGATCTCCCTCCCACAGCTTCCAACCTGATAGTCGCCCAACCTCGGACGGCCCGCTTCTATCTCCTACCCAAAATCCACAAACAGAACTGCCCTGGTAGACCGATCGTCTCAGCTTGCTCCTGCCCCACAGAACTCATTTCTCGTTATCTTGACTCCCTTCTCTCTCCCCTTGTCCAGTCCCTTCCCACCTACATCCGTGATTCCTCTGACACCTTACGTCACATCAACAATTTCCAGTTCCCTGGCTCCAACCGCTTCCTCTTCACCATGGACGTCCAATCCCTCTACACCTCCATCCCCCACCAGGATGGTCTGAGGGCCCTTAGCTTCTTCCTCGAACAGAGGCCCGAACAATCCCCATCCACCACTACTCTCCTCCGTCTGGCTGAACTTGTTCTCACGTTGAACAATTTCTCCTTCAACTCCTCTCACTTCCTCCAAATAAAAGGTGTGGCTATGGGTACCCGCATGGGCCCCAGCTATGCCTGTCTCTTTATGGGATATGTGGAACATTCCTTGTTGCAGTCCTACCCCGGCCCCCTTCCACAACTTTTTCTCCGGTACATCGATGATTACTTCGGTGCTGCTTCATGCTCTCGTCGGGACTTGGAAAAATTTATTAATTTTGCTTCCAATCTCCACCCCTCCATCATTTTCACGTGGTCCATCTCTGACACTTCCCTTCCCTTCCTTGACCTCTCTGTCTCAATCTCTGGTGATAGACTGTCCACCAATATCCACTACAAACCCACCGACTCCCACAACTACCTCGACTACAGCTCCTCACACCCCGCTTCCTGTAAGGACTCCATCCCATTCTCCCAGTTCCTTCGCCTTCGTCGCATCTGTTCCGATGATGCTACCTTCAAAAACGGTTCCTCTGACATGTCCTCCTTCTTCCTGAACCGAGGTTTTCCACCCACGGTCGTTAACAGGGCCCTCAACCGTGTCCGGCCCATCTCCCGCGCATCCGCCCTCACGCCTTCTCCTCCCTCCCAGAAACATGATAGGGTCCCCCTTGTCCTCACTTATCACCCCACCAGCCTCCGCATTCAAAGGATCATCCTCCGCCATTTCCGCCAACTCCAGCATGATGCCACCACCAAACACATCTTCCCTTCACCCCCCTTATCGGCATTCCGTAGGGATCGCTCCCTCCGGGACACCCTGGTCCACTCCTCCATCACCCCCTACTCCTCAACGCCCTCCTATGGCACCACCCCATGCCCACGCAAAAGATGTAACACCTGCCCCTTCACTTCCTCTCTCCTCATCGTCCAAGGGCCCAAACACTCCTTTCAAGTGAAGCAGCATTTCACTTGCATTTCCCCCAACTTAGTCTACTGCATTCGTTGCTCCCAATGTGGTCTCCTCTACATTGGAGAGACCAAACGTAAACTGGGCGACCGCTTTGCAGAACACCTGCGGTCTGTCCGCAAGAATGACCCAAACCTCCCTGTCGCTTGCCATTTTAACACTCCACCATGCTCTCTTGCCCACATGTCTGTCCTTGGCTTACTGCATTGTTCCAGTGGAGCCCAACGCAAACTGGAGGAACAACACCTCATCTTCCGACTAGGCACCTTACAGCCTTCCGGTCTGAATATTGAGTTCAACAACTTTAGGTCGTGAGCTCCCTCCCCCATCCCCACCCCCTTTCTGTTTCCCCCTTTTTCCCTTTTTTTCCCTATAAATTATACAGATTTTTCTTTTCCCACCTATTTCCATTATTTTTAAATATTTTAAAATCTTTTATGCTCCCCCCACCCCCACTAGAGCTGTACCTTGAGTGCCCTACCATCCATTCTTAATTAGCACATTCGTTTAGATAATATCACCAACTTTAACTTTAACACCTATGTGTTCTTTTGTCCCATTGTCACTGACATCTTTTGATGATCTGCTTCTATCACTGCTTGTTTGTCTACACAAGCACCTCTGTCTCTCTCTCTCTCTCCGCCCCCCACACACACACCTTAAACCAGTTTATATTTCAACTCTTTCTTGGACTCGAACTCAAGTTCTGTCGAAGGGTCATGAGGACTCGAAACGTCAACTCTTTTCTTCTCCGCCGATGCTGCCAGACCTGCTGAGTTTTTCCAGGTAATTCTGTTTTTCTCTTTCTTTCTCTCTCTGTCTCTCTCATCTCGCTTTCTCTGTTTGTCTCACTTTACATTTCTCTCTCTCTTGCTCTATTTCTCTCAACCTGTCTCACACTATCTGTCTCACTCGCTGTCTCTGTCTCTCCATCTCTCACTCTCCCTTTCCTCTGGCCTCCATTATACACCCCACTCTATAAGTATTTGCGATGCCATGGCATACAAGGCTATGGGCCTAGTGCTGGAAAATGGGATTAGAATAGTTCGGTACTTGTTTGACCGACACAGACTGGATGGGCCGAAGGACCATTTTCTGTGCTGTATACCTCTATGACTCTGTGACACATCACTTGCCTCTCCATCGCCCTCTCTCATCCCAACACAAACATTTGCCTCAAATCTCTCATCACATCCCTCTCTTTCTCTCTCTCCATCCTTCAGGATGAGGCATTAAACCTGAGGCCTGCGTCCACCCCCTCAGTTGGACATAAAAGATCCCCTGGCCCCTATTGGAAGGAAAGCAGGATGGTGGGTTTGGGTGGGGGTTGGGGGGAAGAGTTCTCCCCAGTGTCCTGGGCCCGAAACGCATCCTTCAGCCAACACCATGAAAACGAACAGATGACCTGGGTCATCGTGTGACATCGGCTGCTCGTGGGATCTTCCTCTGCAGCAAAATGGCGATCCCTTTCACTGTAAGAGTAACCCCACCTGCAATGGTGCTTCATTGGCTGTGAGGCACTTGGAGGTGTCTGCTGGTGGTGAAAGGCGCTATATAAACGGACGTCTTTCTTTTGCTACGGGCACTCTTTCCTTGTCTCTATCTCTCTCTGCCTTCGATAGGGGGGGAATTGGATAAATACTGGAAGGGGAAAAACGTGTAGGGTTATGGGGGAGAGAAAGAGCCGGTGGGGTCGGGGGGGAAGAGTGTGGGGCTAATTGGACAGATTTTACATAAAGCCAGCACATGCATCAATGGCTGAATGGCCTCCTCTTAAGCTGTGTGGTTCTGTGTACGAGCGCCTCCACCTCTCCCTCCCCCACCCCCGTTCAACCTGCCCACCTTCCCAACATGAGCTTTTGAAACCGAACCTGCCCGACTGCTGGTGAGCCTCTGTCAGGTCATCGCTGTTTCGTTGACCAGCAGGGCGTAGCGTTTGCCACAATTTCATATTGGGCCATCCACAAGAGGCCATTCAGCCCCTTCGAGGGTCAAGTGCCTGAAAAGGCCTCCTCCTGTTCCTCTGTAACAGGCTTCATAGGGGCTGAATGAGCCTCCTCTTCTTCCTGTGTTACTGACTCAAGAGGGGGGCTGAATGGCCTCCTCCTGTTCCTGTGTTAGTTCGAGAGAGGGGATGAATGGCCTCCTCTTGTTCCTGTGTAACATACTCGAGAGGGACTGAATGGCCTCCTCCTGTTCCTGTGTAACAGGCTCGAGGGAGGTTCTGAATGGCCTCTTCCTGTTCCTGTTTGCATAGAAATGTACACACACAATAAACAACTGACTGAAACAATGTTTAATTTTATTGAGTACACACAAAACATCATAAATATGCAGCTAGTTTCGACACCGCGATTTAAAGACAGTCTCGTGCCGCGATTCACAAGAGGGTTTCACGTTGAACCATGAACATGATATCAGCGGGACCCTCTACAGCCTGGGCACAATACATGAGTATTTACAGACCAGGGTGGGCCCAGCTGCTTGCAGAATTTCCCAAGAACCTCACCCAACCTCGGGCCTCCCCTGATGCTCTCCCAAAGGCACTGGCATGGTCAACGCCTCTCAGATGCCATACCCCCACACCCAACCGCACCAACCACCCCTCAGCCATTCGACCACATCATGCATCACAAAGTAATCGATCGACGGTGCGTTACTTTCCCCTTAAATCCACGCTTCTTCCCTTATCAGTGTGCATGAGGATGTGGGGTGGGGTTTGGGAGGGGAGTGAGGGAGGAATCTCTCAATGCCCCACCCAACACCCCCTCTAGAAAAGTGCCAGGTCTGTAAAGCTCGCAGGTGGCTTTAAGGCGAGAATGGAGAGAGATTGTGGCTGAGCCGCGCTGACGGAGGGTCTGTGCTGAGGGAGAACCACACTGTTAGAGGGTCAGTTTTGAGGGAGTGCCTCACTGTCGGAGGCGCCGTCTTTCAGGTTGAACAAGGGTGACGAACACAGGGTGTGCATTTCGAGTTCTCTCAGGCCCTGGGGCCAATGTTCACTGACCAGCCAGCCACTGCTGACAGAGCGATCAGGCGAGGTCCCCATCAGTCCTTAAAGTTCCTCCTCCATCCACACGGTGACGAGTAACAGAGTGTGTTCATACCCGGTCTGTCTGCTCCCTACTGTCTCTCCTGGCTGGTGCTACACTCGGAGTCTTCCCCCGGGCTCCAGAGTCCCACGGCTTTCGGTCTGGTGATGTCCCGCTGCACCCACGGGTGGCACAGTATCTGGTCGAGGGTGGGCCGTTCGGAGGGCTGCATGGAGAGACACCATCGTATCAGCTCCTCGCACTCTGCAGGGGAAAGCACAAGATAGTCCGTTAAATATTGCATCGCAGGGAAGAAATGAATGTGAGAAAGAGAGAGAGAGACTGCAGAAGGCGGCGGAGCAGAGGGATCAGGGTGTCCTGGTACATGAATCTCAACAAGTTGGTACGCAGATGCAGCGTGTGATTAGGAAGCCAAATGGAAAGTTGTCCTTTATTGCGAGGGGGGAGGGGTATGGAGTATAAAAGTGGGGAAGTCTTGCTACAACTGGACAGGGCATTGGTGAGGCCGCTCCTGGGGCACTGTGGACAGTTCTGGTCTCCTTACTTAAGGAGGGACAGACTCGCATCGGAAGCCGTTCAGAGAAGGTTCACTCGGCTGATTCCTGGGACGAAGGGGGTTTGTCTGATGGGAAAGGTTGAGCAGGTTGGGGTCTCTACCCATTGGAGTTTAGAAGAATGAGAGGTGATCTTATTGAAACGTATCAGATTCTGAGGGGAGGGGGTTTGACAGGGTGCATGCTGAGGGGATGTTTCCCCACCTCAAGCGGGAAATCTAGAATGAGGGGAGGGGGCACAGATTCAGAATGAGGGGTCTCCCATTGAAGACGGAGATGAGGAGGAATTTCTTCTCTCAGAGGGTGGTCAGTCTGTTGAATTCTCTCCCCACCCTCCCCCTGAGAGCAGTGGGGGCCGGGTCACTGAATATATTCAAGGTCGAGTGAGACAGATTTC
The DNA here is from genome assembly GCA_026770705.1 of Isurus oxyrinchus. NCBI lineage: Eukaryota > Metazoa > Chordata > Chondrichthyes > Lamniformes > Lamnidae > Isurus > Isurus oxyrinchus. Next base: position 387,265 of record JANJGN010000310.1, on the reverse strand, counting down.
TGATCGACGAGGGGAGTCGAGGGTTATGGGGGGGGGACTGGGAGGTGGAGTTGTGGAGCCATCGGATCAGACGCAATCGTATTGAATGGGGGAGCAGGATCGAGGGGCTGAATGGCCTCCTCCTGAAGCTGTTTCTTGAGATCTTAGGAAAGGAGACAGTGAAGGATATTTTTTCAAAAATAAATCCCCTCTCTGCACCCCGTCTGCCACTTACCCTTGGAGATGCTGCAGGGCAGCTGGATCTCACCAGCCAGGATTTCCTCATCTTGCTTGAAGGGGATATCAGCACAGACCATGACGTAGAGCAAGACCCCAAGGGACCAGGCGGGTAGCGGAGAGGGCATGGTAGCGCCCTTCGCTGAAGAACTCTGGTGGGTTGAACTCTCTGGTGCCTGAGCATTTCCATCAGAAAGAGAGGGAAATAGAGAGAGAGAGAGGGACAAGATTAAAACCAGACAACATTCACTGTGACAATATTTACCCCACCCAGCATTGCCTAGGGGTTTAACGCCCCGATGCCCCCAAATTCCCCACGCCTGATGCTCGGCCCCTGCCTTATACTCCCAGCCCAGTGCTAGTACTGAGGGAGCACTGCACTGTCGGAGGGTCAGTACTGAGAGAACACTGCACTGTCGGAGGGTCAGTGCCGAGGGAGCGCCGCACTGTCAGAGAGTCAGTACTGAGGGAGCGCCGCACTGTCAGAGGGTCAGTGCCGAGGGAGCGCCGCACTGTCGGAGGGTTAGTGCTGAGGGAGCACTGCACTGTCGGAGGAACAGTGCCGAGGGTGCGCCGCACTGTCAGAGGGTCAGTACTGAGGGAGTGCCCGCACTGTCGGTGGGTCAGTACTGAGGGAGCGCCGCACTGTCGGAGGGTCGGTGCCGAGGGAGCGCTGCACTGTCGGAGGGTCAGTACTGAGGGAGCGCCGCACTGTTGGAGGGTAAGTACTGAGGGATCGCCGCACTGTCGGAGGGTCAGTACTGATGGATCACCGCACTGTTGAACGGTCAGTACTGAGGGAGCGCCGCACTGTCGGAGGGCCAGGACTGAGGGAGTGCCGCACTGTCGGAGGGTCAGTACTGAGAGAGCACTGCACTGTCGGAGGGTCAGTACTGAGGGAGCGCTGCACTGTCGGAGGGTCAGTGCCGAGGGATCCCCACTCTATCGGAGGGTCGGTACTGAGGGAGCACTGCACAGTCGAACGGTCAGTGCTGAGGAAGAGCCGCACAGTCGGAGGGTCTGTACTGAGGGAGTGCCGTACAGTCGAACGGTCAGTGCTGAGGGAGTGGAGCACTGTTGGAGGGACAGTGCTGAGGGGGAGTCGCAATGTCGGAGGGTCAGTGCTGAGGGAGCTGCTCACTGTCGGAGGGTCATTTCTGAGCCACACTGTTGGAGGGTCAGTGCTGAGGGAGCGCCGCACTGTCGGAGGGTCAGTGCTGAGGGAGAGTCGCACTGTCGGAGGGTCAGTGCTGAGGGAGCTCCGCACTGACGGAGGGTCAGTTCTGAGCCGCACTGTGGGAGGGAATTGGTGCCCGCGCAACAATCTGGGATCCCTGGTGGCAGAAAGAGAAAGGGGGAGCCGCTGTGCCCCCAGGTGCTTCTGGGATGCCCCCAGGGGGTGGCCGGGCTGAGATAGGGCACTCACCACTGACATCGGTGTAGGCGGTGTCGCGCAGCAGGGCTGCCGAGCCGAAGTCGATGAGCTTGAGCTCGCCGGTGCGCAGGTCGACCAGAAGGTTCTCGCTCTTGACGTCCCGGTGCGCGACCCCACAGGCATGGCAGTGCCGCAGTGCCTCCACCGCCTGGCGGAAGAAGGAGCGGGAGCGCTCCTCGCACAGCCGGCCCTGCTCGGCGATGAGGTCGAAGAGGTCCTTGGCTCTGGGCGGGCGCTCCATCACCAACAGGAAGTCGTCCGGCCTGGAGAACCAGTCCAACAGGCGAATCACACCTCGGTGCTCCGGCAAAGACACCTTCCTCATCAGGATGATCTCCAGGGGCACGCGGCGGTCATTCTGCAAACAGAGGGCACAAGGATGGCAGAATTCAGAACATGGACAGCAGGCAACAAGTTCACAAAGAGTGGGTGACATGGAGTTGGGTGTGGGAGGTGGCTGGTTTGGGGAGATGGAGTTGGGCCTGGGAAGATGCTGGTTTGGGGGGAGATGGAGTTGGCGGTGGGAAGAGGCTGGTTTGGGGGAGATGGAGTTGGGGGTGGGAAGAGGCTGGTTTGGGGGAGATGGAGTTGGGGCTGGGAAGAGGCTGGTTTGGGGAAATGGAGTTGGGGGTGGGAAGAGGCTGGTTTGGGGGAGATGGAGTTGGGGGTGGGAAGAGGCTGGTTTGGGGAAATGGAGTTGGGGCTGGGAAGAGGCTGGTTTGGGGAAATGGAGTTGGGGGTGTGAAGAGGCTGGTTTGGGGGAGATGGAATTGGGGGTGGGAAGATGCTGGTTTGGGGGGAGATGGAGTTGGCGGTGGGAAGAGGTTGGTTTGGAGGAGATGGAGTTGGGGGTGGGAAGATGCTGGTTTGGGAGAGATGGAGTTGGCGGTGGGAAGAGGCTGGTTTGGGGGAGATGGAGTTGGGGGTGGGAAGAGGCTGGTTTGGGGGAGATGGAGTTGGGGGTGGGAAGAGGCTGGTTTGGGGGAGATGGAGTTGGGGGTTGGGAAGAGGCTGATTTGGGGGAGATGGAGTTGGGGGTGGGAAGAGGCTGGTTTGGGGGAGATGGAGTTGGGGGTGGGAAGAGGCTGGTTTGGGGGAGATGGAGTTGGGGGTGGGAAGAGGCTGGTTTGGGGGAGATGGAGTTGGGCGTGGGAAGAGGCTGATTTGGGGGAGATGGAGTTGGGGGTGGGAAGAGGCTGGTTTGGGGGAGATGGAGTTGGGGCTGGGAAGAGGCTGGTTTGGGGAAATGGAGTTGGGGGTGGGAAGAGGCTGGTTTGGAGGAGATGGAGTTGGGGGTGGGAAGAGGCTGGTTTGGGGAGATGGAGTTGGGGGTCTGAAGACGTTGGTTTGGGGAGATGGAGTTGGGGATGGGGAGGGGGTGGGAAGAGGCTGGTTTAGGGGAGATGAAGTTGGGTGTGGGTAGGGGGTGGGAAGAGGCTGGTTTGGGGGAGAGGGAGTTGGGGGAGGGTAGAGGGTGGGAAGAGGCTGGTTTGGGGGGAACACAATTTGAGAATGAAGTTCTATCTAAAAAAAAACTCCCTTGTGGGCCGACCCCTGGTGGTGAGCTCACCTTTAACAATTTTCTGTTGCGATGTGTCAGTTTCCTGGGTTTTTCCCTCTAAACTGATGTCACGGAGGGACAGCAAAGTAACCATTATCTCAAAGGCAGTGAGATCTAGGGTTGTAATAAATATATCACAGAATGAAGATTGAAAAGAAAACCTTCGTCATTTTTCACTGAATTGCAAACAAGAACCAGCTCCTCTGCACAAACACACTCACTCTCGCACCCGTCCTCCAATATACACACACTCAGACACACTCTCTCATGCTCAGACACACACTTGCACACACTCAGACACACTCGCACACACAATGACATTCAGAGTTACTTGTACACACTCAGACACACTTGCACCGACAAGCACATTCAGAGTTTCTTGCACACACACTCAGACACACTCACACATTCAGAGTTACTTGCTCACACTCAGGTACACACTCACACTCTCACATTCACACTCAGACACACTCGCACACTCACATTTAGAGTTACTCGCACACACACTCAGACACACTCGCACACTCTCACATTTAGAGTTACTCGCACACACACTCAGACACACTCACACACACTGTCACATATGCTCACACTCAGACACACTCTCACACACTCTCACATATTCTCACACTCAGACACTCTCACACATTCTCACACTTGCACACACTCACACATTTGCACACTCAGACACACACTTTGCACACACTCAGATGCACGCTCGCACACACTCAGACAGAGACACGTTCACAAGTCTTATTTAATAAATTTTAAACTCACCAGACGACCCCAATCCACCACTTTCTTCCTGGGCACGTGTTTAACCGCCACCTGTGACAGAAACAGGATCCCAATTCATTCAAACCAGCTGACTTTAAACACTACATCGATATTGATATATTTTAAGTAAAGTTTCATGCTGAGTTAACACACACCTTGTCTCCCTCCCCCCTATACAAACATCAGCAACACCTGCAGGTGTAAACATTGATTCCTGGGAATTATTTTAGATCTTCACTCCCCCCGTGACCCCCGGAATGTTGTAATGTTGTGCTCACGTTTTATAATTTATTGCACTAAAAACGGAAGCTTCTAGATGGCAGTGTGTCTCTGTGTATCACTGTGTGTGTGTGTCTGAGTGTGTGTCTCAGGGTGTGTGTGTGTAACTGAGTGTGTGTTTGTGTGGCTGAGTTTGCGTGTGTTTGTGTCTGAGTGTGCATTTTTGTGTGTCAGGGTGTGTCTCTTTGTGTGTCAGGGTGTGTGTGTGTGTTTGTGTTTGTGTCTGAGTTTGTGTTTGTGTCTGTCTGAGTGTGTCTGGGTGTGTGTGTTTCTGTTGGTGTCTGAGTGTGTGTGTGTATTTGTGTCGGAGTGTGTTTGTGTGTGTCTGAGTGTGTCTCTGTGTGTGTCTGGGTGTCTCTGTGTGTGTCTGGGGGTGTGTGTGTGTGCGTGTGTTTGTGTCTCTGAGTGTTCTTTGTATGTGTCTGAGTGTGTCTCTGTGTGTGTCTGAGTGTGTGTTTGTCTGTGTCTGGGTATGTGTGTGAGTGTTTGCATGTGTCTGAGTGCGTGTTTGTGTGTGTCTGAGTTTGTGTGTGTGTGTCTCTGGGTGTGTGTGTGTTTGTGTCTGAGTGTGTGTTTGTGTGTGTCTGAGTGTGTCTCTGTGTGTGTCTGGGGGTGTGTGTGTGTTTGAGTTTGCGTGTGTTTGTGTCTCAGTGTGTGTTTTTGTGTGTCTGAGTGTGTCTCTGTGTGTGTCTGTGTGTGTGTGTGTGTTTGTGTTTGTGTCTGAGTGTGTGTCTGAGTGTGTCTCTGTGTTTTTCTGGGGGTGTGTGTATGTCTGAGTGTGTGTTTGTGTGCGTCTGAGTGTGTCTCTGTGTGTGTCTGGGTGTGTGTGTGTGTGTGTTTGTGTCTGAGGGCATGTGTGTTTTTGTGTCTGAGTGTGTTTGTGTGTGTCTGAGTGTGTCTGTGTGTGTCTGGGGGTGTGTGTATGGCTGAATGTGTGTTCGTGTGTTCTGAGTTTGCATGTGTTTGTGTCTGAGTGTGTGTTTTTGTGTGTCTGGGTGTGTCTCTGTGTGTCTGTGTGTGTGTGTGTGTTTGTGTCTGAGTGTGTGTTTGTGTGTGTCTGAGTGTGTCTCTGTGTGTGTCTGGGGGTGTCTGTGGGTCTGAGTTTGTGTGTGTCTGAGTGTGTGTTTGTGTGTGTCTGAGTGTGTCTCTGTGTGTGTCTGTGTGTGTGTGTGTGTGTGTGTTTGTGTCTGAGTGTGTGTGTGTGTTTGTGTCTGAGTGTGTTTTTGTGTGTCTGAGTGTGTCTCTGTGTGTGTCTGGGGGTGTGTGTGTGTCTGAGTGTGTGTTTGTGTGTGTCTGAGTGTGTCTCTGTGTGTGTCTGGGTGTGTGTGTGTGTTTGTGTATGTGTGTGTGTGTCTATATATCGATGTGTTTATTTCATTAAAGCCCTCCCTTTCCCCTCCTCTCTCACCGGAGCTCCATCGGAGATCCTCACAGCCGAGTAAACAGTTCCGAAGCCGCCGCTGCCCAGTTTATTGCCCACACTGTACAGATCCTTGAAGCTTTCTCTCTTCTTCATCTTCTTTACTGCAGGAGCTGAGGCAGAGAGAGAGAGAGAGAATTACACTGCATCCAATGATCCCAGCCTCAGTTTAACACAATTATGACAATCAAACATCACATCAGACTGAAATGGTTCTTAGTGACAAATAATCCCGACCCTTCCCAGCCCACTAAACTCAAGCGAGAATTCATGAGTTTGCCCATTGCCTCTCTCTCTCACTCACATGTGTTTCTGTCACCCCTTCTCTCTCCGTCTCTCGCTAACATCTTTTTTGTGCGTGTCTGTGTCTCTCTTTCTGTGTCTCACTGCTGTCTGGCTCTCTCTTGTTCGGTTTCTCTAGCTCTCTCTCTGGCTCTCTCTCTCTCTGTCTCTTCCTTTCTCTCTCTCTCTCTCTCTTTCTTTCTGTCTCTCTCTCTCTTTCTCTCTGTCTCGCTTTTTCATTCTTTCTCTCCCTTTCCCTCTCCCTCTCCGACTTACTCTGCAATCGGCCGCCTCCAGTCCGTTCACCGGCGCATTGTGTGCACCCTTTTTAAGGGAATGTTTGGGTTGGGGAGGTGGTCGGGGCTCCCTCTTCAAGGGGGGATGCCAATATGTTGGATTCCTCTTCCATCTCCCTGTCTGTTCCGTTAGACGAATTGGTTCCCACTGAAACTTGCTCTTGTGTTGAAATGAATATGTTAGTACCAAAGTCCCACCGAACCGAACCTCCCTCTCCCTCTGAATCCGTCTCTGCCCCCTCCGCCCCAGTCCATCTCTGTGCCTGTCTCTCTCTCTCTCTCTCCCAGTTTCTGTCTCTGCATCCCACTGGCTCTCGAGAACTCCTGCTCACTCCCCTTCTCCCCAAACACCAACTTCTGGGGAGCGGGGGTGGGTGGGAGGTGGGGTAAAGACACTGCGCGGACACTCGGGGAACTCACGTTGTTAAAACAAACTTCATACCTGGGTGCGAATCCTCGGCCGGTGTCTGACTGCACACAGTCCCGGACTTGGTATACAGCATGGCTCTGCGGGGGACGCTGCTGTTAAGATTCCTCTGGGCAGAGAAAGGTAGTCTCGTAATCGTTTACAAAATGTTTCTCTTTAAAGGAAGAATTTTGTCCTTCAAGGGGTTCACAGGCAGAGCAGAAGTTGAGTCTTTTGCCCCTTTCCCTGGTCGATCAGAGATCTGTCTCACTCGGCCTTGAATATATTCAGTGACCCGGCCCCCACTGCTCTCAGGGGGAGGGGGGGAGAGAATTCCACAGACTGACCACCCTCTGAGACAAGAAATTCCTCCTCATCTCCGTCTTCAATGGGAGACCCCTTATTCTGAAACTGTGCCCCCCCTCCCCTCATTCTAGATTCCCCCCCTTGATGTGGGGAAACATCCCCTCAGCATCCACCCTGTCAAACCCCCTCCCCTCAGAATCTGATACGTTTCAATATGATCACCTCTCATCCTTCTAAACTCCAATGGGTAGAGGCCCAAACTGCTCAACCTTTCCCCATCAGACAAACCCCCTTCGTCCCAGGAATCAGCTGAGTGAACCTTCCCTGAACGGCTTCCAATGCGTGTCTGTCCCTCCTTAAGTAAGGAGACCAGTACTGTCCACAGAGCCCCAGGAGTGGCCTCACCAACACCCTGTCCAGTTGTAGCAAGACTTCCCCACTTTTATACTCCATCCCCCCCTCGCAATAAAGGGCAACTTTCCATTTGCCTCCCTAATCACTCACTGCATACTAACTTTCTGTGATTCATATGTCCAGAAAGTCTGTACACACTTATTTTCTTTCCCTCTAGAACACACACTTTGGAATCACAGGTTTGTTTTGTTCATTCATGGGATGTGGACATCACTGACTAGGCCAGCATTTATTGCCCATCCCCAATTTCGGAGGGAATTTAAGAGTCAGCCACGTTGCTGTGGGCCTGGATTCACATATTGATCAATCCAGGTAAGGAGGGTAGATTTCCTTCCCTAAAGGGCATTAGTGACCCAGACTCATGGTCATCAACAGAATTTTAACTCCAGATTTTTATTCAATTCAGGATATCACCAACTGCTATAGTGGCATTTGAACCCAGGTCCCCAGAGAATTACCCTGGGTCTCTGATTCACTGACAGTAACACTAAGCCAACACTTCCCTCAGGTACAAGCCAGACTCCAGATATATGAGCACCAAAATCAAGGCTGACACACCTGGTGAGTACTGAAGGAATGCTGTACTGTCAGAGGGTCAGCGCTGAGGGAGGACCTTTGGACTGCGGGAGGCCATTCAGCCCCTCTCAAGCCTGTTACACAGGAACAGGAGGAGGCCATTCTGCCCCTCAAGTCTGCCTCGATTCAACCAGATCACGGCTGATCTGCATCTTAACTCCATCTGCTGCCCTCGGTTCTGTAATCCTCAATCCCCCCCTTACCCAGAAAAATCTCCCAATCTCAGGTTGGAAATTTACAATTGCCCTCCCCCCATCTCAACCTCGACAGGCTTATCGAGGAGAGGGAGTTCCCCATTTCCACTCCACTTTGTGTCAAGTGCTTCCTGACATCTCCCCTGGCCACCTGGCTCCAACTTTGATGTTCTGCCCCCTCATTCTGGGCTCTCCCACCCCCTCCAAACCATCATCTTAAAACCCTCGATCAGAACACCCCTTAATCTTCGATACTCGAGGGAATACAAGCTCGGCCTGTGGGACCCGTCATCGGAATTTAACCCTCTCAGACCCAGGTCGTTCTAGTGATTCTGCGCTGCAATCCTGAAGGTCTCTCTCTCTCTCTCTCTCTGGCCCTCTTTCTCTCTGTCTCTCTCTCTATGTGTCTCTCTTTCTCTGTCTCTCTTTCTCTATCTCTCTCTAACTCTGTCTCACTCTCTGTGTCTCTATCTCTCTCTCTCTCTGTCTCTCTCTCTCCCTGTATCTCTGTCTGCCTTTGCCTATCTCTCTCTCTCTGTAACTGTCTCTCTCTCTCTATCTCTGTCTCTCTCTGTCTATCTCTCTCTGCCTAACTCTCTCTCTCTTTCTATCTCTCTTTCTCTCTATCTGTCGCTCTCTCTCTGTCCCTTTCTCTCTCACCCTGTCACTCTCCCTCCCTATCTCTCTCTCTCTCTCTGTCTCTCACTATCTCTCTGTCCTTCCCTCTATCTCTCATTCTGTTGCTCTCTCCAACTCTGACTCACTCTCTCTCACGCTCTCTCTCTGTCTCTCTCTCTCTCTGACTCTCTGTCCTTCTATCTCTCCCTCTATCTCTGCATCTCTTTCTCTTTGTCTTTCTTTTCCTGTGTCTCTTTCTCTCTGTCTCTTTCTCGGTTCCTCTCTCTATCTCTCTCTCTCTCTTTCTGTCTCTCTATGTCTGTCTCAGTCTCGCTCTTTCTCTCTCTGGCTCTCTCATCTCTCTTTCTCTGGCTCACTCTTCCCTTCCCTCTCTCTCACTCTCTTTGTCTCACTCTGTCTCACTCTTTGTCGCTGTCTCTCTCTCTCTCTCTCCCTTTCCTCTGGCCTCCATTATACACCCCACTCTATAAGTATTTGCGATGCCATGGCATACAAGGCTATGGGCGTGGTGCTGAAAAATGGGATTAGAAAAGTTCGGAACTTGTTTGACTGACACAGACTGGATGGGTCGAAGGGCCTTTTTCTGTGCTGTAGACTTCTTTGACTCTATGACACATCACTTGCCTCTCCATCGCCCTCTCTCAACCTAACACCAACCTTTGCCTCAACTCACTCATCACACCCCACTCTCTCTCTCCATCCTTCAGGATGAGGCATTAAACCTGAGGCCTGCGTCCACCCCCTCAGGTGGACAAAAAAGGTCCCCTAGCTCATATTGGAAGGAAAGCGGGCTGGCGAGGGTTGGGGTGGGGTTTGGGGGGAAGAGTTCTCCCCAGTGTCCTGGGCCCGAAATGTATCCCTCAGCCAACACCACGAAAAGGAACAGATGACTTGGGTCATCGTGTGACATCAGCTGCTCGTGAGATCTTCCTCTGCGCAAAATGGCAATCCCTTTCACCTACAAGACTGACCCCACCTGCAAAGGTGCTTCATTGACTGCGAGGCACTTGGTGGTGTCTGCTGGTGGTGAAAGGCGCTATATAAATGCACTTCTTTCTTTCGCTACGGTCAGTCTTTCCTTCTCTCTCTCTCTCTCTCTCTCTCTTCGATAAGGGGGGAATTGGATAAATACTGGAAGGTGGTAAACGTGCAGGGTTATGGGGGGAGGGGAAGAGCCGGTGTGGTCGGGTGGGTAAGAGGGTGGGGCTAATTGCACAGCTCTTTCAAAGAGCCAGCACATGTATGATGGGCTGAATGGCCTCATCTTGAGCTGTGTCATTCTATGATTGTATGAATGCCTCTGCCTTCAAAGGCTCCAACACCGCCCACCCCACCCCCGTTCAACCTGCCCACCTCCCAACATGAGCTTTTGAAACTGAACCTGCCCGACTGCTGTTGAGCCTCTGTCAGGTCGTCGAGGTTTTGTTGACCAGCAGGTGGCAGCATTTGCCACAATTTCAGATTGGGCCATCCACAGGAGGAGGCCATTCAGCCCTTCGATGCTCAAGGTCCTGAATGGAACTTCTCCTGTTACTGTGCAACAGGCTCAAGGGGCTGAATGGCCTTCTCCTGTTCCTGTGCAGCAGTCTCGAGAGGGGGGCAGAATGGCCTCCTCCTGTTACTGTGTAACAGGCTCGAGATTGGGTGAATGGCCTCTTCCTGTTCCTGTGTAACAGTCTCGAGAGAGGGTCTGAATGGCCTCCTCCTGTTCCTGTGTAACCGATTCGAGGGGATGAATGGTCTCCTCCTGTTCCTGTGTAACAGGCTTGAGAGAGGGGCTGAATGGCGTCCTCCTGTTCCTGTGTAACAGGCTCGAGAAGCAGTAAATGGGGAACCCCTGTTCCTGTGTAACAGGTTTCAGAGGGGCTGAATGAGCCTACTCCTGTTCCTGTTTGCAGAGACGTGTACACACACACACACACACACACACACACACACAATATACCACTGATTGAAACAAAGTTTAATTTTATTGAGTACACACAAAACATCATAAATAAGCAGGTAGTTTCTCTAGCATCAGCTCAATGGGCCAAATAGCCTGCTATGCTGTAACGACTGTCAGTTCACTAAGCGACACTGCAATTTAAAGACAGTCTCGTGCCGCGATTCACAAGAGGGTTTCACGTTGAACCACGAACATGATATCAGCGGCACCCTCTACAGCCTGGGCACAATACACGAGTATTTACAGACCAGGGAGGGCCCAGCTGCTTCCAGAATTTCCCCAGAACCTCACCCAACCTCGGGCCTCCCCTGGCGCTCTCCGAAAGGCACTGGCATGGTCAACGCCTCACCGGGGCCATCCCCAACCCCCAACCTCAGCAACTACCCCTCAGCTATCTGCCCACAGCGTGCATCACAATGCGATCGAACGACTGCGCTTTGCTTTCGCCTTAAATCCACACTTCTTCCCTTATCAGTGTGCATCAGGATGTGGGATGGGGGTGGGGGTGGGAGTGAGTGAGGAATCTCTCAATGCCCCACCCAACACCCCCTCCAGGAAAGTGCCAGGTCTGTAAAGCTCGCAAGTGGCCTTAAGGGGAGAATGGAGAGAGATTGCGGCTGCTCATTGAAATATCTGTTGGAGGGTCAGTACTGAGGGAGAACCTTTGTAGTCTGGGAGGCCATTGAGCCCATCTCAAGCCTGTTAGACAGGAAGAGGTGGAGGCCATTCTGCCCCTCGAGCCTTCCTCGATTCAACCAGATCACGGCTGATCTGCATCTTAACCTAAATAGCCAAGTGGTTATGGTACTGGGTTTGTAACCCTAAGATCAAGAGTTCAAATCTCCCAATGGCAAACTATGAAACAATGTAACTTCATCTGAAACAGATGGAAACGGGTTTGTACTCGAAAGAGTTAACTCCATTTGCTGCCCTCGGTTCTGTAATCCTCAATCCCCCCCTTACCCAGAAAAATCTCCCAATCTCAGGTTGGAAATTTACAATTGCCCTCCCCCCATCTCAGCCTCGACAGGCTTATCGGGGGGAGGGAGTTCCCCATTTCCACTCCACTTTGTGTCAAGTGCTTCCTGACATCTCCCCTGACCGCCTGGCTCCAACTTTGATGTTCTGCCCCCTCATTCTGGGCTCTCCCGCCCCCTCCAAACCCATCATCTTAAACCCCTCGATCAGAACACCCCTTAATCTTCAATACTCGAGGGAATACAAGCTCGGCCTGTGGGACCCGTCATCGGAATTTAACCCTCTCAGACCCAGGTCGTTCTGGTGATTCTGCGCTGCAATCCTGAAGGGGTTTCGCACTCTGTCTCTCTCTCTCTCTGTCTATCTCTCTATCTCTCTGTCTCTGGCTCTCTGTGTCTCTCTCACTCTGCCTCTCTCTCTCTCTGTCTCTCCACATCTCTATCTCTATCTCTCTCTATTTCGCTCTGTCTCTCTCTCTGTCTCTGGCTCTCTGCCTCTCTCTCTCTCTGTTTATCTCTTGCTCTCTCTATGTCGATCTCTCTCTGTCGATCTCTCTCTGTCTTTCACTGTCTATCTCTCTCTATCTCTCTCTCACTATCTTCTCTCTTTCTCTCTGTCTCTCTCTCTCCCTATGTCTCTCTCTGTCTCTCTTTCTCTCTTTCTGTATCTCCCTCTATCTCTCTTACTGTTGCTCTCTTTGACTCTCTGACTTTCTCTCTTGCTCTGTCTCTCTCTCTGTGTCTCTCTGTCCTTCTATCTCTCTCTCTCTATATCTGGGTCTCTCTCTTCCTGTCTCTCTTTTCCTGTGACTCTTTCGCTTTGTCTTTCTCGGTCCCTCTCTCTATCTCTCTCTCTCACTTTCTGTATCTTTCTCTGTCTGACTCTCTCTCATTCTCTGTTTGCCTCACTCTCCCCTTTTCCCTCCCACGCTCTCTTTCACTCTGCCTGTCTCACTCTGTCTGTCTCACTTTCTGTCTCTGTCTCTCTGTCTCTCTATCTCTCTCTCTCCCTTTCGTCTGGCCTCCATTACAAACCCCATTCTATAAGTAATTGTGATGCCATTGCATACACAGCTATGGACCTGGTGCTGGGAAATGGGATTAGAATAGTTCGGTACTTGTTTGACCGACACAGACTAGATGGGTCGAAGGGCTGTAGACCTCTATGACTCTATGTGCTGTAGACCTCTATGACTCTATGACACATCATTTGCCTCTCCATCGCCCTCTCTCAACCCAACACCAACCTTTGCCTCAACTCTCTCATCACATCCCTCTCTCTCTCTCTCTCTCCATCCTTCAGGATGGGACATTAAACCTGAGGCCTGCGTCCACCCCCTCAGGTGGACATAAAAGATCCCCTGGCCCCTATTGGAAGGAAAGCGGGCTGGCGGGGGTTGGGGTGGGGGTTGGGGGGAAGAGTTCTCCCCGGTGTCCTGGGCCCGAAACGTATCCCTCAGCCAACACCACGAAAAGTAACAGATGACCTGGATCATCGTGTGACATCGGCTGCTCGTGGGATCTTCCTCTGCGCAAAATGGCGATGCCTTTCGCTATAACAGTGACACCACCTGCAAAGTTGCATCATTGGCTGCGAGTGCCGCACTGTTGGAGGGTCAGTGCTGAGGGTGAACCTTTGTAGTCTGGGAGGCCATTCAGCCCCTCTCAAGCCTGTTAGACAGGAACAGGAGGAGGCCATTCTGCCCCTCGACCCTGCCTCGGTTCAACCAGATCACGGCTGATCTGCATCTTAACTCCATCTGCTGCCCTCGGTTCTGTAATCCTCAATCCCCCCCTTACCCAGAAAAATCTCCCAATCTCAGGTTGGAAATTTACAATTGCCCTCCCCCCATCTCAGCCTCGACAGGCTTATCGAGGGGAGGGAGTTCCCCATTTCCACTCCACTTTGTGTCAAGTGCTTCCTGATATCTCCCCTGACCGCCTGGCTCCAACTTTGATGTTCTGCCCCCTCATTCTGGGCTCTCCCGCCCCCTCCAAACCCATCATCTTAAACCCCTCGATCAGAACACCCTTAATCTTCGATACTGCACTGCAATCCTGAATGGCTCTCTCTCTCTCTGTCTCTCTCTCTCTGTTTTACTCTCTCTCTTTCTCTCTCTCACTCTCTGTGTCTCACTCTATCTGTCTCTCTCTCTCTGTCTCTCTCTCTCTGTTTTACTCTCTCTCTTTCTCTCTCTCACTCTCTGTGTCTCACTCTATCTCTCTCTGTCTCTCTCTCTCTGTATCTCTGTCTCTCTATGTCTATCGCTCTGTCTCTGCCTTTCTCTGTATCTCTGTCTATCTCTCTCTGTCTATCTCTTTCTCTCTCTATCTTTCTCTCTCTTTCTCTATCTGTCGCTCTCTCTCTGTGCCTTTCTCTCTGTCTCTGTCTCTCTCCCTCCCTATCTCTCTCTCTCTCTGTATCTCTCTCTCACTCTGTTTCTCTCTCTATCTCTCTCTGTCTCTCTCTCTCTCTCTGTATCTCTGTCTATGTCTCTCTCTGTGTCTCTGTCTCTCTCTGTCTATCACTTTCTCTCTCTATCTATCACTCTCTCTCTCTATATATCTGACGCTTTCTCTCTCGGTCTCTCTCACTCTCTATCTCTCTTTCTCTCTCTGTCTCTCTCTATCTCTCTGTCTTTCCCTCTATCTCTCATTCTGTTGCTTTCTCAGACTCTGACTCTCTCTCGCACTCTCTCTCTGTCTCTCTCTCTCTCTGTGTCTCTCTGTCCTTCTATCTCTCTCTCTATCTCTGCGTCTCTTTCTTTTTGTCTGTCTTTTCCTGTGTCTCTTTCTCTTTGTCTCTTTCTCAGTTCCTCTCTCTATCTCTCTCTCTCTCTCTTTCTGTGTCTCTCGGTCGGTCTCAGTCTCCCTCTATCTCTCTCTGTCTCTCTCATCTCTCTTTCTCTGTTTTGCTCACACTCCCTTTCTCTCTCTCTTTTTCTCTTTCTCTCACCCTGTCTCACACTGCCTGTCTCACTCTCTGTCACTGTCTCTCTATCTCTCTCTCTTTCCCTTTCCTCTGGCCTCCATTATACACCCCACTCTATAAGTATTTGTGATGCCATGGCATACAAGGCTATGGGGCTAGTGCTGGAAAATGGGATTAGAATAGTTCGGTACTTGTTTGACCGACACAGACTGGATGGGCCAAAGGGCCTTTTTCTGTGCTCTAGACCTCTATGACTCTATGACACATCACTTGCCTCTCCATCGCCCTCTCTCAACCCAACATCAACCTTTGCCTCAACTCTCTCATCACATCCCTCTCTCTCTCTCTCTCTCTGTCCATCCTTCAGGATGAGACATTAAACCTGAGGCCTGCATCCACCCCCTCAGGTGGACATAAAAGATCCCCTGGCCCCTAATGGAAGGAAAGCGGGCTGCCTGGGGTTTGGGTGGGGGTTGGGGGGAAGAATTCACCCCAGTGTCCTGGGCCCGAAACGTATCCCTCAGACAACACCACGAAAAGGAACGGACGACCTGGGTCATCGTGTGACATCAGCTGATCGTGGGATCTTCCTCTGCAGCAAAATGGCGATCCCTTTCCCCTACGTGAGTGATACCACCCGCAAAGGTGCTTCATTGGCTGTGAGGCACTTGGAGGTATCTGCTGGTGGTGAAAGGCGCTATATAAACGCACATCTTCCTTTCACTACGGTCAGGCTTTCCTTGTCTTTCTCTCTCTCTCTTCGCTAAAGGGGTAATTGGATATCTACTGGAAGGGGATAAACGTGCAGGGTTATCGGGGGGGGAAGAGCCGATGGGGTCGGGAGGAAGAGTGTGGGGCTAATTGGACAGCTCTTTCAAAGATCCAGCACATGCATGATGGGCTGAATGGCCTCCTCTTGAGCTGTGTCATTCTGGGATTGTACGAATGCCTAAGCCTTCAAAGGCTCCACGCACCTGTGCCCCAACCCCGTTCAATGTGCCCACTCCCCAACATGAGCTTTTGAAACTGAGCCTGTCTGACTGCTGTTGCGCCTCTATCAGGTCGTCGAGGTTTTGTTGACCAGCAGGTGGCAGCATTTGCCACAATTTCATATTGGGCCATCCACAGGAGGAGGCCATTCATCCGTTCGAGGCTTAAGGGCCTGAATGAGCCTCCTCCTGTTCCTGTGCATCAGGCTCGAGGGTCTGAATGGCCTCCTCCTGTTCCTGTGCAACAGTCTTGAGAGGGGGGCTGAATGGCCCTCCACCTGTTCCTTTGTAACAGGCTCGAGAGGGACTGAATGGGGCACCTCCTGTGCCTGTGTAACTGGCTTGAGAGAGGGGCTGAATGGCCTCATCCAGTTCCTGTGTAACAGGTTCAAGGTGCTGAATGTCCTCCTCCTGTTCCTGTGTAACAGACTCGAGAGAGTGGCTGAATGGCCTCCTCCTGTTCCTGCGTAACAGGTTCGAGAGGTGCTGAATGGCCTCATACTGGTCCTGTGTCACAGGCATGAAAGGGACTGAACGACTGTTTCCTGTGGATCAGGCTCGATCGAGAGGGGCTGAATGGCCTCCTCCTGTTCCTGTTTGCAGAGACGTGTACACAAACACACACACACAATATACCACTAAATGAAATAATGTTTAATTTTACTGAGTACTCACAAAACATCATAAATAGGCAGGTAGTTTCTCTGACATCAGCTCGATGGGCCAAATGGCCAGCTATGCTGTAACAACTGTCGGTTCGCCAACCAATACCGCAACTTAAAGACAGTCTCGTGCCGCGATTCACAAGAGGGTTTCACGTTGAACCACGAACATGATATCAGCGGCACCCTCTACAGCCTGGACACAATACACGAGTATTTACAGACCAGGGTGGGCCCAGCTGCTTCCAGAATTTCCCCAGAACCTCACCCAACCTCGGGCCTCCCCTGGAGATTTCCCGAAGTCACTGGCATGGCCAATGCCTCCCCGGTGCCAATCACCCCACCCCCAACCCCACCAACGTCCCATCAGCTATTTGCCCACAGCGTGCGTCACAATGCGATCGATCAATTGCCTGTTGCTTTCGCCTTAAATCAACGTTTCTCCCCTTATCAGTGTGCATGAGGATGTGGGGGGATGGGGGATGGGGGTGGGGGTGGGATTGAGGGAGGATTCTCTCAATGCCCCACACAACACCCCCTCCAGAAAAGTGCCAGGTCTGTAAAGCTTGCAACTGGCCTTAAGGGGAGAATGGAGAGAGATTGCGGCTGCTCATGGAAATCACTGCTGGAGGGTCAGTACTGAGGGAGAATCTTTGTAATCTCGGAGGCCATTCAGCCCTTCTCAAGCCTGTTAGACAGGAACGGTTGGAGGCCATTCTGCCCCTCGAGCCTTCCTCGATTCAACTAGATCGCAGCTGATCAGCATCTTAACTCCATCTGCTGCCCTCGGTTCTGTAATCCTCAATCCCCCCCTTACCCAGAAAAATCTCCCAATCTCAGGGTGGAAATTTACAATTGCCCTCCCCCCATCTCAGCCTCGACAGGCTTATCGGGGGGAGGGAGTTCCCCATTTCCACTCCACTTTGTGTCAAGTGCTTCCTGACATCTCCCCTGGCCACCTGGCTCCAACTTTGATGTTCTGTCCCCTCATTCTGGGCTCTCCCACCCCCTCCAAACCCATCATCTTAAACCCCTCGATCAGAACACCCCTTAATCTTCGATACTCGAGGGAATACAAGCTCGGCCTGTGGGACCCGTCATCAGAATTTAATCCTCTCAGACCAGGTCGTTCTGGTGATTCTGTGCTGCAATCCTGAAGTACTCTCTCTCTCTGCGTCTCTCTCTCTGTCTATCTCTCTATCTTTCACTGTCTATTTCTCTCTATCTCTCCCTCTCTGTGTCTCTCTCGGTCCCTCTTTCTCTCTCTGCTTGTCTCTCTCTATAACAATCTCTCTGTTTCTCCTTCTATCTTTCTTTCTGTTGCTCTCTCTGACTCTCTGACTCTCTCTCTCTCTGTGTCTCTCTATCTCTGTGTCACTCTCTTTTTGTCTCTCTTTTCCTGTGCCTCTATCTCTCTCTTTCTCGGTCTCTCTCTCTGTCTCTGTGTCTCTCTGTCCTTCTATCTCTCTCTCTCTCACTATCTCTGTGTCTCTCTCTTCCTGTGTCTCTATCTCTCTTTCTCGGTCCCTCTCTCTATCTCTATCTCTCACTTTCTGTCTGTTTGTCTGTCTTACTCTCTCTCTTTCTCTCACTCTCTTTCTCTGTTAGCCTCACTGTCTCTTTCCCTCTATCTCACTCTCCCCCACCCTGTTCAACTTGCCCACTCACCAACATGAGCTTTTGAAACTGAACCTGCCTGACTGCTGTTGAGCCTCTGTCAGGTCGTCGAGATTTTGTTGACCAGCAGGTGGCAGCGTTTGCCACAATTTCAGATTGGGCCATTCACAGGAGGAGGCCATTCAGCCCTTCGAATCTCAAGGTCCTGACTGAGCCTCGTCTTGTCCCTGTGTAACAGTTTTGAGAGACGGGATGAATGGCCTCTTTCTGTTCCTGTTTGCAGAGACGTGTACACACACAAACACTCAATATACCACTGACTGAAACAATGTTTAATTTTATTGAGTACACACAAAAAATCATAAATAAGCAGGTAGTTTCTCTGGCATCAGCTGGATGTGCTGAATGACTTGTTATGCTGTAACGACTGTCAGTTCGCTAAGAGACTCCGCGATTTGTAGATAGTCTCGTGTCGCGATTCACAAGAGGGTTTCACGTTGAACCACGAACATGATATCAGCGGCACCCTCTACAGCCTGGGCACAATACACGAGTATTTACAGACCAGGGTGGGCCCAGCTGCTTCCAGAACTTCCCCACAACCTCACCCAACCTCGGGCCTCCCCTGGCGCCCTCCCGAAGGCACTGGCATGGTCAACGCCTCTCCACTGCCAATCCCCAACCCCAACCCCACCAACTCCCCCTCAGCTATTTGCCCACATCATGCATCGCAAAGCGATCGAACGACTGTGGATTGCTCTCGCCTTAAATCCACGCTTCTTCCCTAATCAGTGTGCAT
Organism: Isurus oxyrinchus; assembly: GCA_026770705.1. Taxonomy (NCBI): domain Eukaryota; kingdom Metazoa; phylum Chordata; class Chondrichthyes; order Lamniformes; family Lamnidae; genus Isurus; species Isurus oxyrinchus. The sequence goes on along the minus strand of JANJGN010000310.1, from coordinate 368,540 downwards.
GAAGATGTTGTTGGGGGTGGGGGGGGAATGTGTGGGTGGTGGGGTTGGGAGTGTGTGAGGAATCTCTCACTGCCTCACCCAACACTCCCTCCAGAAAAGTGCCAGGTCTGTAAAGCTCGCAAGTGACCTTAAGGGGAGAATGGAGAGAGATTGCGGCTGCTCATGGAAATCACTGTCGGAGGGTCAGTACTGATCCGCACTGTCCGACGGTCATTGCTGAGGGAGAACCTTTGTAGTCTGGGAGGCCATTCAGCCCCTCTCAAGTCTGTTAGACAGGAACAGGAGGAGGCCATTCTGCCCCTCAACCGTTCCTCGATTCAACCAGATCACAGCTGATCTGCATCTTAACTCCATCTGCTGCCCTCGGTTCTGTAATCCTCAATCCCCCCCTTACCCAGAAAAATCTCCCAATCTCAGGTTGGAAATTTACAATTGCCCTCCCCCCATCTCAGCCTCGACAGGCTTATCGAGGGGAGGGAGTTCCCCATTTCCACTCCACTTTGTGTCAAGTGCTTCCTGACATCCCCCCTGACCGCCTGGCTCCAACTTTGATGTTCTGCCCCCTCATTCTGGGCTCTCCCGCCCCCTCCAACCCGTCATCCTAAACCCCTCGATCAGAACACCCTTAATCTTCGATACTCGAGGGAATACAAGCTCGGCCTTTGGGACCCGTCATCGGAATTTAACCGTCTCAGACCCAAGATGTTCTGGTGATTCTGCTCTGCAATCCTGAAGGGTTCTCTCTCTCTGTCTCTCTCTGTCTATCTCTCTATCTTTCAGTGTCTATCTCTCTCTATATCTCTCTCACTATCTCTCTCTCTTTATCTCTCCCTCTCTGTGTCTCTCTCGTTCCCTCTTTCTCTCTCTCTTTGTCTCTCTCTATAACATTCTCTCTGTTTCTCCCTCTAGCTCTCTTTCTGTTGCTCCCTCTGACTCTCTCTCTCTCTGTATCTCCCTCTAGTGTCTCTCTGTCCTTCTGTCTCTGTCTCTCTATCTCTGTGTCTCTCTCTTTTTGTCTCTCTTTTCCTGTGTCTCGATCACTCTCTCTTTCTCGGTCCCTCTCTCTATCTCTCTCTCTCTCACTTTCTGTCTGTTTGTCTGTCTTACTCTCTCTCAGTCTCTCACTCTCTTTCTCCGTTAGCCTCACTCACTCTTTCTCTCTGTCTCCCTCTCCCCAACCCCGTTCAACCTGCCCACTCCCCAACATGAGCTTTTGAAACTGAACCTGCCTGACTGCTGTTGAGCCTCTGTCAGGTCATCGAGATTTTGTTCACCAGCAGGTGGCAGCGTTTGCCTCAATTTCAGATTGGGCCATCGACAGGAGGAGGCCATTCAGACCTTCGAGGTTCAAGGGCCTGACTGAGCCTCGTCTTGTCCCTGTGTAACAGTCTTGAGAGAGGGGCTGAATGGCGTCTTCCTGTTCCTGTTTGCAGAGCTGTGTACACATACAAACACACAATATACCACTGAATGAAACAATGTTTAATTTTATTGAGTACACACAAAACATCATAAATAAGCAGGTAGTTTCTCTGGCATCAGCTCGATGGGCCGAATGGCCAGCTATACTGTAACGACTGTCGGTTCGCTAACTGACACCGCGATTAAAAGACAGTCTCGTGCCGCGATTCACAAGAAGGTTTCACGTTGAACCACGAACATGATATCAGCGGCACCCTCTACAGCCTGGACACAATACACGAGTATTTACAGACCAGGGGAGGCCCAGCTGCTTCCAGAATTTCCCCAGAATCTCACCCAACCTCGGGCCTCCCCTGGCGCTCTCCCGAAGGCACTGGCATGGTCAACACCTCTCCGCTGCCAATCCCCCAACCCCAACCCCACCAACTCCCCCTCAGCTATTTGCCCACATCGTGCATCGCAAAGCGATCGAACGACTGTGGATTGCTCTCGCCTTCAATCCACGCTTCATCCCTTATCAGTGTGCATGAAGATGTTGGGGGGGGGGACGTGTGGGTGGTGGGGGTGGGAGTGTGTGGGGAATCTCTCAATGCCTCATCCAACACCCCCTCCAAAAAAGTGCCAGGTCTGTAAAGCTCGCAAGTGACCTTAAGGGGAGAATGGAGAGAGATTGCGGCTGCTCATGGAAATCACTGTCGGAGGGTCAGCACTGAGGGAGAACCTTTGTAGTCTGGGAGGCCATTCAGCCCCTCTCAAGGCTGTTAGACAGGAACAGGAGGATGCCATTCTGCCCCTCGACTGTTCCTCGATTCAACCAGATCACGGCTGATCTGCATCTTAACTCCATCTGCTGCCCTCGGTTCTGTAATCCTCAATTCCCCCCCTTACCCAGAAAAATCTCCCAATCTCAGGTTGGAAATTTACAATTGCCCTCCCCCATCTCAGCCTCGACAGGCTTATCGAGGGGAGGGAGTTCCCCATTTCCACTCCACTTTGTGTCAAGTGCTTCCTGACATCTCCCCTGACCGCCTGGCTCCAACTTTGATGTTCTGCCCCCTCATTCTGGGCTCTCCCGCCCCCTCCAACCCATCGTCTTAAACCCATGATCAGAACACCCTTAATCTTCGATACTCGAGGGAATACAAGCTCGGCCTGTGGGACCCGTCATCGGAATTTAACCCTCTCAGACCCAGGTCGTTCTGGTGATTCTGCGCTGCAATCCTGAAGGGGTTTCTCTCTCACTATCTCTATGTCTATCTCTCTATCTTTCAGTGTCTATCTCTCTCTATGTCTCTCTCACTATCTCTCTCTCTTTATCTCTCCCTCTCTGTGTCTCTCTCGTTCCCTCTTTCTCTCTCTCTTTGTCTCTCTCTATAACAATCTCTCTGTTTCTCCCTCTAGCTCTCTTTCTGTTGCTCCCTCTGACTCTCTCTCTCTCTGTGTCTCCCTCTCTGTGTCTCTCTCTCCTTCTGTCTCTCTCTCTATCTGTGTGTCTCTCTCTTTTTGTCTCTCTTTTCCTGTGTCTCGATCACTCTCTCTTTCTCGGTCCCTCTCTCTATCTCTCTCTCTCTCACTTTCTGTCTGTTTGTCTGTCTTACTCTCTCTCAGTCTCTCACTCTCTTTCTCCGTTAGCCTCACTCTCTCTTTCTCTCTGTCTCCCTCTCCCCAACCCCGTTCAACCTGCCCACTCCCCAACATGAGCTTTTGAAACTGAACCTGCCTGACTGCTGTTGAGCCTCTGTCAGGTCGTCGAGATTTTGTTCACCAGCAGGTGTCAGCGTTTGCCACAATTTCAGATTGGGCCATCCACAGGAGGAGGCCATTCAGTCCTTCGAGGTTCAAGGGCCTGACTGAGCCTCGTCTTGTCCCTGTGTAACAGTCTTGAGAGAGGGGCTGAATGGCCTCTTCCTGTTCCTGTTTGCAGAGCTGTGTACACATACAAACACACAATATACCACTGAATGAAACAATGTTTAATTTTATTGAGTACACACAAAACATCATAAATAAGCAGGTAGTTTCTCTGGCATCAGCTCGATGGGCCGAATGGCCAGCTATACTGTAACGACTGTCGGTTCGCTAACTGACACCGCGATTAAAAGACAGTCTCGTGCCACGATTCACAAGAGGGTTTCACGTTGAACCACGAACATGATATCAGCGTTACCCTCTACAGCCTGGACACAATACACGAGTATTTACAGACCAGGGTAGGCCCAGCTGCTTCCAGAATTTCCCCAGAACCTCACCCAACCTCGGGCCTCCCCTGGCGCTCTCCCGAAGGCACTGGCATGGTCAACGCCTCTCCGCTGCCAATCCCCCAATCCCAACCCCACCAACTCCCCCTCAGCTATTTGCCCACATCGTGCATCGCAAAGCGTTCGAACGACTGTGGATTGCTCTCGCCTTCAATCCACGCTTCATCTCTTATCAGTGTGCATGAAGATGTTGGGGGGGGGGACGTGTGGGTATTGGGGTGGGAGTGTGTGAGGAATCTCTCAATGCCTCATCCAACACCCCCTCCAAAAAAGTGCCAGGTCTGTAAAGCTCGCAAGTGACCTTAAGGGGAGAATGGAGAGAGATTGCGGCTGCTCATGGAAATCACTGTCGGAGGGTCAGCACTGAGGGAGAACCTTTGTAGTCTGGGAGGCCATTCAGCCCCTCTCAAGTCTGTTAGACAGGAACAGGAGGATGCCATTCTGCCCCTCGACTGTTCCTCGATTCAACCAGATCACGGCTGATCTGCATCTTAACTCCATCTACTGCCCTCGGTTCTGTAATCCTCAATCCCCCCCTTACCCAGAAAAATCTCCCAATCTCAGGTTGGAAATTTACAATTGCCCTCCCCCATCTCAGCCTCGACAGGCTTATCGGGGGGAGGGAGTTCCCCATTTCCACTCCACTTTGTGTCAAGTGCTTCCTGACATCTCCCCTGACCGCCTGGCTCCAACTTTGATGCTCTGCCCCCTCATTCTGGGCTCTCCCGCCCCCTCCAACCCATCGTCTTAAACCCCTCGATCAGAACACCCTTAATCTTCAATACTCGAGGGAATACAAGCTCGGCCTGTGGGACCCGTCATCGGAATTTAACCCTCTCAGACCCAGGTCGTTCTGGTGATTCTGTGCTGCAATCCTGAAGGGCTCTCTCTATCTCTCTCTCTCTCTCTGTCTCTCTCGCTCTGTCTATCTCTCTATCTTTCACTGTCTATCTCTCTCTATCTCTCCCTCTCTGTGTCTCTCTCGGTCCCTCTTTCTCTCTCTCTCTGTCTCTCTCTATAACAATCTCTCTGTTTCTCCTTCTATCTTTCTTTCTGTTGCTCTCTCTGACTCTCTGACTCTCTCTCTCTCTGTGTCTCTCTCTCTGTGTCTCTCTGTCCTTCTATCTCTCTCTCTATCTCTGTGTCACTCTCTTACTGTCTCTCTTTTCCTGTGCCTCTATCTCTCTCTTTCTCGGTCTCTCTCTCTGTCTCTGTGTCTCTCTGTCCTTCAATCTCTCTCTCTCTCTCACTATCTCTGTGTCTCTCTCTTTTTGTCTCTCTTTTCCTGTGTCTCTATCTCTCTCTTTCTCGGTCTCTCTCTCTGTCTCTGTGTCTCTCTGTCCTTCTATCTCTCTCTCTCTCACTATCTCTGTGTCTCTCTCTTCCTGTGTCTCTATCTCTCTTTCTCGGTCCCTCTCTCTATCTCTATCTCTCACTTTCTGTCTGTTTGTCTGTCTTACTCTCTCTCTTTCTCTCACTCTCTTTCTCTGTTAGCCTCACTGTCTCTTTCCCTCTATCTCACTCTCCCCCACCCCGTTCAACTTGCCCACTCCCCAACATGAGCTTTTGAAACTGAACCTGCCTGACTGCTGTTGAGCCTCTGTCAGGTAACCGAGATTTTGTTGACCAGCAGGTGGCAGCGTTTGCCACAATTTCAGATTGGGCCATTCACAGGAGGAGGCCATTCAGCCCTTCGAATCTCAAGGTCCTGACTGAGCCTCGTCTTGTCCCTGTGTAACAGTTTTGAGAGAGGGGATGAATGGCCTCTTTCTGTTCCTGTTTGCAGAGACGTGTACACATACAAACACACAATATACCACTGACTGAAACAATGTTTAATTTTATTGAGTGCACACAAAACATCATAAATAAGCAGGAAGTTTCTCTGGCATCAGCTGGATGGTCTGAATGGCCTGTTATGCTATAACGACTGTCTGTTCGCTAACCGACACCACGATTTAAAGACAGTTTCGTGCCTCGATTCACAAGAGGGTTTCACGTTGATGCACGATCATGATATCAGCGGCACCCTCTCCAGCCTGGACACAATACATGAGTATTTACAGACCAGGGTGGGCCCAGCTGCTTCCAGAAATACGGCAGAATCTCACCCAACCTTGGGCCTCCCCTGGCGCTCTCCCGAAGGCACTGGCATAGCCAACGCCTCTCCGGTGCCAACGCGCACCCCCAACCCCACCATCTCCCCCTCAGCTATGTGCCCACAGCGTGCATCACAAAGCGATCGAACGACTGTGCGTTGCTTTCCCCTTAATGCCACACTTCCTCTCTTATCAGTGTGCATGAGGATGTGGGGTGTGTGGGGGGTACGGGTGGGATTGAGAGAGGAATCTCTCAATGCCCCACCCAACACCCCCTCCAGAAAAGTGCCAGGTCTGTAAAGCTCGCAAGTGGCCTTAAGGGGAGAATGGAGAGAGATTGTGGCTGCTCATGGAAATCACTGTTGGAGGGTCAGTACTGAGCCACACTGTCGGAGGCTGGGAGGCCATTCAGCCCCTCTCAAGCCTGTTAGACAGGAGCAGGAGGAGGCCATTCTGCCCCTCGAGCCCTCCTCGATTCAACTAGATCACAGCTGATCTGCATCTTAACTCCATCTGCTGCCCTCGGTTCTGTAATCCTCAATCCCCCCCTTACCCAGAAAAATCTCCCAATCTCAGATTGGAAATTTAGAATTGTCCTCACCCCCATCTCAGCCTCGACAGGCTTATCGAGGGGAGGGAGTTCCCCATTTCCACTCCACTTTGTGTCAAGTGCTTCCTGACATCTCCCCTGACCGCCTGGCTCCAACTTTGATGTTCTGCCCCCTCATTCTGGGCTCTCCCGCCCACTCCAAACCCATCATCTTAAACCCCTCGATCAGAACACCCCTTAATCTTCGATACTCGAGGGAATACAAGCTCGGCCTGTGGAACCTGTCATCGGAATTTAACCCTCTCAGACCCAGGTCATTCTGGTGATTCTGTGCTGCAATCCTGAAGTGCTCTCTCTCTGTCTCTCTCTCCCTGTCTCTCTCTCTCTCTCTCTCTCACTCTCTATCTCTCTCTGTGTATCTCTGTTACTCTCTCTCTATCTCTCTCTATCTCTCTCTCTGTCTATTTCTCTGTCGCTCTCTCTCTCTCTATTTCTCTCTCTCTCTGTATCTCTCTCTGTCCCTCTTTCTCTCTCTCTCTGTCTCTCCCTCTATATGTCTTCCTGTTGCTCCCTCTGACTCTCTGACTATCTCTCTCTCTGTGCGTCTCTCTATGTCCTTCTATCTCTCTCTCTTTATCTCTGCGTTTCTCTCTTTTTGTCTCTCTTTTCCTGTGTCTCTTTTTCTCCATCTTTATTGGTCCCTCTATGTATCTCTTTCTTTCTCTTTGTATCACTCTCTCACTTTCTCTCACTCTTTTTCTCTGTTTGTCTCACTCTCCCTTTCTCTCTCGCTCTCTTCCTCTCACTCTGCCTGTCTCACTCTCTATCTCTTTCTCTCTATCTCTCTCTCTCTCCCTTTCTTCTGGCCTCCATTATAAACCCCACTCTATAAGTATTTGCGATGCCATGCATACAAGGCAATGGGCCTAGTGCTGGAAAATGGGATTAGAATTGTTCGGTACTTGTTTGAAAGAGAGAGACTGGATGGGCCGAAGGGCCCATTTCTGTGCTGTAGACCTCTATGACTCTATGACACCACTTGCCTCTCCATCACCCTCTCTCAACCCAACACCAACCTTTGCCTCAACTCTCTCAGAATTTCCCCAGAACCTCACCCAATCTCGGGCCTCCCCTGACGCTCTCCCGAAGGCACTGGCATGGCCAACGCCTCTACGCTGCCATCCCCCCTCCCCCAACCCCATCAACACCCCATCAGCTATTTGCCCACAGCGTGCGTCACAATACGATTGAACAACTGTGCGTTGCTTTCCCCTTAAATCCACGCTTCTTCCCTTATCGGTGTGCATGAGGATGTGGGGGGTGTGGGGGGTACGGGTGGGATTGAGAGAGGAATCTCTCAATGCCTCACCCAACACCCCCTCCAGAAAAGTGCTAGGTCTGTAAAGCTCGAAAGTGGCCTTAAGGGGAGAATGGAGAGAGATTGTGGCTGCTCATGGAAATCACTGTTGGGGGGTCAGTGCTGAGCCGCACTGTCGGAGGGTCAGTACTGAGGGAGTGCAACACTGTCGGATAGTCAGTTCTGAGGGAGAACCTTTGGCGTCTGGGAGGCCGTTCAGCCCCTCTCAAGTCTGTTAGACACGAACAGGAGGAGGCCATTCTGCCCCTCGAGTCTTCCTCGATTCAACTAGATCACAGCTGATCTGCATCTTAACTCCATTTGCTGCCCTCGGTTCTGTAATCCTCAATCCCCCCCTTACCCAGAAAAATCTCCCAATCTCAGGTTGGAAATTTACAATTGCCCTCCCCCCATCTCAGCCTCGACAGGCTTATCGGGGGGAGGGAGTTCCCCATTTCCACTCCACTTTGTGTCAAGTGCTTCCTGACATCTCCCCTGACCGCCTGGCTCCAACTTTGATGTTCTGCCCCCTCATTCTGGGCTCTCCCGCCCCCTCCAAACCCATCATCTTAAACCCCTCGATCAGAACACCCCTTAATCTTCGATACTCGAGGGAATACAAGCTCGGCCTGTGGGACCCGTCATCGGAATTTAACCCTCTCAGACCCAGGTCGTTCTGGTGATTCTGCGCTGCAATCCTGAAGGGTTCTCTCTCTCGCTTTCTCTCTTTCTATCTCTCTTTTTCTCTCTATCTCTATCTCTCTCTCTCACTTTCTGTCTCTTTGTCTGTCTCACTCTCTCTCTTTCTCTCACTCTCTTTCTCGGCTTGACTCACTCTCCCTTTCTCACTCTCTTGCTCTCTCGCTCTTTTTCTCTCACTCTGCCTGTCTCACTCTCTGTCTCTATCTCTCTGTCTTTCTATCTCTCTCTCTCTCCCTTTCCTCTGGCCTCCATTATACACCCCACTCTATAAGTATTTGCGATGCCATGGCATACAAGGTTATGGGCCTAGTGCTGGAAAATGGGATTAGAATAGTTCGGTACTTGTTTGACCGACACAGACTGGATGGGCCGAAGGGCCTTTTTCTGTGCTGTAGACCTCTATGACTCTGTGACACATCACTTGCCTCTCCATCGCCCTCTCTCAACCCAACACAAACCTTTGCCTCAACTCTTCCATCACATCCCCCTCTCTCTCTCTCTCTCTCCATCTTTCAGGATGAGGCATTAAACCTGAGGCCTGCGTCCACCCCCTCAGGTGGACATAAAAGATCCCCTGGCCGCTATTGGAAGGAAAGTGGACTGGTGGGTGTGGGTGGGCGTTGGGGGGGAAGATTTCTCCCCGGTGTCCTGGGCCCAAAACGTATCCTTCAGCCAACACCACGAAAAGGAACAGATGACCTGGGTCATCGTGTGACATCGGCTGCTCGTGGGATCTTCCTCTGCGCAGAATAGCGATCCCTTTCCCTACAAGAGTGACCCCACCTGCAAAGGTGCTTCATTGGCTGCGAGGCACTTGGAGGTGTCTGCTGGTGGTGAAAGGCGCTATCTAAACGCACGTCTTTCTTTCGCTACGGTCAGTCTTTCCTTGTCTCTCTCTCTCTTCGATAAGGGGGGAATTGGATAAATACTGGAAGGGGAAAAACATGCAGGGTTATGGGGGAGAAGAGTGTGGGGCTAATTGGACACCTCTTTCAAAAATCCAGCACATGCATGATGGGCTGAATGGCCTCCTCTTGAGCTGTGTGGTTCTGTGTACGAATGCCTCCACCTCTCCCTCCCCCACCCCTGATCAACCTGCCCACCTCCCCAACATGAGCTTTTGAATCCGAACCTGCCCGACTGCTGTTGAGCCTCAGTCAGGTCGTCGCTGTTTTCTTGACCAGCAGGGAGCAGCGTTTGCCATAATTTCATATTGGGCTATCCACAGGAGGCCATTCAGCTCCTTCGAGGGTCAAGGGCCTGAAAAGGCCTCCTCCTGTTCTTCTGTAACAGGCTTCATAGGGGCTGAATGAGCCTCCTCTTCTTCCTGTGTTACTGACTTGAGAGGGGCTGAATGGCCTACTTCTGTTCCTGTGCAAGTTCGAGAGAGGGACTGAATGGCCTCCTCCTGTTCCTGTGTAACAAGCTCGAGGGAGGGGCTGAATGGCCTCTTCCTGTTCCTGTTTGCAGAGTCATGTACACACACAATATACCACTGATTGAAACAATGTTTAATTTTATTGAGTACACACAAAACATCACAGATACGCAGCTAGTTTCGACACCGCGATTTAAAGACAGTCTCGTGCCGCAATTCACAAGAGGGTTTCACGTTGAACCACGAACATGATATCAGCGGCACCCTCTACAGCCTGGGCACAGTACACGAGTATTTACAGACCAGGGTGGGCCCAACTGCTTCCAGAATTTCCCCAGAACCTCACGCAACCACGGGCCTCCCCGGCACTCTCTCAAAGGCACTGGCATTGTCAACGCTTCTCAGGTGCCATCCCCCACCCCAACCCCACCTACAACCTCTCAGCTATTTGCCCACAGCGTGCATCACAATGCGTTCGAACAACTATGTGTTACTTTCCCCTTAAATCCACGCTTCTTCCCTTATCAGTGTGCATGAGGATGTGGGGTAGGGATTGGGAGGGGGGTGAGGGAGGAATCTTTCAATGCCCCACCCAACAACCCCTCTAGAAATGTGCCAGGTCTGCAAAGCTTGCAACTAGCTTTAAGGCGAGAATGGGGAGAGATTGTGGCTGCTCATGGAAATCACTGTTGGAGGGTCAGTACTGAGGGAGCTCTGCACTGTCGGAGGGTCAGTGCTGAGCTGCGCTGTCGGAGTGTCAGTGTTTGAGGGAGTGCCGCGCAGTTGGTGGTTCAGTGCTGAGGGAGTGCCGCACTATTGGAGGGTCAGTACTGAGGGTGCGTCCCACTGTCGGAGGGTCAGTGCTGAGGGAGTGCCGCGCTGTTGGAAGGTCAGTGCTGAGGGAGTGCCGCATTGTTGGAGGGTCAGTGCTGAGGGTGCGTCCCACTGTCGGAGGGTCAGTGCTGAGGGAGTGCCGCGCTGTTGGAAGGTCAGTGCTGAGGGAGTGCCGCATTGTTGGAGGGTCAGTGCTGAGGGAGCGTCCCACTGTCGGAGGGTCAGAGCTGAGGAATATCCACGCTGTTGGAGGGTCAGTGCTTAGGGAGTGCCATGTTGTCAGAAGGTCAGTGCTGAGGGAGTGCTGCATTGTTGGAGGGTCAGTGCTGAGGGAGCGTCCCACTGTCGGAGGGTCAGAGCTGAGGGATTTCCACGCTGTTGGAGGGTCAGTGCTTAGGGAGTGCCATGTTGTCAGAAGGTCAGTGCTGAGGGACTGCTGCACTGTTGGACGGTCAGTGCTGAGGGCGCGCCATGTTGTCGGAGGATCGGTGCTGAGGGTGTGCTGCACTGTTAGATGGACATGACTAAGGGAGCACCATGCTGTTGGAGGGTTAGTACTGAGGGAGCGCCATGCTGTTGGATGGTCAGTGCTGAGGGAATGCCATGCTGTTGGAGCGTCAGTGCTGAGGGAACGCCACGCTGTCGGAGGGTCTGTGATGAGGGAGCACCACACTGTAGGAGGGTCAGTGCTGAGGGAGGGCCACACTGTTGGAGGGTCTGTACTGAGGGAGTGCTGCACTGTCGGAGGCGCCGTCTTTCAGGATGAAAAATGGAGACGAATACAGGGTGTGCAGTTTGAGTTCTCTCCGACCCTGGGTCCAATGTTCACTGACCAGCCAGCCACTGCTGACAGAGCGATCAGGCGAGGTCCCCATCGGTCCTTAAAGTTCCTCCTCCATCCACACGGTGACGAGTAACAGAGTGTGTTCATACCCGGTCTGTCTGCTCCCTACTGTCTCTCCTGGCTGGTGCTACACTCGGAGTCTTCCCCCGGGCTCCAGAGGCCCACGGCATTCAGTCTGGTGATGTCCCGCTGCACCCACGGGTGGCACAGTATCTGGTCGAGGGTGGGCCGTTCGGAGGGTTGCATGGAGAGGCACCATCGTATCAGCTCCTCGCACTCTGCAGGGGAAAGCACAAGATAGTCCGTTAAATATTGCATCGCAGGGAAGAAATGAATGTGAGAAAGAGAGAGAGAGACTGCAGAAGGCGGCGGAGCAGAGGGATCTGGGTGTCCAGGTACATGAATCCCAACAAGGTGGTACGCAGATGCAGCGAGTGATTAGGAAGCCAAATGGAAAGTTGTCCTTTATTGCGAGGTGGGGATGGAGTATAAAAGTGGGGAAGTCTTGCTACAACTGGACAGGGCGTTGGTGAGGCCGCTCCTGGGGAACTGTGGACAGTTCTGGTCTCCTTACTTAAGGAGGGACAGACTCGCATTGGAAGCCGTTCAGAGAAGGTTCACTCGGCTGATTCCTGGGACGAAGGGGGTTTGTCTGATGGGGAAAGGTTGAGCAGGTTGGGGCCTCTACCCATTGGAGTTTCGAAGAATGAGAGGTGATCTTATTGAAACATATCAGATTCTGAGGGGAGGGGGTTTGACAGGGTGGATGCTGAGGGGATGTTTCCCCACCTCAAGGGGGGGAATCTAGAATGAGGGGAGGGGGCACAGTTTCAGAATGAGGGGTCTCGTATTGAAGACGGACATGAGGAGGAATTTCTTCTCTCAGCGGGTGGTCAGTCTGTGGAATTTTCTCCCCCACTCCCCCTGAGAGCAGTGGGGGCCGGGTCACTGAATATATTCAAGGCCGAGTGAGACAGATTTCTGATCGACGAGGGGAGTAGAGGGTTATGGAGGCGACAGACAGGGAAATGGAGTTGTGGAGCAATCGGATCAGACGCGATCGTATTGAATGGGGGAGCAGGATCGAGGGGCTGAATGGTCTCCTCCTGCCGCTATTTCTTGAGATCTTAGGAAAGGAGACTGTAAAGGATGTTTTTAAAAAATAAATCCCCTCTCTGCACCCCGTCTGCCACTTACCCTTGGAGATGCTGCAGGGCAGCTGGATCTCGCCAGCCAGGATTTCCACATCTTCCTTGAAGGGGATATCACCACAGACCATGTCGCAGAGCAAGACCCCGAGGGACCAGGCGGTAGTGGAGAGGGCATGGTAGCGCCCTTCCCTGATGTACTCTGGTGGGTTGAACACTCTGGTGCCTGAGCATTTCCATCAGAAAGAGAAGGAAATAGAGAGAGAGAGAGGGACAAGATTAAAACCAGACAACATTCACTGTGAGTCTGTTTACCCCACCAAGCATTGCTTTGTGAATTAACGCCCCGATGCCCCCAAATTACCCACGCCTGATGCACACCCCCTGCCTTATACCCCCAACCCAGTGCTAGTACCGAGGGAGCACTGCACTGTCGGAGGGTCAGTGCCGAGGGAGCGCCGCACTGTTGGTGTGTCAGTACTGAGGGAGCGCCGCACTGTTGAACGGTCAGTGCTGAGGGAGCTCCGCACTGTCGGATGGTCATTGCCAAGGGAGCGCTGCACTGTCGGAGGGTCAGTATTGAGGGGGCGCCGCACTGTCGGAGGGTCAGTGCTGAGGGAGCGCCGCACTGTCGGAGGGTCAGAATTGAGGGAAAGCCGCACTTTACATCGGTCAATGTGGAGGGAGCTCCGCACTGTCGGAGGGACAGAGCAGAGGGAGCTCCACACTGTCGGATGGTCCGTGCAAAAGGAGCTCCACACTGTTGGAGGGTCAGTGCTGAGGGAGCTCCGCACTTTCGGAGGATCAGTGCTGAGGGAGCTCCGCACTTTCGGAGGATCAGTGCTGAGGGAGAGTCGCACTGCCGGAGGGTCAGTGCTGAGCCGCTCTGTGAGAGCGAATTGGTGCCCGCGCAACAATCTGGGATCCCTGGTGTCAGAAAGAGAAAGGGGGAGCCGCTGTGCCCCCAGCTGCTTCCGGGATGCCCCCAGGGGGTGGCCGGGCTGAGATATGGTACTCACCACTGACATCGGTGTAGGCGGTGTCACGCAGCAGGGCTGCCGAGCCGAAGTCGATGAGCTTGAGCTCGCCGGTGCGCAGGTCGACCAGAAGGTTCTCGCTCTTGACGTCCCGGTGCGCGACCCCACAGGCATGGCAGTGCCGCAGTGCCTCCACCGCCTGGCGGAAGAAGGAGCGGCAGCGCTCCTCGCACAGCCAGCCCTGCTCGGTGATGAGGTCGAAGAGGTCCTTGGCTCTGGGCGGGCGCTCCATCACCAGCAGGAAGTCGTCCGGCCTGGAGAACCAGTCCAACAGGTGAATCACACCTCGGTGCTCCGGCAAAGACACCTTCCTCATCAGGATGATCTCCAGGGGCACGCGGCGGTCATTCTGCAAACAGAGGGCACAAGGATGGCAGAATTCAGAACATGGACAGCAGGCAACAAGTTCACAAAGAGTGGGTGACAAGGCGTTGGGGGTGGGAGGGGGCTGGTTTGGGGAGATGGAGTTGGGGGTGTGAAGACGCTGGTTTGTGGGGAGATGGAGTTAGGCGTGTGAAGAGGCTGGATTGGGGGAGATAGAGTTGGGGGTGGGAAGAGGCTGGTTTGGGGGAGATGGAGTTGGGGGTGGGAAGATGCTGGTTTGGGGGAGATGGAGTTGGGGGGGTGTAGGGTCTGGGAAGAGGCTTGTTTGGGGTAGATGGAGTTGGGGGTGTGTAGGGTCTGGGAAGAGGCTGGTTTGGGGGAGATGGAGTTGGGGGGGTGTAGGGTCTGGGAAGAGGCTGGTTTGGGGTAGATGGAGTTGGGGGTGTGTAGGGTCTGGGAAGAGGCTGGTTTGGGGGAGATGGAGTTGGGGGAGGGTAGGGGTGGGAAGAGGCTGGTTTGGGGGGAACACAATTTGAGAATGAAGTTCTATCTAAAAAAAAGACTCCCTTGTGGGGCGACCCCTGGTGGCGAGCTCACCTTTAACAATTTTCTGTTGCGATGTGTCAGTTTCCTGGGTTTTTCCCTCTAAACTGATGTCACGGAGGGACAGCAAAGTAACCATTATCTCAAAGGCAATGAGATCTAGGGCTGTAATATATCACAGAATGAAGATTGAAAAGACAGCCTTCGTCATTTTTCACTGAATTGCAAACAAGAACGAGCTCCTCTGCACAAACACACTCACACTCACTCTCAGTCCCGCCCTCCAATATACACACACTCAGACACACTCTCTCACATTCAGACACACACTTGCACACACTCAGACACACTCGCACATTCCGAGTTACTTGTACACACTCAGACACACTTGCACCGACAAAAAATTCAGAGTTTCTTGCACACACACTCAGACACACTCGCAAATTCAGAGTTAATTGTACACACTCAGACACACTCACACATTCAGAGTTACTTGTAAACACTCAGACACACTCGCACATTCAGAGTTACTCCGACACACACTCAGACACACTCTCTTATTCTCACACTCAGACACACTCGCACACACTCTCACATATTCTTACACTCAGACACACTTGCACACATTCTCACACTTCCACTCACTCGCACGCTCACACGCACACTTTGCCTACTCTCTGATGCGCACTCGCACACACTCAGACAGAGACACGTTCACAAGTCTTATTTAATAAATTTTACACTCACCTGACGACCCCAATTCACCACTTTCTTCCTGGACACGTGTTTAACCGCCACCTGTGACAGAAACAGGATCCCAATTCATTCAAACCAGCTGACATTAAACACTACAACGATATTGATATATTTGAAGTAAAGTTTCATGCTGAGTTAACACACACCTTGTCTCCCTCCCCCCTATACAAACATCAGCAACACCTGCAGGTGTAAACATTGATTCCTGGGAATTATTTTGGATCTTCACTCCCCCCGCGACCCCCGGAATGTTGTAATGTTGTGCTCGCATTTTATAATTTATTGCACTAAAAAGGGAAGCTTCTAAATAGCAGTGTGTCTCTGTGTATCCCTGTGTGTGTGTCTGAGTGTGTGTTTGTGTTTGTGTGCGTGTGTGTCAGTGCATGACTGTGAGTGAGTGTGTCTATGTATCTGTGTGTGTGCATGTTTGTGTGATTGAGTATCTGTGTGAATGTTTTTGTGTGTGTGTGTCTCTGAGTGTGTGTTTATATGTGTCTGAGTGTGATTGTGTGTGTCTGAGGGTGTGGGTGTGTCTTTGAGTTTGTTTCTGTGTTTGTGTGTGTCTGAGTGTTTGTTTGTGTGTGTCTGAGTGTGTCTCTGTGTGTGTCTGGGTGTGTGTGTGTGTTTGTGTCTGAGTCTGTGTGTGTGTCTGAGTGTGTGTGTCTTGGGGAGTGTGTGTGTGTTTGTGTCTGAGTGTGTGTGTGTCTATATATCGATGTGCTATATTTAATTAATGCCCTCCCTTTCCCCTCCTCTCTCACCGGAGCTCCATCGGAGATCCTCACAGCCGAGTAAACAGTTCCGAAGCCGCCGCTGCCCAGTTTATTGCCCACACTGTACAGATCCTAGAAGCTTTCTCTCTTCTTCATCTTCTTCACTGCAGGAGCTGAGGCAGAGAGAGAGAGAGAGAGAGAGAATTACACTGCATCCAATGATCCCAGCCTTCGTTTAACAAAATTATGACAGACAATCAAACATCACATCAGACTGAAATGGTTCTTAGTGACAAATAATCCCGACTCTTCCCAGCCCACTAAACTCAAGCGAGAATTCATGAGTTTGCCCATTGCCTCTCTCTCTCACTCACAGGTGTTTCTGTCACCCCTTCTCTCTCCGTCTCTCTCTAACATTTTTTTTGTGTGTGTCTGTGTCTCTCTTTCTGTGTCTCACTGCTGTCTTGCTCTCTCTCTCGTTCTGTTTCTCTAGCTCTATCTGTCTCTCTCTGTCTCTGTTTCTCTCTCTCTCTCTTTCTTTCTCTCTGTCTCTCTCTCTCTCTTTCTCCGTCTCTGTCTCTCTTTTTCATTCTTTCTCTCCCTTTCCCTCTCCCTCTCCGACTTACTCTGCAATCGCCGCCTCCAGTCCGTTCACCGGCGCATTGTGTGCACCCTTTTTAAGGGAATGTTTGGGTTGGGGAGGTGGTCGGGGCTCCCTCTTCAAGGAGGGATGCCAATATGTTGGATTCCTCTTCCATCTCCCTGTCTGTTCCGTTAGACGAATTGGTTCCCACTGAAACTTGCTCTTGTGTTGAAATGAATATGTTAGTACCAAAGACCCACCGAACCGAACCTCCCTCTCTCTCCATCCGTCTCTGCCCCCTCCGCCCCAGTCCATCTCTGTGCCTGTCTCTCTCTCTCTCTCCCAGTTTCTGTCTCTGCATCCCACTGGCTCTCGAGAACTCCTGCTCACTCCCCTTCTCCCCAAACACCAACTTCTGGGGAGCGGGGGTGGGTGGGAGGTGGGGTAAAGACACTGCGCGGACACTCGGGGAACTCACGTTGTTAAAACAAACTTCATACCTGGGTGCGAATCCTCGGCCGGTGTCTGACTGCACACAGTCCCGGACTTGGTATACAGCATGGCTCTGCGGGGGACGCTGCTGTTAAGATTCCTCTGGGCAGAGAAAGATAGTCTCGTAATCGTTTACAAAATGTTTCTTTTTAAAGGAAGAATTTTGTCCTTCAAGGTGTTCACAGGCAGAGCAGAAGTTGAGTCTTTTGCCCCTTTCCCTGGTTGCTGTTGGTTACAAGGCGGTGTGTCAATTTCACCTCGAATGTATCAGTGTTCCAGCGAAGGCTGGAAATCCACAACCAAAACCCCCAAAAAATACCTGGAAAAACTCAGCAGGTCTGGCAGCATCTGCGGGGAGGGGCACAGTTCACCTTTCGAGTCCCTGTGCCTCTTGACCAGAACTAAGAGAAAGCAGAAGAGGGGTGAAATATAAACTGGTTTAAGGGGCAGAGGGGAGGGGACAATTAGAGCTGGATCGAGGGTCAGTGATAGGTGAAGGGAGCCAAAAGATGTCACAGACAAAAGGAGAAAGAGGTGTTGATGGTGGTGAAATGGGCGAAGAAATGTGCTAATGGGCACATTAAGGGTAGAAAGCAGATAGACCAATGGATGGAAACACATTTAAAAATAATTGGAATAGGTGGGAATAGAAAAATATTTATAAATTATTGGAAAAGAGGGGGTGGGGATGGAGGAGAGAGTTTGTGATCTAAAACTGTTGAACTCAATATTCAGTCTGAAAGGCTGTAAAATACCTATTCGGCAGATAAGGTGCTGTTCCTCCAGTTTGCGTTGAGAATTAAAACAATTGATGTTGCTCTCACTCTTTCTCTCTCTCTCTCTGACTCTCTGTCCTTCTGTCTCTCTCTCTATTTCTGCATCTCTTTCTTTTTATCTCTCTTTTCCAGTGTCTCAGGTGGACATAAAAGATCTCCTGGCCCCTATTGGAAGGAAAGCGGACTGGCGGGGGTTGGGGTGGGGGTTGGGGGGAAGAGTTATCCCCGGTGTCCTGGGCCCGAAACGAATCTCTCAGTCAACACCACGAAAAGGCACAGATGACCTGGATCATCGTGTGACATCAGCCGCTTGTGGGATCTTCCTCTGCCCAAAATAACGATCCCTTTCCCAGTAAGAGTAACCGCACCTGCAATGGTGCTTCATTTGCTGCGAGGCTCTTGGAAAGCTCTGGTCAGGAAAGGCGCTATATAAAGGCACGTCTTTCTTTCGCTACTGTCTGTATTCCCTTGTCTCTCTCTCTCTCTCTCTCTCGCTCTCATCGATAAGGGGGGAATTGGATAAATACTGGAAGGGCAAAAACGTGCAGGGTTATGGGGGAGTGGAACTGCTGGTGGGGTCGGTGGGTGACGAGTGTGGGGCTAACTGGACAGCTCTTTAAAAGAGCCAGCACATGTATAATGGGTTGAATGGCCTCCTCTTGAGATGCGTCATTCTGTGATTGTACGAATGCCTCCGCCTTCAAAGGCTCAGCCCGCACCTCCTCCACCCCCGTTCAACCTGCTCACCCCCCAAAATGAATTTATGAAACTGAACCTGCCTGACTGCTGTTGAGCCTCTGTCAGGTCGTCGAGGTTTTGTTGACCAGCAGGTGGCAGCATTTGCCACAATTATATATTGGGCCATCCACAGGAGGAGGCCATTCAGCCCTTCGAGGCTCAAGGGCCAGAAAAGGCCTCCTCTTGTTCCTGTTTAATTGGCTCGAGAAAGAGGCTGAATGGTGCTCCTCCTGTTCCTGTGGAAGTCTCGGGTTGTGGGGCTGAATAGCCTCCTGTTGTTCCTGTGTAACAGGCTTGAGAGAGAGAGCTGAATGGCCTCCTCCTGTTCCTGTTTGCAGAGACGTGTACACACACACACACACAGAATATACCACTGATTGAAACAAAGTTTAATTTTATTGAGTACACAGAAAACATCATAAATAATCAGGTAGTTTCTCTGGCATCAGCTCGATGGGCCGAATGGCGTGTTATGCTCTAACGACTGTCGGTTCGCTAACCGACACTGCGATTTTAAGATAATCTCATGCCGCGATTCACAAGAGGGTTTCACGTTGAACCACGAACATGATATCAGCGGCACCCTCTACAGCCTGGGCACAATACACGAGTTTTTACAGACCAGGGTGGGCCCAGCTTCTTCCAGAATTTCCCCAGAACCTCACCAAATCTCGGGCCTCTCCTGGCGCTCTCCTGAAGGCACTGGCATTGCCAACGCCTCACCGGTGCCATCCCCAACGCCCAACCCCATCAACACCCTCTCAGCTATTTGCCCACAGCATGCGTCACAATGGAATCGAACGACTGTGCGCTGCTTTCCCCTTAAATCCACGTTTCTTCCCTTATCAGTGTGCATGAGGATGTGGGGTCTGTGGGGGTGGGTGTGGGAGTGAGAGAGGAATCTCTCAATGCCCCAGGCAACAGCCCCTCCAGAAAAGTGCCAGGTCTGTAAAGCTCGCAAGTGACCTTAAGGGGAGAATGGAGAGAGATTGCGGCTGCTCATGGAAATCACTGTTGGAGGGTCAGTACTGAAGGAGCGCTGCACTGTCGAAGGGTCAGTGCTGAGAGAGAAGGTTTGTAGTCTGGGAGGCCATTCAGCCCATCTCAAGCCTGTTAGACAGGAACAGGATGAGGCCATTCTACCCCTCGAGCCTTCCTCGATTCAACTAGATCACAGCTGATCTGCATCTTAACTCCATCTGCTGCCCTCGGTTCTGTAATCCTCAATCCCCCCCTTACCCAGAAAAATCTCCCAATCTCAGGTTGGAAATTTACACTTGCCCTCCCCCCATCTCAGCCTCGACAGGCTTATCGGGGGGAGGGAGTTCCCCATTTCCACTCCACTTTGTGTCAAGTGCTTCCTGACATCTCCCCTGGCCGCCTGGCTCCAACTTTGATGATCTGCCCCCTCATTCTGGGCTCTACCGCCCCCTCCAAACCCATCATATTGAACCCCTCGATCAGAACTCGCCTTAATCTTCGATACTCGATTGAATACAAGCTCGGCCTGTGGGACTCGTCATCGGAATTTAACCCTCTCAGACCCAGGTCGTTCTGGTGATTCTGCACTGCAATCCAGAAGTACTCTCTCTCTCTCTCACTCTGTCTATCTCTCTCTCTTTATTGCTCCCTCTCTGTGTCTCTCTCGGTCCCTCTTTCTCTCTCTCTCTCTCTGTCTCTCTCTATAGCAATCTCTCCGTTTCTCCCTCTATCTCTCTGTCTGTTGCTGTCTCTTACTCTCCGACTCTCTCTCTCTCTGTTTCTCTCTCTCTCTGTGTCTCTCTGTCCTTCTAACTCTCTCTGTCTCTCTCTTTTTGTCTCTCTTTTCCTGTGTCTCTATCTCTCACTTTCTCGGTCCCTCTCTCTATCTCTCTCTCCCACTTTCTGTCTGTTTGTCTGTCTTACTCTCTGTCTTTCTCTCACTTTCTTTCTCTGCCTCATTCTCCCATTCTCTCTATCTCACTCTCCCTACGCCCATTCAACCTGCCCACTCTCCAACATGAGCTTTTGAAACTGAACCTGCCTGACTCCTGTTTGCCACAATTTCAAATTGGGCCGTCCACAGGATGAAGCCATTCAGCCCTTCGAGACTCAAGAGCTTGGATGAGCCTCCTCTTGTTCCTGTATAACAGTCTTGAGAGAGGGGCTGAATGGCCTCTTACTGTTCCTGTTTGCAGAGACGTGTACACATACAAACACACAATATACCACTGACTGCAAAAATATTTAATTTTATTGACAACACACAAAGCATCATAAATACGCAGGTAGTTTCTCTGGCATCAGCTGGATGGGCCGAATGGCCAGCTATGCTGTAACGACTGTCAGTTCGCTAAGCGACACCGTGATTTAAAGATAGTCTCATGCCACGATTCACAAGAGGGTTTCACGTTGAACCACGAAAATGATATCAGCGCCACCCTCTACAGCCTGGGCACAATACACGAGTATTTACAGATCAGGGTGGGCCCAGCTGCTTCCAGAATTTCCTCAGAACCTCACCTCGGACCTCCCCTGGTGCTCTCCCGAAGGCACTGGCATGGCCAACGCCTCTCCGCTGCTATCCTCCAACCCCAACACCACCAACTGCGCCTCAGATATTTGCGCACAGTGTGTGTCACAATGCGATCGAACGGCTGTGCATTGCTTTCGCCTTAAATCAACGCTTCTTCCCTTATCAGTGTGCGTGAGGATGTGGGGGGCGTGGGGGTGGGAGTGTGTGAGGAATCTCTCAATGCCCCACCCAACACCCCCTCCAGAAAAGTGCCAGGTCTGTAAAGCTCACAAGTGGTCTTAAGGGGAGAATGGAGAGAGATTGTGGCTGCTCATGGAAATCACTGTTGGAGGGTCAGTACTGAGGGAGAACCTTTGTAGTCTGAGAGGCCATTGAGCCCCTATCAAGCATGTTAGACTGCAACAGGAGGATGCCATTCTGCCCCTCGAGCCTTCCTCGATTCAACCAGATCATGGCTGATCTGCATCTTAACTCCATCTGCTGCCCTCGGTTCTGTAATCCTCAATCCCCCCCTTACCCAGAAAAATCTCCCAATCTCTGATTGGAAATTTACAATTGCCCTCCCCCCATCTCAGCCTCGACAGGCTTATTGGGGGGAGGGAGTTCCCCATTTCCACTCCACTTTGTGTCAAGTGCTTCCTGACATCACCCCTGGCTGCCTGGCTCCAACTTTGATGTTCTGCCCCCTCATTCTGGGCTCTACTGCCCCCTCCAAACCCATCATCTTAAACCCCTCGATCAGAACACCCCTTTATCTTCGATACTCGAGGGAATACAAGCTCGGCCTGTGGGACCCGTCATCGGAATTTAACCCACTCAAACCCAGGTTGTTCTGGTGATTCGCCGCTGCAATCCTGAAGGGCTCTCTCTCTCTCTGTCTCTCTCTCTGTCTATCTCTCTATCTTTCACTGTCTATCTCTCTCTATCTCTCTCTCACTACCTCTCTCTCTTTATCTCTCCCTCTCGGTGTCTAACTCGGTCCATCTTTCTCTCTCTCTCTGTCTCTCTCTATAGCAATCTCTCTGTCTCTCCCTCTATCTCTCTTTCTGTTGCTCTCTCTGACTGTCTGACTCTCTCTCTCTCTGTCTCTCCCTCTCTGTGTCTCTCTGTCCTTCTCTCTCTCTCTCTCTCTCTGTGTCTCTCTGTCCTTCTATCTCTCTCTCTCTCTCACTATCTCTGTGTCTCTCTCTTTTTCTCTCTCTTTTCCTGTGTCTCTATCTTTCTCTCTTTCTCGGTCCCTCTCTCTATCTCTCTCGCACTTTCTGTCTGTTTGTATGTCTTACTCTCTCTATTTCTCTCACACTTTCTCTGTTTGCATCACTCTCCCTTTCTCTCTATCTCGCTTTCCCCCACCCCTGTTCAACTTGCCCACTCCCCAACATGAGCTTTTGAAACTGAACCTGCCTGACTGCTGTTGAGCCTCTGTCAGGTCGTCAGGGTTCTGTTGACCAGCAGGTGGCAGCGTTTGCCACAATTTCAGATTGGGCCATCTGCAGGAGGAGGCCATTCAGCCCTTCGAGGCTCAAGGGCCTGACTGAGCCCCTTCCTGTTTCTGTGTAACAGTCTTGAGAGAGGGGTTGAATGGCCTCTTCCTGTTCATGTTTGCAGAGACGTGTACACACACACACACACCATATCCCACTGACTGAAACAATGTTTAATTTTATTGAGTACACAAAAACATCATAAATACATAGGTAGTTTCTCTTGCATCAGCTCGATGGTCCGAATGGCCTGCTACGCTGTAACGACTGTCGGTTCGCTAAGCGATACCGCAATTTAAAGGTAGTCTCAAGCCGCGATTCACTAAAGGGTTTCACGTTGAACCACGAACAAGATATCAGCGGCTCGCTCTACTGCCTGGACACAATACACGAGTATTTACAGACCAGGGTGGGCCCAGCTGCTTCCAGAATTTCCCCACAACCTCACTCAAACTCGGGCCAATTGCCCTCTCCCCCATCTCAGCCTCGACAGGCTTATGGAGGGGAGGGAGTTCCCCATTTCCACTCCAAATTGTGTCATGTGCTTCCTGACATCACCCCTGACCGCATGGCTCCAACTTTGATGTTCTGCCCCCTCATTCTGGGCTCTCCCACCCCCTCCAAACCATCATCTTAAACCGCTCGGTCAGCAAGCCCCTTAATCTTTGATCCTCGTGGGAATACAAGCTGTGCCTGTGGGACCCGTCATTGGAATTTAACCCTCTCAGACCCAGGTCGTTCTGGTGATTCTGCGCTGCAATCCTGAAGGGCTCTCTCTCTCTGTCTCTCTCTCTGTATATCTCTCTCTCTTGCAGTCTCTCTCTCTCTCTATCTCTGTCTATCTCTCTCTTTGTCTATCTCTCCATCTCTCTATCACTATCTCTCTCTCTATATCTCTCCCTCTCTGTGTCTCTCTCGGTCCCTCTTTCTCACTGTCTCTGTCTCTCTCTATATCAATCTCTCTGTCTCTCCCTGTATCTCTCTTTCTGTTGCTCTCTCTCACTCTCTGACTCTCTCTCTCTCTCTGTGTCTCTCTCTCTGCGTCTCTCTGTCCTTCTATCTCTCTCTCTATCTCTGTGCCTCTCTCTTTTTTCTTTCTTTTCCTGTGTCTCTATCTCTCTCTCTTTCTCGGTCCCTCTCTCTATCTCTCTCTCTCACTTTCTGTCTGTTTGTCTGTCTTACTCTCTCTCTGTCTCTCACTCTCTTTCTCTGTTAGCCTCACTCTCTCTTTCTCTCTATCTCCCTCTCCCCAACCCCGTTCAACCTGCCCACTCCCCAACATGAGCTTTTGAAACTGAACCTGCCTGACTGCTGTTGAGCCTCTGTCAGGTCGTCGAGGTTTTGTTGACCAGCAGGTGGCAGCGTTTGCCACAATTTCAGATTGGCCATCCACAGGATGAGGCCATTCATCCCTTCGAGTCTCAAGGGCCTGAATGAGCCTCCTCCTGTTCCTGTTTGCAGAGACGTGTACACACACACACACACACACACAATATACCACTGACTGAAACAACGTTTAATTTTATTGAGTACACACAAAATATCATAAATACGCAGGTAGTTTCTTTGGCATCAGCTCAATGGGCCGAATGGCCAGCTATGCTGTAACGACTGTCGGTTCGCTAACCGACACCGCGATTTAAAGACAGTCTCGTGCCACAATTCACAAGAGGGTTTCACGTTGAACCATGAACATGATATCAGCGGCAGCCTCTACAGCCTGGACGAAATACATGAGTATTTACAGACCAGGGTGGTCCCAGCTGCTTCCAGAATTTCCCCAAATCCTCACCCAACCTCGGGCCTCCCCTGGCGCTCTCACGAAGGCACTGGCATGGTCAATGCAACTCCTCGGCCAACCCCCGCCCTCAACCCCACCAACTCCCCCTCAGCTATTTGCCCACAGCATGCATCACAAAGTGATCGAACGACTGGGCGTTGCTTTCCCCTTAAATCCACACTTCTTCTCTTATCAGTGTGCATGAGGATGTGGGGGGGTGTGGGTGGGAGTGAGTGAGGAATCTCTCAATGCTCCACCCAACACCCCAACCAGAAAAGTGCCAGGTCTGTAAAGCTCGCAGGTGGCCTTAAGGGGAGAATGGAGAGAGATTGCGGCTGCTCATGGAAATCACTGTTGGAGGGTCAGTGCTGAGGGAGAACCTTTGTAGCCTGTGAGGCCATTCAGCTCCTCTCAAGCCTGTTAGACATGAACAGGATGAGGCCATTCTGCCCCTCGACCGTTCCTCGATTCAACCAGATCACGGCTGATCTACATCTTAACTCCATCTGCTGCCCTCGGTTCTGTAATCCTCAATCCCCCCCCTTACCCAGAAAAATCTCCCAATCTCAGGTTGGAAATTTACAATTGCCCTCCCCCCCCTCTCAGCCTCGACAGGCTTATCGAGGGGAGGGAGTTCCCCATTTCCACTCCACTTTGTGTCAAGTGCTTCCTGACATCTCCCCTGACCGCCTGGCTCCAACTTTGATGTTCTGCCCCGTCATTCTGGGCTCTCCCGCCCCCTCCAACCCATCATCTTAAACCCCTCGATCAGAACACCCCTTAATCTTTGATACTCGAGGGAATACAAGCTCGGCCTGTGGGACCCGTCATCGGAATTTAACCCTCTCAGACCCAGGTCGTTCTGGTGATTCTGCGCTGCAATCCTGAAGGACTCTCTCTCTCTTTCTCTCTCTCTCTGTCTATCTCTCTATCTTTCAGTGTCTATCTCTCTCTATATCTCTCTCACTATCTCTCTCTCTTTATCTCTCCCTCTCTGTGTCTCTCTCGGTCCCTCTTTCTCTCTCTCTCTGTCTCTCTCTATAACAATCTCTCTGTTTCTCCCTCTAGCTCTCTTTCTGTTGCTCCCTGTGACTCTCTCTCTCTCTGTGTCTCCCTCTCTGTGTCTCTCTCTCCTTCTGTCTCTCTCTCTATCTGTGTGTCACTCTCTTTTTGTCTCTCTTTTCCTGTGTCTCTATCTCTCTCTCTTTCTCGGTCCCTCTCTCTTTCTCTCTCTCTCTCTCTCACTTTCTGTCTGTTTGTCTGTCTTACTCTCTCTCAGTTTCTCACTCTCTTTCTCCGTTAGCCTCACTCTCTCTTTCTCTCTATCTCCCTCTCCCCAACCCCGTTCAACCTGCCCACTCCCCAACTTGAGCTTTTGAAACTGAACCTGCCTGACTGCTGTTGAGCCTCTGTCAGGTCGTGGAGATTTTGTTCACCAGCAGGTGGCAGCGTTTGCCACAATTTCAGATTGGGCCATCCACAGGAGGAGGCCATTCAGACCTTCGAGGTTCAAGGGCCTGACTGAGCCTCGTCTTGTCCCTGTGTAACAGTCTTGAGAGCGGGGCTGAATGGCCTCTTCCTGTTCCTGTTTGCAGAGATGTGTACACATACAAACACACAATATTCCACTGAATGAAACAATGTTTAATTTTATTGAGTACACACAAAACATCATAAATAAGCAGGTAGTTTCTCTGGCATCAGCTCGATGGGCCGAATGGCCAGCTATACTGTAACGACTGTCGGTTCGCTAACTGACACCGCGATTTAAAGACAGTCTCGTGCCGCGATTCACAAGAGGGTTTCACGTTGAACCACGAACATGATATCAGCGGCACCCTCTACAGCCTGGACTCAAATACACGAGTATTTACAGACCAGGGTGGGCGCAGCTGCTTCCAGAATTTCCCCAGAAGCTCATCAAATCTCGGGCCTCCCCTGGCATCTCTCCCGAAGGCACTGGCATGGTCAAACGCCTCTCCGGTACCATCCCCAGCCCCAACCCCCACCAACTCCCCCTCAGCTATTTGCCCACATCGTGCATCGCAAAGCGATCGAATGACTGTGGATTGCTTTCCCCCTTAAATCCACGCTTCATCCCTTATCAGTGTGCATGAAGATGTTGCGGGGGGGGGGGGGGGGGGGGGGGGGGGGGGGGGACGTGTGGGTGGTGGGGGTGGGAGTCTGTGAGGAATCTCTCAATGCCCCACCCAACACCCCCTCCAGAATAGTGCCAGGTCTGTAAAGCTCGCAAGTGACCTTAAGGGGAGAATGGAAAGAGATTGCGGCTGCTCATGGAAATCACTGTCGGAGGGGTCAGTACTGAGTCACACTGTCGGAGGGTCAGTACTCAAGGACAATCTTTGAAGTCTGGGAGGCTATTCAGACCCTCTCAAGTCTGTTAGACAGGAACAGGAGGAGGCCATTCTGCCCCTCGAGCCCTCCTCGATTCAACTAGAACTCAGCTGATCTGCATCTTAACTCCATCTGCTTCCCCTCGGTTCTGTAATCCTCAATCCCCCCCCTTACCCAGAAAATTCTCCCAATCTCAGGTTGGAAATTTACAATTGCCCTCACCCCCCATCTCAGCCTCGACAGGCTTATCGAGGGGAGGGAGTTCCCCATTTCCACTCCACTTTGTGTCAAGTGCTTGCTGACATCTCCCCTGACCGCCCTGGCTCCAACTTTGATGTTCTGCCCCCTCATTCTTGGCTCTCCACCTCCCCTCCCAAACCCATCATCTTAAACCCCTCGATCAGAACACCCCTTAATCTTCAATACTCGAGGGAATACAAGTTCGGCCTGTGGGACGCGTCATCGGAATTTAACCCTCTCAGACCCAGGTCGTTCTGGTGATTCTGCGCTGCAATCCTGAAGTGCTCTCTCTCTCTGTCTCTCTCTCTCTGACTCTCTCTCTCTCTGTCTCTGTCCCTCACTCTCTCTCTGTCTCGCTCTCATTGTCTCTCCCTCTATGTCTCTTTCTGTTGCTCTCTCTGAATCTCTGACTCTCTCTCTCTCTCTCTGTGTCTCTGTCCCTTCTATCTATCTCTCTAATCGCTGCATCTCTCTCTTTATGTCTCTCTTTTCCTGTGTCGCTTTCTCTCTGTCTTTCTCGGCCCCTCTCTCTATCGCTCTCTCTCACTTTCTGTCTCTTTGTCTGTCTCACTCTCTCTCTTTCTCTCATTCTCTTTCTCTGTTTGCCTAACTCTCCCTTCTTCTCTCTCTCGCTTTCTTTCTCTCACTCTGCCTGTCTCACTCTCTGTCTCTGCATCTCTCTCCCTCCCTTTCCTCTGGCCTCCATTATACACCCCACTCTATAAGTATTTGCGATGCCATGGCATACAAGGCTATGGGCCTAGTGCTGGAAAAAGAGATGAGAATAGTTCGGTGCTTGATAGACCGACACAGACTGGATGGGCTTATGGGGGGGGGAAGAGCCGGTGGGGTCGGGTGTAAGAGTGTGGGGTCATTGGACAGCTCTGTCAAAGAGCCAGCACATGCATGATCGGCTGAATGGCCTCCTCGTGAGCTATGTCATTCTGTGATTGTACAAACGCCTCCGCATTCAAAGGCTCCGCCTCCCCCTCCCCCACCCCCGTTCAACCTGCCCACCCCCCAACATGAGGTTTTGAAAGTGCACCTGCCCGACTGCTGTTGACCCTCTGTCAGGTCGTCGAGGTTTTGTTGAGCAGCAGGTGGCAGCGTTTGCCACAATTTCATATTGGGCCATCAACAGGAGGGGGCCATTCAGCCCTTCGATGCTCAAGGGCCTGAATGAGCCTCTTCCTATTCCTGTGCAACAGGCTCGAGGGGCTGAATGGCCTCCTCCTGTTCCTGTTTGCAGATTTGTGTACACACACACACACAATATACCACTGACTGAAACAATGTTTAATTTTATTGAGTACACAAAAAATATCACAAATAGGCAGGTAATTTCCCTGGCATCAGCTCGATGGGCCGAATGGCCTGCTATGCTGTAATGACTGTTGTTTCGCTAACTGACACCGCGATTTATAGACAGTCTCATGCCGCAATTCACAAGAGGGTTTCACGTTGAACAACGAACATGATATCAGCGGCACCCTCTACAGCCTGGGCACAATACACGAGTATTTACAGACCAGGGTGGGCCCAGCTGCTTCCAGAATTTCCCCAGAACCTCACCAAACCTTGGGCCTCGCCTGGCACTCTCCTGAAGGCACTGGCATGGTCAACGCCTCTCCGGTACCATCACCCCTCTCCCAACCCCACCAAATACCCCTCAGATATTCGCCCACGTCATGCATCACAAAGCAATCAAACGCCGGTGCGTTACTTTCCCCTTAAATCGACGCTTCTTCCCTTATCAGTGTGCATGAGGATGTGGGGTGGAGGTTGGGAGGGGAATGAGGGAGGAATCTCTCAATGCCCCACCCAACACCCCCTCTAGAAAAGTGCCAGGCTTGTAAAGCTTGCAGGTGGCTTTAAGGCGAGAATGGAGAGAGATTGTGGCTGAGCCGCGCTGACGGAGGGTCTGTGCTGAGGGAGAGCCACACTGTTGGAGAGTCAGTGCTGAGGGAGTGCTTCACTGTCGGAGGCGCCGTCTTTCAGGTTGAACAAGGGAGACGAACACAGGGTGTGCATTTCGAGTTCTCTCAGACCCTGGGGCCAATGTTCACTGACCAGCCAGCCACTGCTGACAGAGCGATCAGGCGAGGTCCCCATCGGTCCTTAAAATTCCTCCTCCATCCACACGGTGACGAGTGACAGAGTGTGTTCATACCCGGTCTGTCTGCTCCCTACTGTCTCTCCTGGCTTGTGCTACACTCGGAGTCTTCCCCCGGGCTCCAGAGGCCCATGGCATTCAGTCTGGTGATGTCCCGCTGCACCCACGGGTGGCACAGTATCTGGTCGAGGGTGGGCCGTTCGGAGGGTTGCATGGAGAGGCACCATCGTATCAGCTCCTCGCACTCTGCAGGGGAAAGCACAAGATAGTCCGTTAAATATTGCATCGCAGGGAAGAAATGAATGTGAGAAAGAGAGAGAGAGACTGCAGAAGGCGGCGGAGCAGAGGGATCTGGGTGTCCTGGTACATGAATCCCAACAAGTTGGTACGCAGATGCAGCGAGTGATTAGGAAGCCAAATGGAAAGTTGTCCTTTATTGCGAGGTGGGGATGGAGTATAAAAGTGGGGAAGTCTTGCTACAACTGGACAGGGCGTTGGTGAGGCCGCTCCTGGGGCACTGTGGACAGTTCTGGTCTCCTTACTTAAGGAGTGAGAGACTCGCATTGGAAGCCGTTCAGAGAAGGTTCACTCGGCTGATTCCTGGGACGAAGGGGGTTTGTCTGATGGGGAAAGGTTGAGCAGGTTGGGCCTCTTCCCATTGGAGTTTAGAAGAATGAGAGGTGATCTTATTGAAACACATCAGATTCTGAGGGGAGGGGGTTTGACAGGGTGGATGCTGAGGGGATGTTTCCCCACCTCAAGGGGGGGAATCTAGAATGAGGGGAGGGGGCACAGTTTCAGAATGAGGGGTCTCGTGTTGAAGACGGAGATTAGGAGGAATTTCTTGTCTCAGAGGGTGGTCAGTCTGTGGAATTCTCTCCCCCACTCCCCCTGAGAGCAGTGGGGGCCGGGTCACTGAATATATTCAAGGCCGAGTGAGACAGATCTCTGATCGACGAGGGGAGTCGAGGGTTATGAGGAGGACAGACAGGGAAGTGGAGTTGTGGAGCAATTGGATCAGACGCGATCGTATTGAATGGGGAGCAGGATTGGGGGGCAGAATGGCCTCCTCCTGCCCCTGTGTCTTGAGATCTTAGGAAAGGAGACAGTGATGGATGTTTTTTCAAAAATAAATCCCCTCTCTCCACCCCGTCTGCACTTACCCTTGGAGATGCTGCAGGGCAGCTGGATCTCGCCAGCCAGTATTTCCACATCTTGTTGAAGGGGTTAATACCACAGACCATGATGTAGAACAAGACCCCGAGGGACCAGGCAGTTGCGGAGAGGGCATGGTAGCGCCCTTCACTGATGTACTCTGGTGGGTTGAACACTCTGGTGCCTGAGCATTTCCATCAGAAAGAGAGGGAAA
Source organism: Isurus oxyrinchus (assembly GCA_026770705.1). Lineage (NCBI taxonomy): Eukaryota > Metazoa > Chordata > Chondrichthyes > Lamniformes > Lamnidae > Isurus > Isurus oxyrinchus. Next base: position 338,130 of record JANJGN010000310.1, on the reverse strand, counting down.
TAGAGAGAGAGAGAGGGACAAGATTAAAACCAGACAACATTCACTGTGACAATATTTAACCAACCCAGCATTGCCTGGGGTTTAACGCCCCGATGCCCCCAAATTACCCACGCCTGATGCTCGGCCCCTGCCTTATAACCCCAGCCCAGTGCTAGTACTGAGGGAGCACTGCACTGTCGGTGGGTCAGTGCCGAGGGAGCGCCGCATTGTCGGAGGCTCAGTACTGAGGGAGCGCCGCACTGTCAGAGGGTCAGTGCCGAGGGATCGCCGCACTGTTGGAGGGTCAGTACTGAGGGAGAACCTTTGTAGTCTGGGAGGCCATTCAGCCCCTCTCAAGCCTGATAGACAGGAACAGGAGGATGCCATTCTGCCCCTCGAGCATTCCTCGATTCAACCAGATCACGGCTGATCTGCATCTTAACTCCATCTGCTGCCCTCGGTTCTGTAATCCTCAATCCCCCCCTTACCCAGAAAAATCTCCCAATCTTGCCCTCCCCCCATCTCAGCCTCGACAGGCTTATCGAGGGGAGGGAGTTCCCCATTTCCACTCCACTTTGTGTCAAGTGCTTCCTGACATCTCCCCTGGCCGCCTGGCTCCAACTTTGATGTTCTGCCCCCTCACTCTGGGCTCTCCCACCCCCTCCAACCCATCATCTAAAACCCCTCGATCAGAACACCCCTTAATCTTCGATGCTCGAGGGAATACAAGCTCAGCCTGTGGGACCCGACATCGTAATTTAACCCTCTCAGACCCAGGTCGTTCTGGTGATTCTGCGCTGCAATCCTGAAGGGCTCTCTCTCTCTGTCTCTCTCTCTCTCTGTCTATCTATCTTTCACTGTCTATCTCTCTCTATCTCTCTCTCACTATCTCTCTCTCTTTATCTCTCCCTCTCTGTGTCTCTCTCAGTCCGTCTTTCTCTCTCTCTCTGTCTCAATCTATAACAATCTCTCTTTTTCTCCCTCTATCTCTCTTCCTGTTGCTCTCTCTGACTCTCTGACTGTCTCTCTCTCTGTGTCTCTCTGTCCTTCTGTCTCTCTCTCTATCTCTGTGCCTCTCTCTTTTTGTCTCTCTTTTCCTCTGACTCTATCTCTCTCTCTTCTTCGGCCCATCTCTCTATCTCTCTCTCACTTTCTGTCTGTTTGTCTGTCTTAATCTCTCTCTTTCTCTCACTTTCATTCTCTGTTTCCCTCACTCTCCCTTTCTCTCTATCTCACACTACCCACCCACGTTCAACCTGCCCACTCCCCAACATGAGCTTTTGAAACTGAACCTGCCTGACTGCTGTTGAGCCTCTTTCAGGGCGTCGAGGTTTTGTTGACCAGCAGGTGGCAGCGTTTGCCACAATTTCAGATTGGGCCATCCACAGGAGGAGGCCATTCATCCCGTCGAGTCTCAAGGGCCTGAATGAGCCTCCTCCTGTTCCTGTTTAACAGTCTTGAGAGAGCGGCTGAATGAACTCTTCCTGTTCCTGTTTGCAGAGACGTGTACACACACACACACGCAATATACCAATGACTGAAATGTTTAATTTTATTGAGTACACACGAAATATCACAAATACGCAGGTAGTTTCTCTGGCATCAGCTCGATGGGCCAAATGGCCAGCTATGCTGTAACGACTGTCGGTTCGCTAACTGACACCGCGATTTAAAGACAGTCTCGTGCCGCGATTCACAAGAGGGTTTCACATTGAACCACGAACATGATATCAGCGGCACCCTCTACAGCCTGGACACAATACACGACTATTTACAGACCAGGGTGGGCCCAGCTGCTTCCAGAATGTCCCCAGAACCTCACCGAACCTCGGGCCTCCCCTGGCGCTCTCCGAAAGGCACTGGCATGGCCAACGCCTCTCCGGGGCCATTCCCCACACCCAACCTCAGCAACACACCCTCAGCTATTTGTCTGCAGCGCGCAGCACAATGCGATTGAACGACTGTGCGTTGCTTTCGCCTTAAATCCACGCTTCTTCCCTTATCAGTGTGTATGAGGATGTGGGGGGGGGGTTCATGGGGGTGGGAGTGAGAGAGGAATCTCTCAATGCCCCACCCAACACCCCCTCCAGAAAAGTGCCAGGTCTGTAAAGCTCACAAGTGGCCTTAAGGGGAGAATGGAGAGAGATTGCGGCTGCTCATGGAAATCACTGTTGGAGGGTCAGTTCTGAGGGAGAACCTTTGTAGTCTGGGAGGCCATTCAGCCCCTCTCAAGCCTGTTAGACGGGAACATGAGGAGTCCATTCTGCCACTCGAGCCTTCCTCGATTCAACCAGATCACGGCTGATCTGCATCTTAACTCCATCTGCTGCCCTCGGTTCTGTAATCCTCAATCCCCCCCTTACCCAGAAAAATCTCCCAATCTCAGGTTGGAAATTTACAATTGCCCTCCCCCCATCTCAGCCTCGACAGGCTTATCGATGGGAGGGAGTTCCCCATTTCCACTCCACTTTGTGTCAAGTGCTTCCTGACATCACCCCTGGCTGCCTGGCTCCAACTTTGATGTTCTGCCCCCTCATTCTGGGCTCTCCCACCCCCTCCAAACCCATCATCTTAAACCCCGCGATCAGAACACCCCTTAATCTTCGATACTCGAAGGAATAAAAGCTCGGCCTGTGGGATCTGACATCGGAATTTAACCCTCTCAGACCCAGGTCGTTCTGGTGATTCTACGCTGCAATCCTGAAGTACTCTCTCTCTCTGTCTATCTCTCTATCTTTCACTGTCTATCTCTCTCTATCTCTCTCTCACTATCTCTCTCTCTTTATCTCTCCCTCTCTGTGTCTCTCTCGGTCCCTCTTTCTCTCTCTCTCTGTCTCTCTCTATAACAATCTCTCTTTTTCTCCCTCTATCTCTCTTTCTGTTTCTCTCTCTGACTCTCTGACTGTCTCTCTCTCTGTGTCTCTCTGTCCTTCTGTTTCTCTCTCTATCTCTGTGCCTCTCTCTTTTTGTCTCTCTTTTCCTCTGACTCTATCTCTCTCTCTTTTTCGGCCCATCTCTCTATCTCTCTCTCACTTTCTGTCTGTTTGTCTGTCTTAATCTCTCTCTTTCTCTCACTTTCTTTCTCTGTTTCCCTCACTCTCCCTTTCTCTCTATCTCACACTCCCCACCCACGTTCAACCTGCCCACTCCCCAACATGAGCTTTTGAAACTGAACCTGCCTGACTGCTGTTGAGCCTCTTTCAGGTTGTCGAGGTTTTGTTGACCAGCAGGTGGCAGCGTTTGCCACAGTTACAGATTGGGCCATCCACAGGAGGAGGCCATTCATCCTGTCGAGTCTCAAGGGCCTGAATGAGCCTCTTCCTGTTCCTGTTTAACAGTCTTGAGAGAGCGGCTGAATGTACTCTTTCTGTTCCTGTTTGCAGAGACGTGTACACACACACACGCAATATACCAATGACTGAAATGTTTAATTTTATTGAGTACACACGAAACAACATAAATAAGCAGGTAGTTTCTCTGGCATCAGCTCGATGGGCCGAATGGCCAGCTATGCTGTAACGACTGTCGGTTCGCTAACCGACACCGCGATTTAAAGACAGTCTCGCGCCTCGATTCACAAGAGGGTTTCACGTTGAACCACGAACATGATATCAGCGGCACCCTCTAAGGCCTGGGCACAATACATGAGTATTTACAGACCAGGGTGGGCCCAACTGCTTCCAGAATTTCGCCAGAACCTCACCCAACCTCGGACCTTCCCTGGCACTCTCCCGAAGGCACTGGAATGGCCAACGCCTCTCCGGTGCCATCCCGCACCCCCAACCCCACCATCTCCTCCTCAGCTATTTGCCCACAGCGTGCATCACAAAGCGATCGAATGACTGTGCGTTGCTTTCCCCTTAAATCCACTCTTCCTTTCTTATCAGTGTGCATAAGGATGTGGGGGAGTGGGTGAGGGTGGGAGTGAGCAGGAATCTCTCAATGCCCCACCCAACACCCCCTCCAGAAAAGTGCCAGGTCTGTAAAGCTCGTGAGTGGACTTAAGGGGAGAATGGAGAGAGATTGTGGCTGCTCATGGAAATCACTGTCGGAGGGTCAGTGCTGAGGGAGAACCTTTGTAGCCTGGGAGGCCATTCAGCCCCTCTCAAGCCTGTTAGACAGGAACAGAAGGAGGCCATTCTGCCCCTCGAGCCTTCCTCGATTCAACTAGATCACGGCTGATCTGCATCTTAACTCCATCTGCTGCCCTCGGTTCTGTAATCCTCAATCCCCCCCTTGCCCAGAAAAATCTCCCAATCTCAGGTTGGAAATTTACAATTGCCCTCCCCCCATCTCAGCCTCGACAGGCTTATCGGGGGGAGGGAGTTCCCCATTCCCACTCCACTTTGTGTCAAGTGCTTCCTGACATCACCCCTGACCGCCTGGCTCCAACTTTGATGTTCTGCCCCCTCATTCTTGTCTCTGCCGCCTCCTCCAAACCCCATCATCTTAAACCCCTCGATCAGAACACCCCTTAATCTTCGATACTCGAGGGAATACAAGCTCGGCCTGTGGGACGCGTCCTCGGAATTTAACCCTCTCAGACCCAGGTCGTTCTGGTGATTCTGTGCTGCAATCCAGAAGGGGTTTCTCTCTCTGTCTCCCTCTGTCTCTGTCTCTCTGTAATTGTCTCTCACTCTCTCTGTCTCTCTCTCTGTCTCTCTCTGTCTCTCTGTCTATTTCTTTGTTGTTCTCTCTCTGTCTCTTGCTCCCTGACTCTCTCTCTCTCTCTCTCTCTCTGTCCCTCACTCTCTCTCTGTCTCGCTCTCATTGTCTCTCCCTCTATGTCTCTTTCCGTTGCTCTGTCTGAATCTCTGACTCTCTCTCTCTGTGTCTCTCTGTCCTTCTATCTATCTCTCTATCGCTGCATCTCTCTCTTTATGTCTCTCTTTTCCTGTGTCGCTTTCTCTCTGTCTTTCTCGGTCCCTCTCTCTATCGCTCTCTCTCACTTTCTGTCTCTTTGTCTGTCTCACTCTCTCTCTTTCTCTTTCTCTGTTTGCCTAACTCTCCCTTCTTCTCTCTCTCGCTTTCTTTCTCTCACTCTGCCTGTCTCACTCTCCGTCTCTGCATCTCTCTCTCTCCCTTTCCTCTGGCCTCCATTATACACCCCACTCTATAAGTATTGGTGATGCCATGGCATAAAGTCTAAGAGCCTAGTGCTGGAAAATGGGATTAGAATAGTTCGGTGGTTGTTAGGCTGACACAGACTGGATGGGGTTATGGGGGGGAAGAGCCGATGGGGTCGGGGTGAAGAGTGTGGGGTCATTGGACAGCTCTTTCAAAGAGCCAGCACATGCATGTTCGGCTGAATGGCCTCCTCGTGAGCAGTGTCATTCTGAGATTGTACAAACGCCTCCGCATTCAAAGGCTCCGCCACCCCCTCCCCCACCCCCATTCAACCTGCCCACCCCCCAACATGAGGATTTGAAAGTGCACCTGCCCGACTGCTGTTGAGCCTCTGTCAGGTCGTCGAGGTTTTGTTGACCAGCAGGTGGCAGTGTTTGCCACAAATTCATATTGGGCCATCCACAGGAGGAGGCCATTCAGCCCTTCGATGTTCAAGGTCCTGAATGAGCCTCCTCCTATTCCTGTGCAACAGGCTCGAGGGGCTGAATGGCCTCCTCCTGTTCCTGTTTGCAGATTCGTGTACACACACGACTGAACCAATGTTTAATTTCATTGAGTACACACAAAACAACTTAAATACGCAAGTAGTTTCTCTGGGATCAGCTCGATAGGCCGAAAAGCCTGTTATGCTGTAACGACTGTTGGTTCGCTAACTGACAACGCGATTTAAAGACAGTCTCGTGCCTCGATTCACAAGAGGGTTTCACGTTGAACCACGAACATGATATCAGCGGCACCCTCTACAGCCTGGACACAATACACGAGTATTTACAGACCAAGGTGGGCCCAGCTGCTTCCAGAATGTCCCCACAACCTCACCGAACCTCGGGCCTCCCCTGGCGCACTCCGAAAGGCACTGGCATGGTCAACGCCTCTCCAGGGCCATCCCCACCCCCAACCTCAGCAACACACCGTCAGCTATTTGTCTGCAGCGCGCAGCACAATGCGATCGAACGACTGTGCGTTGCTTTCGCCTTAAATCCACGCTTCTTCCCTTATCAGTGTGTATGAGGATGTGGGGGGCGGGGGGGTGGGTGTGGGTGTGAGGGAGGAATCTCTCAATGCCCCAGGCAACAGCCCCTCCAGAAAAGTGCCAGGTCTGTAAAGCTCGCAAGTGGCCTTAAGGGGAGAATGGAGAGAGATTGCGGCTGCTCATGGAAATCACTGTCGGAGGGTCAGTACTGAAGGAGCGCTGCACTGACGGAGGGTCAGTACTGAGGGATTGCAGCACTCTCAGATAGTCAGTTCTGAGGGAGAACCTTTGTAGTCTGGGAGGCCATTCAGCCCCTCTCAATCCTGTTAGACAGGACCAGGAGGAGGCCATTCTGCCCTTCGAGTCTTCCTCGATTCAACCAGATCACGGCTGATCTGCATCTTAACTCCATCTGCAGCCCTCGGTTCTGTAATCCTCAATCCCCCCCTTACCCAGAAAAATCTCCCAATCTCAGGTTGGAAATTTACAATTGCCCTCCCCCCATCTCAGCCTCGACAGGCTTATCGGGGGGAGGGAGTTCCCCATTTCCACTCCACTTTGTGTCAAGTGCTTCCTGACATCACCCCTGACCGCCTGGCTCCAACTTTGATGTTCTGCCCCCTCATTCTGGGCTCTCCCACCCCCTCCATACCCATCATCTTAAACCCCTCGATCAGAACACCCCTTAATCTTCGATACTCGAGGGAATACAACCTCGGCCTGTGGGACCCGTCATCGGAATTTAACCCTCTCAGACCCAGGTCGTTCTGGTGATTCTGTGCTGCAATCCTGAAGTGCTTTCTCTCTCTGTCTCTCTCTCTCTCTATCTCTCTCTCACTCTCTGTGTCTCTCTCTATCTCTCTCTCTGTATCTCTGTCTCTCTCTGTCTATCTCTCTCTGTCTATATCTTTCTCTCTCTATCTCTCTCTCTCTCTCTTTCCGTCTCTCTCTGTCTGTCTCAGTCTCTTTCTTTCTCTCTCTGTCTCTCTCATCTCTCTTTCACTGTTTGGCTCACTTTTCATTTCTCTCTCTCTTGCTCTATTTCTCTCACCCTTTCTCACACTATCTGTCTCACTTGCTGTCTCTGTCTCTCAATTTCTCTCTCTCCCTTTCCTCTGGCCTCCATTATACACCCCACTCTATGAGTATTTGCAATGCCATGGCATACAAGGCTATGGGCCTAGTGCTGGAAAATGGGATTAGAATAGTTCGGTACTTGTTTGACCATCACAGACTGGATGGGCCGAAGTGCCTTTTTCTATGCTCTAGACCTCTATGACTCTATGACACATCATTTGCCTCTCCATCGCCCTCTCTCAACCCAACACAAACCTTTGCCTCAACTCTCTCATCACATCCCTCTCTCTCTCTCTCTCTCTCTCCATCCTTCAGGATGAGACATTAAACCTGAGGCCTGCGTCCACCCCCTCAGGTGGACATAAAAGATCCCCCAGCCCTTATTGGAAGGAAAGTGGGCTGGTGGGGGTGGGTGGGGGTTGGGGGGAAGAGTTCTCCCCGGTATCCTGGGCCCGAAATGTATCCCTCAGCCAACACCACGAAAAGGAGATGACCTGGGCCATTGTGTGACATCGGCTGCTCGTGGGATCTTCCTCTGCAGCAAAATGGCGATCCCTTTCCCTGTAAGATTAACCCCACCTGCAGAGGTGTTTCATTGGCTGCGAGGCACTTGGAGGTGTCTGCTGGTGGTGAAAGGCGCTATATAAACCCACGTCTTTCTTTCCCTACGGTCAGTCTTTGCTTGTCTCTATCTCTCTCTCCCTTCGATAAGGGGGGAATGGGATAAATACTGGAAGGGGCAAAACGTGCAGGGTTATGGGGGAGGGAAAGCGCCGGTGGGGTCGGGGGTGAAGAGTGTGGGGCTCATTGGACAGCTCTTTCAAAAATCCAGCACATGCATGACCGGTTGAATGGCCTACTCTTAAGCTGTGTGGTTCTGTGTACGAACGCCTCCACCACTCCCTCCCCCATCCCCGTTCAACTTGCCCACATCCCCAACATAAGCTTTTTAAACCGAACCTGCCCGACTGCTGTTGAGCCTCTGTCAGGTCGTCGCTGTTTTGTTGACCAGCAGGGAGCAGCGTTTGCCATAATTTCATATTGGGCCATCCATAGGAGGCCATTTAGCCCCTTCGAGGGTCAAGGGCCTGAAAAGGACTCCTCCTGTTCCTCTGTAACAGGCTTCAGTGGGGCTGAATGAGCCTCCTCTTCTTCCTGTGTTACTGATTCGAGAGGGGGGCTGAATGGCCTTCTCCTGTTCCTGTGTAAGTTCGAGAGAGGGGATGAATGGCCTCCTCTTGTTCCTGTGTAACATATTTGAGAGGGACTGAATGGCCTCCTCCTGTTCCTGTGTAACAGGCTCGAGGGAGGGTCTGAATGGCCTCTTCCTGTTCCTGTTTGCAGAGACATGTACACACACAATATACCACTGACTGAAACAATGTTTAATTTTATTGAGTACACACAAAACATCATAAATATGCAGGTAGTTTCGACAGCGCGATTTAAAGACAGTCTCGTGCCGCGATTCACAAGAGGGTTTCACGTTGAACCACGAACATGATATCAGCGGCACCCTCAACAGCGTGGGCACAATACATGAGTATTTACAGACCAGGGTGGGCCCAGCTGCTTCCAGAATTTCCCCAGAACCTCACCGAACCTCGGGACTCCCCTGGCGTTCTCCCAAAGACACTGGCATGGACAACGTCTCTCAGGTGCCATCCCCCCACACCCAACCCCACCAACTACCCCTCAGCTATTTGGCCACATCATGCATCACAAAGCAATCGAACGACTGTGCTTTACTTTCCCCTTAAATCCACGCTTCTTCCCTTATCAGTGTGCATGAGGATATGGGGTGCGGGTTGGGAGGGGAGTGAGGGAGGAATCTCTCAATGCCCCACCCAACACCCCAACCAGAAAAGTGCCAGGTCTGTAAAGCTTGCAGGTGGCTTTAAGGCGAGAATGGAGAGAGATTGTGGTGGCTCATGGAAATCACTGTTGGAGGGTCAGTACTGAGGGAGCTCTGCATTGTCGGAGGGTCAGTGATGAGCCGCGCTGTATGAGGGTCTGTGCTGAGGGAGAGCCACACTGTAGGAGGGTCAGTGCTGAGGGAGAGCTGCACTGTCGGAGGCGCCGTCTTTCAGGTTAATCAAGGGAGACGAACACAGGGTGTGCAGTTCGAGTTTTCTCCGGCCCTGGGGCCAATGTTCACTGACCAGCCAGCCACTGCTGACAGAGCGATCAGGCGAGGTCCCCATCGGTCCTTAAAGTTCCTCCTCCATCCACACGGTGACGAGAAACAGAGTGTGTTCATTTCCGGTCTGTCTGCTCCCTACTGTCTCTCCTGGCTGGTGCTACACTCGGAGTCTTCCCCCGGGCTCCAGAGGCTCACGGCTTTCGGTCTGGTGATGTCCCGCTGCACCCACGGGTGGCACAGTATCTGGTCGAGGGTGGGCCGTTCGGAGGGTTGCATGGAGAGGCACCATCGTATCAGGTCCTCGCACTCTGCAGGGGAAAGCACAAGATAGTCCATTAAATATTGCATCGCAGGGAAGAAATGAATGTGAGAAAGAGAGAGAGAGACTGCAGAAGGCGGCGGAGCAGAGGGATCTGGGTGTCCTGGTACATGAATCCCAACAAGTTGGTACGCAGATGCAGCAAGTGATTAGGAAGCCAAATGGAAAGTTGTCCTTTATTGCGAGGGGGGGATGGAGTATAAAAGTGGGGAAGTCTTGCTACAACTGGACAGGGCGTTGGTGAGGCCGCTCCTGGGGCACTGTGGACAGTTCTGGTCTCCTTACTTAAGGAGGGACAGACTCGCATTGGAAGCCGTTCAGAGAAGGTTCACTCGGCTGATTCCTGGGACGAAGGGGGTTTGTCTGATGAGGAAAGGTTGAGCAGGTTGGGGCCTCTACCCATTGGAATTTAGAAGAATGAGAGGTGATCTTATTGAAACATGTCCGATTCTGAGGGGAGGGGGTTTGACAGGGTGCATGCTGAGGGGATGTTTCCCCCCCTCAAGGGGGGGAATCTAGAATGAGGGGAGGGGGCACAGTTTCAGAATGAGGGGTCTCGTGTTGAAGACGCAGATGAGGAGCAATTTCTTGTCTCAGAGGGTGGTCAGTTTGTGGAATTCTCTCCCCGCCCTCCCCCTGAGAGCAGTGGGGGCCGGGTCACTGAATATATTCAAGGTCGAGTGAGACAGATTTCTGATTGATGAGGGGAGTCGAGGGTTATGAGGGCGACAGACAGGGTAGTGGAGTTGTAGAGCAATCGGATCAGACGCGATCGTATTGAATGGGGGAGCAGGATCGAGGGGCTGAATGGTCTCCTCCTGCCGCTATTTCTTGAGATCTTAGGAAAGGAGACAGTAAAGGATGTTTTTAAAAAATAAATCCCCTCTCTGCACCCCGTCTGCCACTTACCTTTGGAGATGCTGCAGGGCAGCTGGATCTCGCCAGCCAGGATTTCCACATCTTGCTTGAAGGGGATATCACCACAGACCATGTCGCAGAGCAAGACCCCGAGGGACCAGGCGGTAGCGGAGACGGCATGGTAGCGCCCTTCACTGATGTACTCTGGTGGGTTGAACACTCTGGTGCCTGAGCATTTCCATCAGAAAGAGAAGGAAATAGAGAGAGAGAGAAGGACAAGATTAAAACCAGACAACATTCACTGTGAGACTGTTTACCCCACCAACCATTGCTTTGGGCTTTGACACCCCGATGCCCCCAAATTACCCACGCCTGATGCTCGCCCCCTGCCTTATACCCCCAGCCCAGTGCTAGTACTGAGGGAGCACTGCACTGTCGGAGGGTCAGTGCCGAGGGAGCGCCGCACTGTTGGTGGGTCAGTACTGAGGGAGCGCCGCACAGTCGGATGGTCAGTGCCGAGGGAGTGCTGCACTGTCCGAGATTCAGTATTGAGTGAGCGCCGCACTGTCGGAGGGACAGTGCTGAGGGATCGCCGTACTGTCGGACGGTCAGATTTGAGGGAGCGCCGCACTTTTCATTGGTCAATGTGGAGGGAGCTCCGCACTGTTGGAGGGACAGTGCAGAGGGAGCTCCACACTGTTGGAGGGTCAGTGCTGAGGGAGAGTCGCACTGTCGGAGGGTCAGTGCAAAAGGAGCTCCACACAGTTGGAGGGTCAGTGCTGAGGGAGAGTCGCACTGTCGGAGGGTCAGTGCAGAGGGAGCTCCACACTGTTGGAGGGTCAGTGCTGAGGGAGAGTCGCACTGTCGGAGGGTCAGTGCAGAGGGAGCTCCACACTGTTGGAGGGTCAGTGCTGAGGGAGAGTTGCACTGTTGGAGGGTCAGTGCTGAGGGAGAGTCGCACTGTTGGAGGGTCAGTACTGAGGGAGCTCCGCACTTTCGGAGGGTCAGTGCTGAGGGAGTAGTGCACAGTTGGATGGTCAGTGCTGAGGGAGCTCCGCACGGTCGGAGGGTCAGTGCTGAGGGAGTAGTGCACTGTCGGAGGGTCAGTGCTGAGGGAGCTCCGCACTGTCGGAGGGTCAGTGCTGAGCCGCACTGTGGGTGGGAATTGGTGCCCGCGCAACAATCTGGGATCCCTGGTGTCAGAAAGAGAAAGGGGGAGCCGCTGTGCCCCCAGCTGCTTCCAGGATGCCCCCAGGGAGTGGCCGGGCTGAGATAGGGCACTCACCACTGACATCGGTGTAGGCGGTGTCACGCAGCAGGGCTGCCGAGCCGAAGTCGATGAGCTTGAGCTCGCCGGTGCGCAGGTCGACCAGAAGGTTCTCACTCTTGATGTCCCGGTGCGCGACCTCACAGGCATGGCAGTGCCGCAGTGCCTCCACCGCCTGGCGGAAGAAGGAGCGGGAGCACTCCTCGCACAGCCGGCCCTGCTCGGCGATGAGGTCGAAGAGGTCCTTGGCTCTGGGTGGGCGCTCCATCACCAGCAGGAAGTCGTCCGGCCTGGAGAACCAGTCCAACAGGCGAATCACACCTCGGTGCTCCGGCAAAGACACCTTCCTCATCAGGATGATCTCCAGGGGCACGCGGCGGTCATTCTGCAAACAGAGGGCACAAGGATGGCAGAATTCAGAACATGGACAGCAGGCAACAAGTTCACAAAGAGTGGGTGACATGGAGTTGGGCGTGAGAGGTGGCTGGTTTGGGGAGATGGAGTTGGGGGTGTGAAGAGGCTGGTTTAGGGGGAGATGGAGTTGGCGGTGGGAAGAGGCTGGTTTGGGGGAGATTGAGTTGGGGGTGGGAAGAGGCTGGTTTGGGGGAGATGGAGTTGGGGGTGGGAAGAGGCTGGTTTGGGGAAATGGAGTTGGGGGTGGGAAGAGGCTGGTTTGGGGGAGATGGAGTTGGGGGTGGGAAGAGGCTGGTTTGGGGGAGATGGAGTTGGGCCTGGGAAGAGGCTGGTTTGGGGAAATGGAGTTGGGGGTGGGAAGAGGCTGGTTTGGGGGGAGATGGAGTTGGGGGTGGGAAGAGGCTGGTTTGGGGAGATGGAGTTGGGGCTGGGAAGAGGCTGGTTTGGGGAAATGGAGTTGGGGGTGTGAAGAGGCTGGGTTGGGGGAGATGGAGTTAGCGGTGGGAAGAGGCTGGTTTTGGGGAGATGGAGTTGGGGGTGGGAAGAGGCTGGTTTGGGGGAGATGGAGTTGGCGGTGGGAAGAGGCTGGTTTGGGAAGATGGAGTTGGGGGTGTGAAGATGCTGGTTTCGGGGGAGATGGAGTTGGGGGTCTGAAGACATTGGTTTGGGGAGATGGAGTTGGGGGTGGGAAGAGGCCGGTTTGGGGAGATGGAGTTGGGGCTGGGAAGAGGCTGGTTTGGGGAAATGGAGTTGGGGGTGTGAAGAGGCTGGGTTGGGGGAGATGGAGTTAGCGGTGGGAAGAGGCTGGTTTGGGGGAGATGGAGTTGGGGGTGGGAAGAGGCTGGTTTGGGGGAGATGGAGTTGGCGGTGGGAAGAGGCTGGTTTGGGAAGATGGAGTTGGGGGTGTGAAGATGCTGGATTCGGGGGAGATGGAGTTGGGGGTCTGAAGACATTGGTTTGGGGAGATGGAGTTGGGGGTGGGAAGAGGCCGGTTTGGGAGAAATGGAGTTGGGGATGGGGAGGGGGTGGGAAGAGGCTTGTTTAGGGGAGATGAAGTTGGGGGTGGGTAGGGGGTGGGAAGAGGCTGGTTTGGGGGAGAGGGAGTTGGGGGTGTGTAGGGGGTGGGAAGAGGCTGGTTTGGGGGGAACACAATTTGAGAATGAAGTTCTATCTAAAAAAAAACTCCCTTGTGGGGGGACCCCTGGTGGTGAGCTCACCTTTAACAATTTTCTGTTGCGATGTATCAGTTTCCTGGGTTTTTCCCTCTAAACTGATGTCACGGAGGGACAGCAAAGTAACCATTATCTCAAAGGCAATGAGATCTAGGGCTGTAATAAATATATCACAGAACAAAGATTGAAAAGAAAACCTTCGTCATTTTTCACTGAATTGCAAACAAGAACCAGTTCCTCTGCACAAACACACACACTCACTCTCGCACCCGTCCTCCAATATACACACACTCAGACACACTCTCTCATGCTCAGACACACACTTGCACACACTCAGACACACTCGCACACACACTGACATTCAGAGTTACTTGTACACACTCAGACACACTTGCACCGACAAGCACATTCAGAGTTTCTCGCACACACACTCAGACACACTCACACATTCAGAGTTACTTGCTCACACTCAGCTACACACGCACACTCTCACATTCAGACTTACTCACACACACACTCAGACACACTCGCACACTCTCACATTTAGAGTTACTCGCACACACACTCACACACACTGTCACATATGCTCACACTCAGACACACTCGCACACATTCTCACATATTCTCACACTCAGACACTCGCACACATTCTCACACTTGCACACACTCACACATTTGCACACTCAGACACACATTTTGTACACACTCAGATGCACACTCGCACACACTCAGACAGAGACACGTTCACAAGTCTTATTTAATAAATTTGAAACTCACCAGACGACCCCAATTCACCACTTTCTTCCTGGGCACGTGTTTAACCGCCACCTGTGACAGAAACAGGATCCCAATTCATTCAAACCAGCTGACTTTAAACACTGCATCGATATTGATATATTTTAAGTAAAGTTTCATACTGAGTTAACACACACCTTGTCTCCCTCCCCCCTATACAAACATCAGCAACACCTGCAGGTGTAAACATTGATTCCTGGGAATTATTTTGGATCTTCACTCCCCCCCCGCAACCCCCAGAATGTTGTAATGTTGTGCTCACGTTTTATAATTTATTGCACTAAAAACGGAAGCTTCTAGATGGCAGTGTGTCTCTGTGTATGACTGTGTTTGTGTGTCTGAGTGTGTGTCTCAGGGTGTGTGTGTGTAACTGAGTGTGTGTTTGTGAGGCTGAGTTTGCGTGTGTTTGTGTCTGAGTGTGCATTTTTGTGTGTCTGGGTGTGTCTGAGTTTGTGTTTGTGTCTGTATGAGTGTGTCTCTGTGTGTGTCTGGGTGTGTGTGTGTCTGTTTGTGTCTGAGTGTGTGTGTGTGTTTGTGTCTGAGTGTGTTTGTGTGTGTCTGAGTGTGTCTCTGTGTGTGTCTGGGTGTGTGTGTGTGTCTGAGTGTGTGATTTTGTGTGTCTGGGTGTGTCTCTGTGTGTGTCTGGGGGTGTGTGTGTGTGTGCGTGTGTTTGTGTCTCTGAGTGTTCTTTGTATGTGTCTGAGTGTGTGTTTGTGTGTGTCTGGGTATGTGTGTGAGTGTTTGCGTGTGTCTGAGTGTGTGTTTGTGTGTGTCTGAGTTTGTGTGTGTGTGTCTCTGGGTGAGTGTGTGTGTGTTTGTGTCTGAGTGTGTGTTTGTGTGTGTCTGAGTGTGTCTCTGTGTGTGTCTGGGGGTGTGTGTGTCTGAGTTTGCGTGTGTTTGTGTCTCAGTGTGTGTTTTTGTGTGTCTGAGTGTGTCTCTGTGTGTGTCTGGGTGTGTGTGTGTTTGTGTTTGTGTCTGAGTGTGTGTCTGAGTGTGTCTCTGTGTGTTTCTGGGGGTGTGTGTATGTCTGAGTGTGTGTTTGTGTGCGTCTGAGTGTGTCTCTGTGTGTGTGTGTGTTTGTGTCTGAGGGCATGTGTGTTTTTGTGTCTCAGTGTGTTTGTGTGTGTGTGAGTGTGTCTGTGTGTGTGTCTGGGGGTGTGTGTATGGCTGAATGTGTGTTCGTGTGTTCTGAGTTTGCATGTGTTTGTGTCTGAGTGTGTGTTTTTGTGTGTCTGGGTGTGTCTCTGTGTGTGTCTGGGTGTGTGTGTGTGTGTGTGTTTGTGTCTGAGTGTGTGTTTGTGTGTGTCTGAGTGTGTGTGTGTGTCTGGGGGTGTGTTTGTGTGTGTCTGTGTGTGTCTCTGTGTGTGTCTGGGTGTGTGTGTGTGTTTGTGTCTGAGTGTGTGTGTGTCTATATATCGATGTGTTTATTTCATTAAAGCCCTCCCTTTCCCCTCCTCTCTCACCGGAGCTCCATCGGAGATCCTCACAGCCGAGTAAACAGTTCCGAAGCCGCCGCTGCCCAGTTTATTGCCCACACTGTACAGATCCTTGAAGCTTTCTCTCTTCTTCATCTTCTTTACTGCAGGACCTGAGGCAGAGAGAGAGAGAGAGAATTACACTGCATCCAATGATCCCAGCCTCAGTTTAACACAATTATGACAATCAAACATCACATCTGACTGAAATGGTTCTTAGTGACAAATAATCCCAACCCTTCCCAGCCCACTAAACTCAAGCGAGAATTAATGAGTTTGCCCATTGCCTCTCTCGCTCACTCACATGTGTTTCTGTCACCCCTTCTCTCTCCGTCTCTCTAACATCTTTTTTGTGCGTGTCTGTGTCTCTCTTTCTGTGTCTCACTGCTGTCTTGCTCTCTCTTGTTCGGTTTCTCTAGCTCTCTCTCTGTCTCTCTCTCTCTGTCTCTTTCTTTCTGTCTCTCTCTCTCTCTCTCTCTTTCTTTCTGTCTCTCTCTTTCTCTCTCTCTGTCTCTCTTTTTCATTCTTTCTCTCCCTTTCCCTCTCTCTCTCCGACTTACTCTGCAATCGGCCGCCTCCAGTCCGTTCACCGGCGCATTGTGTGCACCCTTTTTAAGGGAATGTTTGGGTTGGGGAGGTGGTCGGGGCTCCCTCTTCAAGGGGGGATGCCAATATGTTGGATTCCTCTTCCATCTCCCTGTCTGTTCCGTTAGACGAATTGGTTCCCACTGAAACTTGCTCTTGTGTTGAAATGAATATGTTAGTACCAAAGACCCACCGAACCGAACCTCCCTCTCCCTCTCCATCCGTCTCTGCCCCCTCCGCCCCAGTCCATCTCTGTGCCTGTCTCTCTCTCTCTCTCTCAGTTTCTGTCTCTGCATCCCACTGGCTCTCGAGAACTCCTGCTCACTCCCCTTCTCCCCAAACACCAACTTCTGGGGAGCGGGGGTGGGTGGGAGGTGGGGTAAAGACACTGCGCGGACACTCGGGGAACTCACGTTGTTAAAACAAACTTCATACCTGGGTGCGAATCCTCGGCCGGTGTCTGACTGCACACAGTCCCGGACTTGGTATACAGCATGGCTCTGCGGGGGACGCTGCTGTTAAGATTCCTCTGGGCAGAGAAAGATAGTCTCGTAATCGTTTACAAAATGTTTCTCTTTAAAGGAAGAATTTTGTCCTTCAAGGGGTTCACAGGCAGAGCAGAAGTTGAGTCTTTTGCCCCTTTCCCTGGTTGCTGTTGGTTACAAGGCGGTGTGTCAATTTCACCTCGAATGTATCAGTGTTCCAGCGAAGGCTGGAAATCCACAACCAAAACCCTCAAAAAATACCTGGAAAAACTCAGCAGGTCTGGCAGCATCTGCGGGGAGGGGCACAGTTCACCTTTCGAGTCCCTGTGACTCTTGACCAGAACTAAGGGAAAGCAGAAGAAAGGTGAAATATAAACTGGTTTAAGGGGCAGGGGGGAGGGACAATTAGAGCTGGATCGAGGGTCAGTGATAGGTGGGGGAGACAAAAGATGTCACAGACAAAAGGAGAAAGAGGTGTTGATGGTGGTGAAATGGGCGAAAAAATGTGCTAATGGTGACATTAAGGGTAGAAAGCAGATAGACCAATTGATGGAAACACATTTAAAAATAATGAGAAAAGGTGGGAAAACTGTTGAACTCAATATTCAGTCTGAAAGGCTGTAAAATACCTAGTCGGTAGATAAGGTTTTGTTCCTCCAGTTTGCGTTGAGAAATAAAACAATTGATGTTGCTCTCACACTTTCTCTCTCTCTCTCTCTCTGACTCTGTGTCCTTCTATCTCTCTCTCTATTTCTACATCTCTTTCTTTTTATCTCTCTTTTCCAGTGTTTCAGGTGGACATAAAAGATCTCCTGGCCCCTATTGGAAGGAAAGCGGGCTGGCGGAGGTTGGGGTGGGGGTTGGGGGGACGAGTTGTCCCCGGTGTCCTGGGCCCGAAACTTATCCTTCAGCCAACACCACGAAAAGGCACAGATGACCTGGGTCATCGTGTGACATCAGCTGCTCATGGGATCTTCCTCTGTGCAAAATGGCGATCCCTTTCCCTGTAAGATTAACCCCACCTGCAGAGGTGCTTCATTGGCTGCGAGGCTGATGGAGGTGTCTGCTGGTGGTGAAAGGCGCTATATAAAGGTATGTCTTTCTTTCGCTACGGTCTGTATTCCCTTCTCTCTCTCTCTTGCTCTCTTCGATAAGGGGGGAATTGGATAAATACTGGAAGGGCAAAAACGTGGATGGTTAAGTGGGAGTTGAAGTGCTGGTGAGGTCGGTGGGTGTAGAGTGTGGGGCTAACTGGACAGCTCTTTCAAAGAGCCAGCACATGTATAATGGGCTGAATGGTCTCCTCTTGAGAGGCGTCATTCTGTGATTGTACGAATGCCTCCGCCTTCAAAGGCTCTGCACCCCCCTCCTCCACCCCTGTTCAACCTGCACACCCCTCAACATGAGTTTATGAAATTGAATCTGCCTGACTGCTGTTGAGCCTCTGTCAGGTCGTCGAGGTTTTGTTGACCAGCAGGTGGCAGCATTTGCCACAATTTCATATTGGGCGATCCACAGGAGGAGGCCATTCAGCCCTTCGAGGCTCAAGGGCCTGAATGAGCCTCCTCTTGTTCCTGTTTAAAAGGCTCGAGAGAGAGGCTGAAGAGGCCCCCTCCTGCTCCTGTGTAACAGTCTCGGGGATGGGGCTGAATGGTCTCCTCCTGTTCCTGTGTAACAGTCTCGAGAGAGGGGCTGAATGGCCTCCTCCTGTTCCTGTTTGCAGAGACATGTACACACACACACAATATACCACTGATTGAAACCAAGTTTATGTCTATTGAGTACACACAAAACATCATAAATAAGCAGGTAGTTTCTCTGGCATCAGCTCGATGGGCCGAATGGCCTGTTATTTCTAACGACTGTCTGTTCGCTAACCGACACCACGATTTAAAGACAGTCTCGTGCTGCGATTCACAAGAGGGTTGCACGTTGAACCACGAACATGATATCAGCGGCACCCTCTATGGCCTGGGCAAAATACACGAGTTTTTACAGACCAGGGTGGGTCCAGCTGCTTCTGAAGTTCCCCTCAACCTCAACTAATCTCGGGCCTCCCCTGGTGCTCTCCCAAAGGCACTGACATGGTCAATGCCTCTCCGGTGTCATCCCCAACCACCAACCCCATCAAAACCCCCTCAGCTATTTGCCCACAGCATGCGTCACAATGCGATCGAACGACTGTGCGTTGTTTTCCCCTTAAATCCATGTTTCTTCCCTTATCGGTGTGCATGAGGATGTGGGGGGTGTGGGGGTGGGGGTGGGAGTGAGAGAGGAATCTCTCAATGCCCCAGGCAACAGCCCCTCCAGAAAAGTGCCTGGTCTGTAAAGTTCACAAGTGGCCTTGAGGGGAGAATGGAGAGAGATTGTGGCTGCTCATTGAAATCATTGTCGGAGGGTCAGTGCTGAGGGAGCGCTGCACTGTCAGACGGTCAGTGTTGAGGGAGATCCTTTGTAGTCTGGGAGGCCATTCAGCCCCTCTCAAGCCTGTTAGACAGGAACAGGAGGAGGCCATTCTGCCCCTCGACCGTTCCTCGATTCAACCAGATCACGGCTGATCTGCATCTTATCTCCATCTGCTGCCCTCGGTTCTGTAATCCTCAATCCCCCCCTTGCCCTGAAAAATCTCCCAATCTCAGGTTGGAAATTTACAATTGCCCTCCCCCCATCTCAGCCTCGACAGGCTTATCGGGGGGAGGGAGTTCCCCATTTCCACTCCACTTTGTGTCAAGTGCTTCCTGACATCTCCCCTGACCACCTGGCTCCAACTTTGATGTTCTGCCCCCTCATTCTGGGCTCTCCCGCCCCCTCCAACCCATCATCTTAAACCCCTCGATCAGAACACCCCTTAATCTTCGATACTCAGGGATTACAAGCTCGGCCTGTGGGACCTGTCATCGGAATTTAACCCTCTCAGACCCAGGTCGTTCTGGTGATTCTGCGCTGCAATCCTGAAGGGCTCTCTCTCTGTCTCCCTCTGTCTCTCTCTCTCTCTCTATCTCTCTCTATCTCTGGCTCTCTGTGTCTCTCTCACTCTGCCTCTCTCTCTCTCTGTCTCTCTCTTACTGTCTCTCCACATCTCTATCTCTATCTCTCTCTATTTCGCTCTGTCTCTCTCTCTGTATCTCTCTGTCTCTGGCTCTCTGCCTCTCTCTCTCTCTGTTTATCTCTTGCTCTCTCTATGTCGATCTCTCCCTGTCGATCTCTCTCTGTCTTTCACTGTCTATCTCTCTCTATCTCTCACTATCTTTCTCTCTGTCTCTCTCTCTCTCTCCCTATGTCTCTCTCTGTCTCTCTTTCTCTCTTTCTGTATCTCCCTCTATCTCTCTTACTGTTGCTCTCTTTGACTCTCTGACTTTCTCTCTTGCTCTGTCTCTCTCTCTGTGTCTCTCTGTCCTTCTATCTCTCTCTCTCTATATCTGGGTCTCTCTCTTCCTGTCTCTCTTTTCCTGTGACTCTTTCTCTTTGTCTTTCTCGGTCCCTCTCTCTATCTCTCTCTCTCACTTTCTGTATCTTTCTCTGTCTGACTCTCTCTCATTCTCTGTTTGCCTCACTCTCCCCTTTTCCCTCCCACGCTCTCTTTCATTCTGCCTGTCTCACTCTGTCTGTCTCACTTTCTGTCTCTGTCTCTCTGTCTCTCTATCTCTCTCTCTCCCTTTCGTCTGGCCTCCATTACAAACCCCATTCTATAAGTAATTGTGATGCCATTGCATACACAGCTATGGACCTGGTGCTGGGAAATGGGATTAGAATAGTTCGGTACTTGTTTGACCGACACAGACTAGATGGGTCGAAGGGCTGTAGACCTCTATGACTCTATGTGCTGTAGACCTCTATGACTCTATGACACATCATTTGCCTCTCCATCGCCATCTCTCAACCCAACACCAACCTTTGCCTCAGCTCTCTCATCACATCCCTCTCTCTCTCTCTCTCCATCCTTCAGGATGGGACATTAAACCTGAGGCCTGCGTCCACCCCCTCAGGTGGACATAAAAGATCCCCTGGCCCCTATTGGAAGGAAAGCGGGCTGGCGGGGGTTGGGGTGGGGGTTGGGGGGAAGAGTTCTCCCCGGTGTCCTGGGCCCGAAACGTATCCCTCAGCCAACACCACGAAAAGTAACAGATGACCTGGATCATCGTGTGACATCGGCTGCTCGTGGGATCTTCCTCTGCGCAAAATGGCGATGCCTTTCGCTATAACAGTGACACCACCTGCAAAGTTGCATCATTGGCTGCGAGTGCCGCACTGTTGGAGGGTCAGTGCTGAGGGTGAACCTTTGTAGTCTGGGAGGCCATTCAGCCCCTCTCAAGCCTGTTAGACAGGAACAGGAGGAGGCCATTCTGCCCCTCGACCCTGCCTCGGTTCAACTAGATCACAGCTGATCTGCATCTTAACTCCATCTGCTGCCCTCGGTTCTGTAATTCTCAATCCCTCCCTTACCCAGAAAAATCTCCCAATCTCAGGTTGGAAATTTACAATTGCCCTCCCCCCATCTCAGCCTCGACAGGCTTATCGGGGGGAGGGAGTTCCCCATTTCCACTCCACTTTGTGTCAAGTGCTTCCTGACATCACCCCTGACCGCCTGGCTCCAACTTTGATGTTCTGCCCCCTCATTCTGAGCTCTCCCACCCCCTCCAAACCCATCATCTTAAACCCCTCGATCAGAACACCCCTTAACCTTCGATACTGCACTGCAATCCTGAATGGCTCTCTCTCTCTCTGTCTCCCTCTCTCTGTTTTACTCTCTCTCTTTCTCTCTCTCACTCTCTGTGTCTCACTCTATCTCTCTCTGTCTCTCCCTCTCTGTATCTCTGTCTCTCTATGTCTATCGCTCTGTCTCTGCCTTTCTCTGTATCTCTGTCTATCTCTCTCTGTCTATCTCTTTCTCTCTCTATCTATCTCTCTCTATCTGTCGCTCTCTCTCTGTGCCTTTCTCTCTGTCTCTGTCTCTCTCCCTCCCTATCTCTCTCTCTCTCTGTCTCTCTCTCTGTATCTCTCTCTCACTCTGTTTCTCTCTTTATCTCTCTCTGTCTCTCTCTCTCTCTCTGTATCTCTGTCTATGTCTCTCTCTGTGTCTCTGTCTCTCTCTGTCTATCACTTTCTCTCTCTATCTATCACTCTCTCTCTCTATATATCTGACGCTCTCTCTCTCGGTCTCTCTCACTCTCTATCTCTCTTTCTCTCTTTCTCTCTCTGTCTCTCTCTATCTCTCTGTCTTTCCCTCTATCTCTCATTCTGTTGCTTTCTCAGACTCTGACTCACTCTCGCACTCTCTCTCTGTCTCTCTCTCTCTCTGTGTCTCTCTGTCCTTCTATCTCTCTCTCTATCTCTGCGTCTCTTTCTTTTTGTCTGTCTTTTCCTGTGTCTCTTTCTCTTTGTCTCTTTCTCAGTTCCTCTCTCTATCTCTCTCTCTCTCTCTTTCTGTGTCTCTCGGTCGGTCTCAGTCTCTCTCTATCTCTCTCTGTCTCTCTCATCTCTCTTTCTCTGTTTTGCTCACACTCCCTTTCTCTCTCTCTTTTTCTCTTTCTCTCACCCTGTCTCACACTGCCTGTCTCACTCTCTGTCACTGTCTCTCTATCTCTCTCTCTTTCCCTTTCCTCTGGCCTCCATTATACACCCCACTCTATAATATTTGTGATGCCATGGCATACAAGGCTATGGGCCTAGTGCTGGAAAATGGGATTAGAGTAGCTCAGTACTTGTTTGACCGACACAGACTGGATGGGCCAAAGGGCCTTTTTCTGTGCTCTAGACCTCTATGACTCTATGACACATCACTTGCCTCTCCATCGCCCTCTCTCAACCCAACATCAACCTTTGCCTCAACTCTTTCATCACATCCCTCTCTCTCTCTCTCTCTCTCTCCATCCTTCAGGAGGAGACATTAAACCTGAGGCCTGCGTCCACCCCCTCAGGTGGACATAAAAGATCCCCTGGCCCCTAATGGAAGGAAAGCGGGCTGCCTGGGGTTTGGGTGGGGGAAGAATTCACCCCAGTGTCCTGGGCCCGAAACGTATCCCTCAGACAACACCACGAAAAGGAACAGACGACCTGGGTCATCGTGTGACATCAGCTGATCGTGGGATCTTCCTCTGCAGCAAAATGGTGATCCCTTTCCCCTACGAGAGTGATCCCACCCGCAAAGGTGCTTCATTGGCTGTGAGGCACTTGGAGGTATCTGCTGGTGGTGAAAGGCGCTATATAAACGCACATCTTCCTTTCACTACGGTCAGGCTTTCCTTGTCTTTCTCTCTCTCTCTTCGCTAAAGAGGTAATTGGATATCTACTGGAAGGGGAAAAACGTGCAGTGTTATGGGGGGGGGGAAGAGCCGATGGGGTCGGGAGGAAGAGTGTGGGGCTAATTGGACAGCTCTTTCAAAGATCCAGCACATGCATGATGGGCTGAATGGCCTCCTCTTGAGCTGTGTCATTCTGGGATTGTACGAATGCCTAAGCCTTCAAAGGCTCCACGCACCTGTGCCCCAACCCCGTTCAACGTGCCCACTCCCCAACATGAGCTTTTGAAACTGAGCCTGTCTGACTGCTGTTGTGCCTCTGTCAGGTCGTCGAGGTTTTGTTGACCAGCAGGTGGCAGCATTTGCCACAATTTCATATTGGGCCATCCATAGGAGGCCATTCATCCGTTCGAGGCTCAAGGGCCTGAATGAGCCTCCTCCTGTTCCTGTGCATCAGGCTCGATGGTCTGAATGGCCTCCTCCTGTTCCTGTGCAACAGTCTTGAGAGGGGGGCTGAATGGCCCTCCACCTGTTCCTTTGTAACAGGCTCGAGAGGGACTGAATGGGGCACCTCCTGTGCCTGTGTAACTGGCTTGAGAGAGGGGCTGAATGGCCTCATCCAGTTCCTGTGTAACAGGTTCAAGGTGCTGAATGTCCTCCTCCTGTTCCTGTGTAACAGGCTTGAGAGAGTGGCTGAATGGCCTCCTCCTGTTCCTGCGTAACAGGTTCGAGAGGTGCTGAATGGCCTCATACTGTCCTGTGTCACAGGCATGAGAGGGACTGAACGACTGTTTCCTGTGGATCAGGCTCGATCGAGAGGGGCTGAATGGCCTCCTCCTGTTCCTGTTTGCAGAGACGTGTACACAAACACACACACACTGAATGAAACAATGTTTAATTTTACTGAGTACTCACAAAACATCATAAATACGCAGGTAGTTTCTCTGACATCAGCTCGATGGGCCGAATGGCCAGCTATGCAGTAACGACTGTCGGTTCGCTAACCAATACCGCAATTTAAAGACAGTCTCGTGCCGCGATTCACAAGAGGGTTTCACGTTGAACCACGAACATGATATCAGCGGCACCCTCTACAGCCTGGGCACAATATGTGAGTCTTTACAGACCAGGGTGGGCCCAGCTGCTTCCAGAATTTCCCCAGAACCTCACCCAACCTCGGGCCTCCCCTGGAGCTTTTCCGAAGTCACTGGCATGGCCAACGCCTCCCCGGTGCCAATCACCCCATCCCCAACCCCACCACCGTCCCATCAGCTATTTGCCCACAGCGTGCGTCACAATGCGATCGAACAATTGTCTGTTGCTTTCGCCTTAAATCAACGTTTCTTCCCTTATCAGTGTGCATCAGGATGTGGGGGGATGGGGGATGGGGGTGGGGGTGGGATTGAGGGAGGATTCTCTCAATGCCCCACACAACACCCCCTCCAGAAAAGTGCCAGGACTGTAAAGCTCGCAAGTGGCCTTAAGGGGAGAATGGAGAGAGATTGCGGCTGCTCATGGAAATCACTGCTGGAGGGTCAGTACTGAGGGAGAATCTTTGTAGTCTCGGAGGCCATTCAGCCCTTCTCAAGCCTGTTAGACAGGAACGGGTGGAGGCCATTCTGCCCCTCGAGCATTCCTCGATTCAACTAGATCACGGCTGATCTGCATCTTAACTCCATCTGCTGCCCTCGGTTCTGTAATCCTCAATCCCCCCCTTACCCAGAAAAATCTCCCAATCTCAGGTTGGAAATTTACAATTGCCCTCCCCCCATCTCAGCCTCGACAGGCTTATCGAGGGGAGGGAGTTCCCCATTTCCACTCCACTTTGTGTCAAGTGCTTCCTGACATCACCCCTGACGGCCTGGCTCCAACTTTGATGTTCTGCCGCCTCATTCTGGGCTCTCCCGCCCCCTCCAAACCCATCATCTTAAACCCCGCGATCAGAACACCCCTTAATCTTCGATACTCGAGGGAATACAAGCTCGGCCTGTGGGACCCGTCATCAGAATTTAATCCTCTCAGACCAGGTCGTTCTGGTGATTCTGTGCTGGAATCCTGAAGTACTCTCTCTCTCTGTGACTCTCTCTCTGTCTATCTCTCTATCTTTCACTGTCTATCTCTCTCTATCTGTCCCTCTCTGTATCTCTCTCCGTCCCTCTTTCTCTCTCTCTCTGTCTCTCTCTATAACAATCTCTCTGTTTCTCCTTCTATCTTTCTTTCTGTTGTTCTCTCTGACTCTCTCTCTCTCTGTGTCTCTCTCTCTGTGTCTCTCTGTCCTTCTATCTCTCTCTCTATCTCTGTGTCACTCTCTTTTTGTCTCTCTTTTCCTGTGTCTCCATCTCTCTCTTTCTCGGTCTCTCTCTCTGTCTCTATGTCTCTCTGTCCTTCAATCTCTCTCTCTCTCACTATCTCTGTGTCTCTCTCTTTTTGTCTCTCTTTTCCTGTGTCTCTATCTCTCTCTTTCTCGGTCTCTCTCTCTGTCTCTGTGTCTCTCTGTCCTTCAATCTCTCTCTCTCTGTCACTATCTCTGTGTCTCTCTCTTTTTGTCTCTCTTTTCCTGTGTCTCTAACTCTCTTTCTCGGTCCCTCTCTCAATCTCTATCTCTCACTTTCTGTCTGTTTGTCTGTCTTACTCTCTCTCTTTCTCTCACTCTCTTTCTCTGTTTGCCTCACTCTCTCTTTCTCTCTATCTCACTCTCCCCCACCCCGTTCAACCTGCCCACTCCCCAACATGAGCTTTTGAAACTGAACCTGCCTGACTGCTGTTGAGCCTCTGTCAGGTCGTTGAGATTTTGTTGACCAGCAGGTGGCAGCGTTTGCCACAATTTCAGATTGGGCCATTCACAGGAGGAGGCCATTCAGCCCTTCGAATCTCAAGGTCCTGACTGAGCCTCGTCTTGTCCCTGTGTAACAGTTTTGAGAGAGGGGCTGAATGGCCTCTTTCCGTTCCTGTTTGCAGAGACGTGTACACACACACACACAATATACCACTGACTGAAACAATGTTTAATTTTATTGAGTACACACAAAACATCATAAATATGCAGGTAGTTTCTCTGGCACAAGCTGGATAGGCTGAATGGCCAGCTATGCTGTAACGACTGTCGGGTCGCTAACCGACACCATGATTTAAAGACAGTCTCGTGTCGCGATTCACAAGAGGGTTTCACGTTGAACCACGAACATGATATCAGCGGCACCCTCTACAGCCTGGACACAATACACGAGTATTTACAGACCAGGGTGGTCCCAGCTGCTTCCAGATTTTCCCCAGAACCTCACCCAACCTCGGGCCTCCCCTGGCGCCCTCCCGAAGGCACTGGCATGGTCAACGCCTCTCCGCTGCCAATCCCCCACCCCCAACCCCACCAACTCACCCTCAGCTATTTGCCCACATCGTGCATCGCAAAGCGATCGAACGACTGTGGATTGCTCTCGCCTTAAATCCACGCTTCTTCCCTTAACAGTGTGCATGAAGATGTTGGGGGGTGGGGGGACGGGTGGGTGGTGGGGGTGGGAGTGTGTGAGGAATCTCTCAATGCCTCACCCAACACCCACTCCAGAAAAGTGCCAGGTCTGTAAAGCTTGCAAGTGACCTTAATGGGAGAATGGAGAGAGATTGTGGCTGCTCATGGAAATCACTGTCGGAGGGTCAGTACTGAGGGAGTGCTGCACTGTCGGAGGGTCAGTGCTGAGCCACACTGTTGGAGGGTCAGTACTCAAGGACAATCTTTGTAGTCTGGGAGGCCTTTCAGACCCTCTCAAGTCTGTTAGACAGGAACAGGAGGAGGCCATTCTGCCCCTCGACCGTTCCTCGATTCAACTAGATCACGGCTGATCTGCATCTTAACTCCATCTGCTGCCCTCGGTTTTGTAATCCTCAATCCCCCCCTTACCCAGAAAAATCTCCCAATCTCAGGTTGGAAATTTACAATTGCCCTCCCCCCATCTCAGCCTCGACAGGCTTATCGAGGGGAGGGAGTTCCCCATTTCCACTCCACTTTGTGTCAAGTGCTTCCTGACATCACCCCTGACCGCCTGGCTCCAACTTTGATGTTCTGCCCCCTCATTCTGGGCTCTCCCACCCCCACCAAACCCCTCATCTTAAACCCCTCGATCAGAACACCCCCTAATCTTCGATACTCGAGGGAATACAAGCTCGGCCTGTGGGACCTGTCATCGGCATTTAACCCTCTCAGACCCAAGTCGTTCTGGAGGTTCTGCGCTGCAATCCTGAAGGGTTCTCTCTCTCTCTCTCTCTCTCTCTGTCTATCTCTCTATCTTTCACTGTCTATCTCTCTCTATCTCTCTCTCACTATCTCTCTCTCTTTATCTCTCCCTCTCTGTGTCTCTCTCGGTCCCTCTTTCTCTCTCTCTCTGTCTCTCTCTATAACAATCTCTCTGTTTCTCCCTCTAGCTCTCTTTCTGTTGCTCCCTGTGACTCTCTCTCTCTCTGTGTCTCCCTCTCTGTGTCTCTCTGTCCTTCTGTCTCTCTCACTATCTCTGTGTCTCTCTCTTTTTGTCTCTCTTTTCCTGTGTCTCTCTCTCTCTCTCTTTCTCGGTCCCTCTCTCTATCTCTCTCTCTCTCACTTTCTGTCTGTTTGTCTGTCTTACTCTCTCTCAGTCTCTCACTCTCTATCTCCGTTAGCCTCACTCTCTCTTTCTCTCTATCTCCCTCTCCCCAACCCCGTTCAACCTGCCGACTCCCGATCATGAGCTTTTGAAACTGAACCTGCCTGACTGCTGTTGAGCCTCTGTCAGGTCGTCGAGATTTTGTTCACCAGCAGGTGGCAGCGTTTGCCACAATTTCAGATTGGGCCATCCACAGGAGGAGGCCATTCAGACCTTCGAGGTTCAAGGGCCTGACTGAGCCTCGTCTTGTCCCTGTGTAACAGTCTTGAGAGAGAGGCTGAATGGCCTCTTCCTGTTCCTGTTTGCAGAGATGTGTACACATACAAACACACAATATACCACTGAATGAAACAATGTTTAATTTTATTGAGTACACACAAAACATCATAAATAAGCAGGTAGTTTCTCTGGCATCAGCTCGATGGGCCGAATGGCCAGCTATACTGTAACGACTGTCGGTTCGCTAACTGACACCGCGATTTAAAGACAGTCTCGTGCCGCGATTCACAAGAGGGTTTCACGTTGACCCACGAACATGATATCAGCGGCACCCTCTACAGCCTGGACACAATACACGAGTATTTACAGACCAGGGTGGGCCCAGCTGCTTCCAGAATGTCCCCAGAAGCTCATCAAATCTCGCGCCTCCCCTGGCACTCTCCTGAAGGCAATGGCATGGTCAACGGATCTCCGCTGCCAATCCCCCAACACCAACCCCACCAACTCCCCCTCAGCTATTTGCCCACATCGTGCATCGCAAAGCGATCGAACGACTGTGGATTGCTCTCGGCTTTAATCCACGCTTCATCTCTTATCAGTGTGCATGAAGATGTTGTGGGGGGGGATGTGTGGGTGGTGGGGGTGGGAGTGTGTGAGGAATCTCTCAATGCCTCACCCAACACCCCCTCCAGAAAAGTGCCAGGTCTGTAAAGCTCGCAATGGCCTTAAGGGGAGAATGGAGAGAAATTGCAGCTGCTCATGGAAATCACTGTCGGAGGGTCAGTGCTGAGGGAGAACCTTTGTAGTCTGGGAGGCCATTCAGCCCCTCTCAAGTCTGTTAGACAGGAACAGGAGGATGCCATTCTGCCCCTCGACCGTTCCTCGATTCAACTAGATCACAGCTGATCTGCATCTTAACTCCATCTGCTACCCTCGGTTCTGTAATCCTCAATCCCCCCCTTACCCAGAAAAATCTCCCAATCTCAGGTTGGAAATTTACAATTGCCCTCCCCCCATCTCAGCCTCGACAGGCTTATCAAGGGGAGGGAGTTCCCCATTTCCACTCCACTTTGTGTCAAGTGCTTCCTGACATCACCCCTGACCGCCTGGCTCCAACTTTGATGTTCTGCCCCCTCATTCTGGGCTCTCCCGCCCCCTCCAACCCATCATCTTAAACCCCTCGATCAGAACACCCCTTAATCTTCGATACTCGAGGGAATACAAGCTCGGCCTGTGGGACCTGTCATCGGAATTTAACCCACTCAAACCCAGGTTGTTCTGGTGATTCGCCGCTGCAATCCTGAAGGGCTCTCTCTCTCTCTGTCTCTCTCTGTCTATCTCTCTATCTTTCACTGTCTATCTCTCTCTATCTCTCTCTCACTACCTCTCTCTCTTTATCTCTCCCTCTCGGTGTCTAACTCGGTCCCTCTTTCTCTCTCTCTCTGTCTCTCTCTATAGCAATCTCTCTGTCTCTCCCCCTATCTCTCTTTCTGTTGCTCTCTCTGACTGTCTGACCTTCTCTCTCTCTGACTCTCCCTCTCTGTGTCTCTCTGTCCTTCTATCTCTCTCTGTCTCTCACTATCTCTGTGTCTCTCTCTTTTTCTCTCTCTTTTCCTGTGTCTCTATCTTTCTCTCTTTCTCGGTCCCTCTCTCTATCTCTCTCGCACTTTCTGTCTGTTTGTATGTCTTACTCTCTCTATTTCTCTCACACTTTCTCTGTTTGCATCACTCTCCCTTTCTCTCTATCTCACTCTCCCCACCCCTGTTCAACCTGCCCATTCCCCAACATGAGCTTTTGAAACGGAACCTGCCTGACTGCTGTTGAGCCTCTGTCAGGTCGTCAGGGTTCTGTTGACCAGCAGGTGGCAGCGTTTGCCACAATTTCAGATTGGGCCATCTGCAGGAGGAGGCCATTCAGCCCTTCGAGGCTCAAGGGCCTGAATGAGCCCCTTCCTGTTTCTGTGTAACAGTCTTGAGAGAGGGGTTGAATGGCCTCTTCCTGTTCATGTTTGCAGAGACGTGTACACACACACACACACCATATCCCACTGACTGAAACAATGTTTAATTTTATTGAGTACACACAAAACATCATAAATACATAGGTAGTTTCTCTTGCATCAGCTCGATGGTCCGAATGGCCTGCTATGCTGTAACGACTGTCGGTTCGCTAAGCGATACCGCAATTTAAAGGTAGTCTCAAGCCGCGATTCACTAGAGGGTTTCACGTTGAACCATGAACAAGATATCAGCGGCTCGCTCTACTGCCTGGACACAATACACGAGTATTTACAGACCAGGGTGGGCCCAGCTGCTTCCAGAATTTCCCCACAACCTCACTCAAACTCGGGCCAATTGTCCTCACCCCCATCTCAGCCTCGACAGGCTTATCGGGGGGAGGGAGTTCCCCATTTCCACTCCACTTTGTGTCAAGTGCTTCCTGACATCTCCCCTGGCCGCCTGGCTCCAACTTTGATGTTCTGCCCCCTCATTCTGGGCTCTCCCGCCCCCTCCAAACCCATCATCTTAAACCCCTCGATCAGAACACCCCTTAATCTTCGATACTCGAGGGAATACAAGCTCGGCCTGTGGGACCTGTCATCGGAATTTAACCCTCTCAGACCCAGGTCGTTCTGGTGATTCTGCGCTGCAATCCTGAAGGGCTCTCTCTCTCTCTCTGTCTATCTCTCTGTCTCTCTCTTACTGTCTCTCTCTCTCTCTCTCACTCTGTATATCTCTCTCTCTTGCTGTCTCTCTCTCTCTCTATCTCTGTCTCTCTCTCCCTTTGTCTATCTCTCCATCTCTCTCTCACTATCTCTCCCTCTCTGTGTCTCTCTCGGTCCCTCTTTCTCACTGTCTCTGTCTCTCTCTATAGCAATCTCTCTGTCTCTCCCTGTATCTCTCTTTCTGTTACTCTCTCTCACTCTCTGACTCTCTCTCTCTCTCTGTGTCTCTCTCTCTGCGTCTCTCTGTCCTTCTATCTCTCTCTCTTTTTCGGTCCCTCTCTCTATCTCTCTCTCTCTGTCTGTCTGTTTTAATCTCTCTCTTTCTCTCACTTTCTTTCTCTGTTTGCCTCACTCTCTCTTTCTCTCTATCTCACTCTCCCCACACACGTTCAACCTGCCCACTCTCCAACATGAGCTTTTGAAACCGAACCTGCCTGACTGCTGTTGAGTCTCTATCAGGTCGTCGAGGTTTTGTTGACCAGCAGGTGGCAGCGTTTGCCACAATTTCAGATTGGCCATCCACAGGATGAGGCCATTCATCCCTTCGAGTCTCAAGGTCCTGAATGAGCCTCCTCCTGTTCCTGTTTGCAGAGACGTGTACACACACACACACACACACACACAATATACCACTGACTGAAACAACGTTTAATTTTATTGAGTACACACAAAATATCATAAATACGCAGGTAGTTTCTTTGGCATCAGCTCAATGGGCCGAATGGCCAGCTATGCTGTAACGACTGTCGGTTCGCTAACCGACACCGCGATTTAAAGACAGTCTCGTGCCACAATTCACAAGAGGGTTTCACGTTGAACCACGAACATGATATCAGCGGCACCCTCTACAGCCTGGACTAAATACATGAGTATTTACAGACCAGGGTGGTCCCAGCTGCTTCCAGAATTTCCCCAAATCCTCACCCAACCTCGGGCCTCCCCTGGCGCTCTCCCGAAGGCACTGGCATGGTCAATGCAACTCCTCGGCCAACCCCCGCCCTCAACCCCACCAACTCCCCCTCAGCTATTTGCCCACAGCATGCATCACAAAGTGATCGAACGACTGGGCGTTGCTTTCCCCTTAAATCCACACTTCTTCTCTTATCAGTGTGCATGAGGATGTGGGGGGGTGTGGGTGGGAGTGAGTGAGGAATCTCTCAATGCCCCACCCAACACCCCCTCCAGAAAAGTGCCAGGTCTGTAAAGCTCGCAAGTGGCCTTAAGGGGAGAATGGAGAGAGATTGTGGCTGCTCATGGAAATCACTGTCGGAGGGTCAGTACTGAGGGAGTGCCGCACTGTCGGAGGGTCAGTGCTGAGGGAGAACCTTTGTAGCCTGTGAGGCCATTCAGCTCCTCTCAAGCCTGTTAGACATGAAGAGGTGGAGGCCATTCTGCCCCTCGACCGTTCCTCGATTCAACCAGATCACGGCTGATCTACATCTTAACTCCATCTGCTGCCCTCGGTTCTGTAATCCTCAATCCCCCCCCTTACCCAGAAAAATCTCCCAATCTCAGGTTGGAAATTTACAATTGCCCTCCCCCCATCTCAGCCTCGACAGGCTTATCGAGGGGAGGGAGTTCCCCATTTCCACTCCACTTTGTGTCAAGTGCTTCCTGACATCTCCCCTGACCGCCTGGCTCCAACTTTGATGTTCTGACCCGTCATTCTGGGCTCTCCCGCCCCCTCCAACCCATCATCTTAAACCCCTCGATCAGAACACCCCTTAATCTTCGATACTCGAGGGAACACAAGCTCGGCCTGTGGGACCCTTCATCGGAATTTAACCGTCTCAGACCCAAGTCATTCTGGAGATTCAGCGCTGCAATCCTGAAGGGTTCTGTCTCTCTCTCTGTCTATCTCTCTATCTTTCAGTGTCTATCTCTCTCTATATCTCTCTCACTATCTCTCTCACTTTATCTCTCCCTCTCTGTGTCTCTCTCGGTCCCTCTTTCTCTCTCTCTCTGTCTCTCTCTATAACAATCTCTCTGTTTCTCCCTCTAGCTCTCTTTCTGTTGCTCCCTGTGACTCTCTCTCTCTCTGTGTCTCCCTCTCTGTGTCTCTCTCTCCTTCTGTCTCTCTCTCTATCTGTGTGTCTCTCTCTTTTTGTCTTTCTTTTCCTGTGTCTCTATCTCTCTCTCTTTCTCGGTCCCTCTCTCTTTCTCTCTCTCACTCTCTCACTTTCTGTCTGTTTGTCTGTCTTACTCTCTCTCAGTCTCTCACTCTCTTTCTCCGTTAGCCTCACTCTCTCTTTCTCTCTATCTCCCTCTCCCCAACCCCGTTCAACCTGCCCACTCCCCAACATGAGCTTTTGAAACTGAACCTGCCTGACTGCTGTTGAGCTTCTGTCAGGTCGTGAGATTTTGTTCACCAGCAGGTGGCAGCGTTTGCCACAATTTCAGATTGGGCCATCGACAGGAGGAGGCCATTCAGACCTTCGAGGTTCAAGGGCCTGACTGAGCCTCGTCTTGTCCCTGTGTAACAGTCTTGAGAGCGGGGCTGAATGGCCTCTTCCTGTTCCTGTTTGCAGAAATGTGTACACATACAATCACACAATATTCCACTGAATGAAACAATGTTTAATTTTATTGAGTACACACAAAACATCATAAATAAGCAGGTAGTTTCTCTGGCATCAGCTCGATGGGCCGAATGGCCAGCTATACTGTAGCGACTGTCGGTTCGCTAACTGACACCGCGATGTGGGGTGGGGGTTGGGAGGGGAGTGAGGGAGGAATCTCTCCATGCCCCACCCAACACCCCCTCTAGAAAAGTGCCAGGTCTGTTAAGCTCGCAGGTGGCTTTAAGGCGAGAATGGAGAGAGATTGTGGCTGAGCCGCGCTGTCGGAGGGTCTGTACTGAGGGAGAGCCACTCTGTTGGAGAGTCAGTGCTGAGGGAGTGTCGCACTGTCGGAGGCGCCGTCTTTCAGGTTGAACAAGGGAGACGAACACAGGGTGTGCAGTTCGAGTTCTCTCCGGCCCTGGGGCCAATGTTCACTGACCAGCCAGCCACTGCTGACAGAGCAATCAGGCGAGGTCCCCATCGGTCCTTAAAGTTCCTCCTCCATCCACACGATGACGAGTAACAGAGTGTGTTCATGCCCGGTCTGTCTGCTCCCTACTGTCTCTCCTGGCTGGTGCTACACTCGGAGTCTTCCCCCGGGCTCCAGAGGCCCACGGCTTTCAGTCTAGTGATGTCCCGCTGCACCCACGGGTGGCACAGTATCTGGTCGAGGGTGGGCCGTTCGGAGGGTTGCATGGAGAGGCACCATCGTATCAGGTCCTCGCACTCTGCAGGGGAAAGCACAAGATAGTCCGTTAAAAATTGCATTGCAGGGAAGAAATGAATGTGAGAAAGAGTGAGAGAGACTGCAGAAGGCGGCGGAGCAGAGGGATCTGGGTGTCCTGGTACATGAATCCCAACAAGTTGGTACGCAGATGCAGCGAGTGATTAGGAAGCCAAATGGAAAGTTGTCCTTTATTGCGAGGTGGGGATGGAGTATAAAAGTGGGGAAGTCTTGCTACAACTGGACAGGGCGTTGGTGAGGCCGCTCCTGGGGCACTGTGGACAGTTCTGGTCTCCTTACTTAAGGAGGGACAGACTCGCATTGGAAGCCGTTCAGAGAAGGTTCACTCGGCTGATTCCTGGGATGAAGGGGGTTTGTCTGATGGGGAAAGGTTGAGCAGGTTGGGGCCTCTACCCATTGGAGTTTAGAAGAATGAGAGGTGATCTTATTGAAACATATCAGATTCTGAGGGGAGGGGGTTTGACAGGGTGGATGCTGAGGGGATGTTTCCCCACCTCAAGGGGGGGAATCTAGAATGAGGGGAGGGGGCACAGTTTCAGAATGAGGGGTCTCGTGTTGAAGACGGAGATGAGGAGGAATTTCTTGTCTCAGCGGGTAGTCAGTCTGTGGAATTCTCTCCCCCACTCCCCCTGAGAGCAGTGGGGGCCGGGTCACTGAATATATTCAAGGCCGAGTGAGACAGATCTCTGATCGACGAGGGGAGTCGAGGGTTATGAGGGGGACGGACAGGGAAGTGGAGTTGTGGAACAATCGGATCAGACGCGATCGTATTGAATGGGGAGAAGGATTGGGGGGCAGAATGGCCTCCTCCTGCCCCTGTGTCTTGAGATCTTAGGAAAGGAGACAGTGAAGGATGTTTTTTCAAAAATAAATCCCCTCTCTCCACCCCGTCTGCACTTACCCTTGGAGATGCTGCAGGGCAGCTGGATCTTGCCAGCTAGGATTTCCTCATCTTGCTTGAAGGGGTTAATACCACAGACCATGATGTAGAGCAACACCCCGAGGGACCAGGCAGTAGCGGAGACGGCATGGTAGCGCCCTTCACTGATGTACTCTGGTGGGTTGAACTCTCTGGTGCCTGAGCATTTCCATCAGAAAGAGAGGGAAATGGAGAGAGAGAGGGACAAGATTAAAACCAGACAACATTCACTGTGACAATATTTAACCAACCCAGCATTGCCTTGGGGTTTAACGCCCCGATGCCCCCAAATTACCCACGCCTGATGCTCGGCCTATGCCTTATAACCCCAGCCCAGTGCTAGTACTGAGGGAGCACTGCACTGTCGGTGGGTCAGTGCCGAGGGAGCGCCACACTGTCGGAGGTTCAGTGCCGAGGGATCGCCGCACTGTCGGAGGGTCAGTGCTGAGGGAGCGGAGCACTGTCGGAGGGACAGTCCCGAGGGATCGCCGCACTGTCGGAGGGTCAGTACTGAGGGAGCGCCGCACTGTCGGAGGGTCAGTACTGAGGAAGTGCCACACAGTCGAATGGTCAGTTCTGAGGGAGCGGAGCACTCTTGGAGGGACAGTGCTGAGGGAGTAGTGCACAGTTGGATGGTCAGTGCTGAGGGAGCCTTGCACTGTCGGAGGGTCAGTGCTGAGGGAGCGCCGCACTGTCGGAGGGTCAGTACTGGGGAAGTGCCACACAGTCGAATGGTCAGTGCTGAGGGAGCGGAGCACTCTTGGAGGGACAGTGCTGAGGGAATAGTGCACAGTTGGATGGTCAGTGCTGAGGGAGCTCTGCACTGTCGGAGGGTCAGTGCTGAGGGAGCGCCGCACTGTCGGAGGGTCAGTGCTTAGGGAGTAGTGCACAGTTGAATCGTCAGTGCTGAGGGAGCTCCACACTGTCGGAGGGTGAGTTCTGAGCCGCACTGTGGGAGGGAATTGGTGCCCGCGCAACAATCTGGGATCCCTGGTGGCAGAAAGAGAAAGGGGGAGCCGCTGTGCCCCCAGCTGCTTCCGGGATGCCCCCAGGGGGTGGCCGGGCTGAGATATGGTACTCACCACTGACATCGGTGTAGGCGGTGTCACGCAGCAGGGCTGCCGAGCCAAAGTCGATGAGCTTGAGCTCGCCGGTGCGCAGGTCGACCAGAAGGTTCTCGTCCTTGACGTCCCGGTGCGCGACCCCACAGGCATGGCAGTGCCGCAGTGCCTCCACCGCCTGGCGGAAGAAGGAGCGGGAGCGCTCCTCGCACAGCCGGCCCTGCTCGGCGATGAGGTCGAAGAGGTCCTTGGCTCTGGGCGGGCGCTCCATCACCAGCAGGAAGTCGTCCGGCCTGGAGAACCAGTCCAACAGGCGAATCACACCTCGGTGCTCCGGCAAAGACACCTTCCTCATCAGGATGATCTCCAGGGGCACGCAGCGGTCATTCTGCAAACAGAGGGCACAAGGATGGCAGAATTCAGAACATGGACAGCAGGCAACAAGTTCACAAAGAGTGGGTGACAAGGAGTTGGGGGTGGGAAGAGGCTGGTTTGTGGGGAGATAGAGTTGGGGGTGGGAAGAGGCTGGTTTGGGGGGTGATAGAGTTGGGGGTGGGAAGAGGCTGGTTTGGGGGAGATGGAGTTGGGGGTGTGTAGGGGGTGGGAAGAGGTTGATTTGGTGAGATGGAGTTGGGGGAGGGTAGGGGGTGGTAAGAGGCTTGTTTGGGGGAGATGGATTTGGGGGTGTGAAGAGGCTGGTTTGGGGGAGATGGAGTTGGGGATGGGAAGAGGCTGGTTTAGGGGAGATGGAGTTGGGAGTGGGAAGAGGATGGTTTAGGGGAGATGGAGTTGGGGGTGGAAAGAGGCTGGTTTGGGATAGATGGAGTTGGGGGGGTGTAGGGTCTGGGAAGAGGCTGGTTTGGGGGAGATGGAGTTGGGGGAGGGTAGGGCGTGGGAAGAGGCTGGTTTGGGGGAGATGGAGTTGGGGGTGGAAAGAGGCTGGTTTGGGGGAGATGGAGTTGGGGGTGTGTAGGGTCTGGGAAGAGGCTGGTTTGGGGGAGATGGAGTTGGGGGAGGGTAGGGGGTGGGAAGAGGATGGTTTGAGGGGAACACAAGTTGACAATGAAGTTCTAAATAAAACACTCCCTTGTGGGGCGACCCCTGGTGGCGAGCTCACCTTTAACAATTTTCTGTTGCGATGTGTCAGTTTCCTGGGTTTTTCCCTCTAAACTGATGTCACGGCGGGACAGCAAAGTAACCATTATCTCAAAGGCAATGAGATCTAGGGTTGTAATAAATATATCACAGAATGAAGATTAAAAATAAAGCCTTCGTCATTTTTCACTGAATTGCAAACAAGAACCAGCTCCTCTGCACAAACACACTCACACTCATTTTCACACCCACCATCCAATATGCACACACTCAGACACACTCTCTGACATTCAAACACACACTTGCACACACTCAGACACACTCGCACACACACTGGCATATTCAGAGTTACTTGTACACACTCAGACACACTTGCACCGACAAACACATTCAGAGTTTCTCACACACAAACTCAGAGTCACGCGCACATTCAGAGTTACTTGCACACAATCAGACGCACTCACACATTCAGTTACTTGCTCACACTCAGGTACACATGCACACTCTCACTTTCAGACTTACTCACACACACTCAGACACACTCGTACACACTCTCCCATTCAGAGTAACTTGCAAACACACTCTGACACAATCGTACATTCAGAGTTACTTGTACACACTCAGGCACACTCACACACACACTCACATTCAGTGTTATTTGCACCCACACTCAGACACACTCGCACATTCAGAGTTACTTCCTCACTCTCAGGTACACTCGCACACATACTCACATTCAGAATTACTCGCACACAGACAGACTCGCACATTCAGAGTTACTTGTACACACTCAGACACACTCGCACACACACTCACATTCAGGGTTACTCGCACACACACTCAGACACACTTGCACATTCAGAGTTACTTCCTCACTCTCAGGTACACTCGCACACTCTCACATTCAGACTTACAGACACACTCAGACACACTCGCACATTCAGAGTTACTTGTACACTCAGACACACTCACACATACTCACATTCAGAGTTACTCTCACACACACTCAGACACACTCGCACATTCAGAGTCACTTGCACACACTCAGGTACACTCGCACACTCTCACATTCATACTTACTCACACACACTCAGAAGCACTCGTACAAACTCTCACATTCAGAATTGTTCGCAAACACTCAGAAATACTCGCACATTCAGAGTTTCTTGTACACACTCAGACACACTCGCACACACTCAGAGTTATTCACACACACTCAGACACACTCGCACATTCAGAGTTACTTGTAAACACTCAGACACACTCGCACACTGTCACATTCAGAGTTACTCGCACACACACTCGCACACACTCTCACATATTCTTACACTCAGACACAATTGCACACACTCTCACATATTCTCACACTCAGACACAATCGCACACACTCTCACATATTCTTACACTCAGACACACTTGCACACATTCTCACACTTCCACACACTCGCACACTCACATGCACACTTTGCACACTCTCTGATGCGCACTCGCACACACTCAGACAGAGACACGTTCACAAGTCTTATTTAATAAATTTTACACTCAAAAGACGACCCCAATTCACCACTTTCTTCCTGGGCACGTGTTTAACCGCCACCTGTGACAGAAACAGGATCCCAATTCATTCAGACCAGCTGACTTTAAACACTACATCGATTTTGATATATTTTAAGTAAAGTTTCATACTGAGTTAACACATACCTTGTCTCCCTCCCCCCTATAGAAACATCAGCAACACCTGCAGGTGTAAACATTGAATCCTGGGAATTATTTTGGATCTTCACTCCCCCCGCGACCCCCGGAATGTTGTAAAGTTGTGCTCACGTTTTATAATTTATTGCACTAAAAACGGAAGCTTCTAGATAGCAGTGTGTCTCTGTGTATCCCTGCGTGTGTGTGTCTGAGTGTGTTCGTGTGTGTGTGTGTGTTTGTGTGTTTGTCAGTGCATGAATGAGTGAGTGAGTGTGTCTATGTGTCTGTTTGTGTGCATGTTTGTGTGATTGAGTGTCTGTGTGAATGTTTGTGTGTGTGTGTGTGTCTCTGAGTGTGTGTTTGTGTGTGTCTGAGTGTGTTTGTGTGTGTCTGAGGGTGTGGGTGTGTCTTTGAGATTGAAAAGACAGCCTTTGTCATTTTCACTGAATTACAAACAAGAACCAGCTCCTCTGCACAAACACACTCCCACTCACTCTCACTCCTGCCCTCCAATATACACACACTCAGACACACTCTGTCACATTCAGACACACACTTGCACACACTCAGACACACTCGCACATTCAGAGTTACTTGTACACACTCAGACACACTCGCACCGACAAAAACATTCAGAGTTTCTCGCACACACACTCAGACACACTCGCACATTCAGAGTTACTTGCACACAATCAGACACACTCGCATATTCAGAGTTACTTGCTCACACTCAGGTACAAACGCACACTCTCACTTTCAGACTTACACACACACTCGTACACACTCTCCCATTCAGAGTAACTCGCAAACACACTCTGACACACTCGCACATTCAGAGTTACCGGTACACATTCAGACACACTCGCACACACTCACATTCAGAGTTACTCGCACACACACTCAGACACACTCGCACATTCAGAAAAACTTGCTCATACTCAGGTACACTTGCACACTCTCACATTCAGACTTACACACACACTCAGACAAACTCGCACACACACTCACATTCAGAGTTACTCATACACACACTCAGACACACTCGCACATTCAGAGTCACTTGCACACACTCAGACATGCTTGCAGACTCGCACATTCATACTTACTCACACACACTCAGACGCACTCGTACACACTCTGACATTCAGAGCTGTTCGCACACACTCAGAAAAACTCGCACATTCAGAGTTTCTTGTACACACTCAGACACACTTGCACACACACTCAGAGTTATTCATACACACTCAGACACACTCGCACATTCAGAGTTACTTGTACACACTCAGGCACACTCGCATACTGTCACATTCAGAGTTACTCGCACACACACTCAGACACACTCTCACATATTCTCACACTCAGACACACTCTCACATATTCTCACACTCAGACACACTTGCACACATTCTCACACTTCTACACACTCGCACACTCTCATGCACACTTTGCACACTCTCAGATGCGCCCTCGCACACACTCAGACAGAGACACGTTCACAAGTCTTATTTAATAAATTTGAAACTCACCAGACGACCCCAATTCACCACTTTCTTCATGGGTACGAGTTTAACCGCCACCTGTGACAGAAACAGGATCCCAATTCATTCAAACCAGCTGACTTTAAACACTACATCGATATTGATATATTTTAAGTAAAGTTTCATACTGAGTTAACACACACCTTGTCTCCCTCCCCCCTATAGAAACATCAGCAACACCTGCAGGTGTAAACATTGATTCCTGGGAATTATTTTGGATCTTCACTCCACCCTGCGACCCCTGGAATGTTGTAATGTTGTGCTCACGTTTTATAATTTATTGCACTAAAAAGGAAAGCTTCTAGATAGCAGTGTGTCTCTGTGTATCCCTGTGTGTGTGTGTGTCTGAGTGGGTGTTTGTGTGTGTGCGTGTTTGGCTGTGCATGACTGTGAGGATCTCTGTTTGAGTGAGTGAATGTTTCTGTGTGTCTGTTTGTGTGCAGGTTTGTGTGAGTGAGTGTCTGTGTGAATGTTTTTGTGTGTATGTGTCTCTGAGTGTGTGTGCGTGTGTTTGTGTGTCTGAGTGTGTGTCTGAGTGTGTGTGTGTGTGTCTTTGAGTGTGTGTGTGTGTTTGTGTGTGTCTGAGTGTATGTTTATGTGTGACTGAGTGTGTGTTTGTGTGTGTCTGAGTGTGTTTGTGTGTGTCTGAGTGTGTGTGTGTGTCTTTGAGTGTGTGTGTGTGTTTGTGTGTGTCTGAGTGTATGTTAGTGTGTGTCTGGGTGTATGTATGTTTTTGTTTGTGTCTGAGTGTGTGTGTGTGTTTGTGTGTCTCTCAGTGTGTCTGAGTGTGTCTCTGTGTGTGTCTGGGTGTGTGTGCCTGTGTTTGTGTCTGTGTGTGTGTGTCTATATATCAATGTGCTTATTTCATTAAAGCCCTCCCTTTCCCCTCCTCTCTCACCGGAGCTCCATCGGAGATCCTCACAGCCGAGTAAACAGTTCCGAATCCGCCGCTGCCCAGTTTATTGCCCACACTGTACAGATCCTTGAAGCTTTCTCTCTTCTTCATCTTCTTTACTGCAGGACCTGAGGCAGAGAGAGAGAGAGAATTACACTGCATCCAATGATCCCAGCCTCAGTTTAACACAATTATGACAGACAGAGAGAGAGAAAGAGTGAGAGAGAGAAAGAGAGCGAGAGACAGAGCGAAAGAGCGACAGAGAGAGAGACAGAGTGACAGAGAGAAAGAAAGAGCGAGAGAGACTGAGAGAAAGAAAGAGAGACAGAGAGAAAGAAAGAGAGAGAGAGACAGAGAGAGCTAGAGAAACAGAACGAGAGAGAGAGCGAGACAGCAGTGAGACACAGAAAGAGAGACACAGACACACAAACATCACATCAGACTGAAATGGTTCTTAGTGACAAATACTCCCGACCCTTCCCAGCCCACTAAACTCAAGCGAGAATTCATGAGTTTGTCCATTGTCTCTCTCGCTCACTCAGATGTGTTTCTGTCACCCCTTCTCTCTGTCTCTCTCTTTTTCTCTCAGTCTCTATCTCTTACTCTCAGTCTCTCTCTTTCTTTCTTTCTGTGTCTCTCTCTCTTTCTCTCTCTTTCTCTTTCTCTCTCTGTCTCTCTTTCTCTCTCTGTCTCTCTTTCTCTCTCTCTCTGTCTCTCTTTTTCATTCTTTCTCTCCCTTTCCCTCTCCCTCTCCGACTTACTCTGCAATCGGCCGCCTCCAGTCCGTTCACCGGCGCATTGTGTGCACCCTTTTTAAGGGAATGTTTGGGTTGGGGAGGTGGTCGGGGCTCCCTCTTCAAGGGGGGATGCCAATATGTTGGATTCCTCTTCCATCTCCCTGTCTGTTCCGTTAGACGAATTGTTTCCCACTGAAACTTGCTCTTGTGTTGAAATGAATATGTTAGTACCAAAGACCCACCGAACCGAACCTCCCTCTCCCTCCATCCGTCTCTGCCCCCTCCGCCCCAGTCCATCTCTGTGCCTGTCTCTCTCTCTCTCTCTCCCAGTTTCTGTCTCTGCATCCCACTGGCTCTCGAGAACTCCTGCTCACTCCCCTTCTCCCCAAACACCAACTTCTGGGGAGCGGGGGTGGGTGGGAGGTGGGGTAAAGACACTGCGCGGACACTCGGGGAACTCACGTTGTTAAAACAAACTTCATACCTGGGTGCGAATCCTCGGCCGGTGTCTGACTGCACACAGTCCCGGACTTGGTATACAGCATGGCTCTGCGGGGGACGCTGCTGTTAAGATTCCTCTGGGCAGAGAAAGATAGTCTCGTAATCGTTTACAAAATGTTTCTTTTTAAAGGAAGAATTTTGTCCTTCAAGGGGTTCACAGGCAGAGCAGAAGTTGAGTCTTTTGCCCCTTTCCCTGGTTGCTGTTGGTTACAAGGCGGTGTGTCAATTTCACCTCGAATGTATCAGTGTTCCAGCGAAGGCTGGAAATCCACAACCAAATCCCTCAAAAAATACCTGGAAAAACTCAGCAGGTCTGTCAGCATCTGCGGGGAGGGGCACAGTTCACCTTTCGAGTCCCTGTGCCTCTTGACCAGAACTTAGGGGAAACAGAAGAAAGGTAAAATATAAACTGGTTTAAGGGGCAGGGGGGAGGGGACAATTAGAGCTGGATCGAGGGTCAGTGATAGGTGGGGGAGACAAAAGATGTCACAGACAAAAGGAGAAAGAGGTGTTGATGGTGGTGAAATGGGCGAAGAAATGTGCTAATGGGGACATTAAGGGTAGAAAGCAGATAGACCAATGGATGGAAACACATTTAAAAATAATGGGAATAGGTGGGAATAGAAAAATATTTATAAATTATTGGAAAAGATGGGGTGAGGATGGAGGAGAGAGTTTGTGATATAAAGTTGTTGAACTCATTATTCAGTCTGAAAGGCTGTAAAGTACCTTGTCGGTAGATAAGGTGCTGTTCAATCCATTGTTTTATCTCAAACAGAAATACCTGGAACAACTCAGCAGGTCTGGCAACATCGGCGGAGAAGGGCACAGTTGACGTTTCGAGTCCTCATGACCCTGCAACAGAACTCGGCTCCTCCCGCACCTGCTGCCAGGCTGAGTTTTTCCAGCGATTTCTGTTTATGTTTTTGATTTGGATTTCCAGCATCCACAGTTTTTTAGTTTTATCTCATTGTTTTATCTCTAGATTTTAGTCTGTTTCAATCACTTCCCCCCACCCCACCCCCACTAGGGCTATCTGTACCTTGCTTGTCCTGCTTTCTACCCTTAATGTCGCCATTAGCACATTTCTTACCAAATTTCAATACCATCAACACCTCTTTATCCTTTTGTCTGTGACATCTTTTGGCTTCCCCCACCTATCACTGGCCCTCGATCCAGCTCTACCTGTTTTTCCAAGTATTTTTATTTATGTTTTAGATTTCCAGCATCTGCACTTTTTTTTTACCTTTTATCGGTCTTGAATATATTCAGTGACCCGGCCCCCACTGCTCTCAGGGGGAGTGGGGGAGAGAATTCCACAGACTGACCACCCTCTGAGACAAGAAATTCCTCCTCATCTCCGTCTTCAATGGGAGACCCCTCATCCTGAAACTGTGCCCCCCCTCCCCTCATTCTAGATTCCCCCCCTTGAGGTGGGGAAACATCCCCTCAGCATCCACCCTGTCAAACCCCCTCCCCTCAGAATCTGATACGTTTCAATATGATCACCTCTCATCCTTCTAAACTCCAATGGGTAGAGGCCCAAACTGCTCAACCTTTCCTCATAAGACAAACCCCCTTCGTCCCAGGAATCAGCTGAGTGAA
This sequence comes from Isurus oxyrinchus, assembly GCA_026770705.1. Lineage (NCBI taxonomy): Eukaryota > Metazoa > Chordata > Chondrichthyes > Lamniformes > Lamnidae > Isurus > Isurus oxyrinchus. The sequence continues at coordinate 294,297 of JANJGN010000310.1, read as the reverse complement.
CCTTCCCTGAACGGCTTCCAATGCATGTCTGTCCCTCCTTAAGTAAGGAGACCAGTACTGTCCACAGAGCCCCAGGAGTGGCCTCACCAACACCCTGTCCAGTTGTAGCAAGACTTCCCCACTTTTATACTCCATCCCCCCCTCGCAATAAAGGGCAACTTTCCATTTGCCTCCCTAATCACTCACTGCATTCTAACTTTCTGTGATTCATATGTCCAGAAAGTCTGTACACACTTATTTTCTTTCCCTCTAGAACACACACTTTGGAATCACAGGTTTGTTTTGTTCATTCATGGGATGTGGACATCACTGACTAGGCCAGCATTTATTGCCCATCCCCAATTTCGGAGGGAATTTAAGAGTCAGCCACGTTGCTGTGGGCCTGGAGTCACATATGGATCAATCCAGGTAAGGAGGGTAGATTTCCTTCCCTAAAGGGCATTAGTGACCCAGACTCATGGTCATCAACAGAATTTTAACTCCAGATTTTTATTGAATTCAGGATATCACCAACTGCTATAGTGGCATTTGAACCCAGGTCCCCAGAGAATTACCCTGGGTCTCTGATTCACTGACAGTAACACTAAGCCAACACTTCCCTCAGGTACAAGCCAGACTCCAGATATATGAGCACCAAAATCAAGGCTGACACACCTGGTGAGTACTGAAGGAATGCTGTACTGTCAGAGGGTCAGCGCTGAGGGAGGACCTTTGGACTGCGGGAGGCCATTCAGCCCCTCTCAAGCCTGTTACACAGGAACAGGAGGAGGCCATTCTGCCCCTCAAGTCTGCCTCGATTCAACCAGATCACGGCTGATCTGCATCTTAACTCCATCTGCTGCCCTCGGTTCTGTAATCCTCAACCCCCCCTTACCCAGAAAAATCTCCCAATCTCAGGCTGGAAATTTACAATTGCCCTCCCCCCATCTCAACCTCGACAGGCTTATCGAGGGGAGGGAGTTCCCCATTTCCACTCCACTTTGTGTCAAGTGCTTCCTGACATCTCCCCTGGCCACCTGGCTCCAACTTTGATGTTCTGCCCCCTCATTCTGGGCTCTCCCACCCCATCCAAACCCTCGATCAGAACACCCCTTAATCTTCGATACTCGAGGGAGTACAAGCTCGGCCTGTGGGACCCGTCATCGGAATTTAACCCTCTCAGACCCAGGTCGTTCTAGTGATTCTGCGCTGCAATCCTGAAGGTCTCTCTCTCTCTCTCTGCCCCTCTTTCTCTCTGTCTCTCTCTCTATGTGTCTCTCTTTCTCTGTCTCTCTTTCTCTATCTCTCTCCAACTCTGTCTCACTCTCTGTGTCTCTATCTCTCTCTCTCTCTGTCTCTCTCTCTCCCTGTATCTCTGTCTGCCTTTGCCTCTCTCTCTCTCTCTGTAACTGTCTCTCTCTCTCTATCTCTGTCTCTCTCTGTCTATCTCTCTCTGCCTAACTCTCTCTCTCTTTCTATCTCTCTTTCTCTCTATCTGTCGCTCTCTCTCTGTCCCTTTCTCTCTCACCCTGTCACTCTCCCTCCCTATCACTCTCTCTCTCTCTGTCTCTCACTATCTCTCTGTCCTTCCCTCTATCTCTCATTCTGTTGCTCTCTCCAACTCTGACTCACTCTCTCTCACGCTCTCTCTCTGTCTCTCTCTCTCTCTGACTCTCTGTCCTTGTATCTCTCCCTCTATCTCTGCATCTCTTTCTCTTTGTCTTTCTTTTCCTGTGTCTCTTTCTCTCTGTCTCTTTCTCAGTTCCTCTCTCTATCTCTCTCTCTCTCTTTCTGTCTCTCTATGTCTGTCTCAGTCTCGCTCTTTCTCTCTCTGGCTCTCTCATCTCTCTTTCTCTGGCTCACTCTCCCCTTCCCTCTCTTTCACTCTCTTTGTCTCACTCTGTCTCACTCTTTGTCGCTGTCTCTCTCTCTCTCTCTCCCTTTCCTCTGGCCTCCATTATACACCCCACTCTATAAGTATTTGCGATGCCATGGCATACAAGGCTATGGGCGTGGTGCTGGAAAATGGGATTAGAATAGTTCGGAACTTGTTTGACTGACACAGACTGGATGGGTCGAAGGGCCTTTTTCTGTGCTGTAGACTTCTTTGACTCTATGACACATCACTTGCCTCTCCATCGCCCTCTCTCAACCTAACACCAACCTTTGCCTCAACTCACTCATCACACCCCACTCTCTCTCTCCATCCTTCAGGATGAGGCATTAAACCTGAGGCCTGCGTCCACCCCCTCAGGTGGACAAAAAATGTCCCCTAGCTCATATTGGAAGGAAAGCGGGCTGGCGAGGGTTGGGGTGGGGTTTGGGGGGAAGAGTTCTCCCCAGTGTCCTGGGCCCGAAATGTATCCCTCAGCCAACACCACGAAAAGGAACAGATGACTTGGGTCATCGTGTGACATCAGCTGCTCGTGAGATCTTCCTCTGCGCAAAATGGCGATCCCTTTCACCTACAAGACTGACCCCACCTGCAAAGGTGCTTCATTGACTGCGAGGCACTTGGTGGTGTCTGCTGGTGGTGAAAGGCGCTATATAAATGCACGTCTTTCTTTTGCTACGGTCAGTCTTTCCTTCTCTCTCTCTCTCTCTCTCTCTCTCTCTCTCTTCGATAAGGGGGGAATTGGATAAATACTGGAAGGGGGAAAACGTGCAGGGTTATGGGGGGAGGGGAAGAGCCGGTGGGGTCGGGTGGGTAAGAGGGTGGGGCTAATTGCACAGCTCTTTCAAAGAGCCAGCACATGCATGATGGGCTGAATGGCCTCATCTTGAGCTGTGTCATTCTATGATTGTATGAATGCCTCTGCCTTCAAAGGCTCCAACACCGCCCCCCCCCCCCACACCCGTTCAACCTGCCCACCTCCCAACATGAGCTTTTGAAACCGAACCTGCCCGACTGCTGTTGAGCCTCTGTCAGGTCGTCGAGGTTTTGTTGACCAGCAGGTGGCAGCATTTGCCACAATTTCAGATTGGGCCATCCACAGGAGGAGGCCATTCAGCCCTTCGATGCTCAAGGTCCTGAATGAGACTTCTCCTGTTACTGTGCAGCAGGCTCAAGGGGCTGAATGGCCTTCTCCTGTTCCTGTGCAGCAGTCTCGAGAGGGGGGCAGAATGGCCTCCTCCTGTTACTGTGTAACAGGCTCGAGATTGGGTGAATGGCCTCTTCCTGTTCCTGTGTAACAGTCTCGAGAGAGGGTCTGAATGGCCTCCTCCTGTTCCTGTGTAACCGATTCGAGGGGATGAATGGTCTCCTCCTGTTCCTGTGTAACAGGCTTGAGAGAGGGGCTGAATGGCGTCCTCCTGTTCCTGTGTAACAGGCTCGAGAAGCAGTAAATGGGGAACCCCTGTTCCTGTGTAACAGGCTTGAGAGAGGGGCTGAATGAGCCTACTCCTGTTCCTGTTTGCAGAGACGTGTACACACACACACACACACACACACACACACAATATACCACTGATTGAAACAAAGTTTAATTTTATTGAGTACACACAAAACATCATAAATAAGCGTGTAGTTTCTCTAGTATCAGCTCAATGGGCCGAATAGCCTGCTATGCTGTAACGACGGTCAGTTCGCTAACCGACACTGCAATTTAAAGACAATCTCATGCCGCGATTCACAAGAGGGTTTCACGTTGAACCACAAACATGATATCAGCGGCACCCTCTACAGCCTGGACACAATACACGAGTATTTACAGACCAGGGTGGGCCCAGCTGCTTCCAGAATGTCCCCACAACCTCACCCAAACTCGGGCCTCCCCTGGCGCTCTCCGAAAGGCACTGGCATGGTCAACGCCTCTCCGGGACCATCCCCAACCCCCAACCTCAGCAACTACCCCTCAGCTATTTGTCTACAGCGTGCAGCACAATGCGATCGAACGACTGTGTGTTGCTTTCACCTTAAATCGACACTTCTTCCCTTATCAGTGTGCATGGAGGATGTGGGACGTGGGTGTGGGAGTGAGGGAGGAATCTCTCAATGCCCCACCCAACACCCGCTCTAGAAAAGTGCCAGGTCTGTAAACCACACAAGTGGCCTTAAGGGGAGAATGGAGAGAGATTGCGGCTGCTCATGGAAATCACTGTTGGAGGGTCAGTGCTGAGGGAGAACCTTTGTAGCCTGGGAGGCCATTCAGCCCCTCTCAAGCCTGTTAGACGGGAACATGAGGATGCCATTCTGCCCCTCGAGCTTTACTCGATTCAACCAGATCACGGCTGATCTGCATCTTAACTCCATCTTCTGACCTCGGTTCTGTAATCCTCAATCCCCCCCTTACCCAGAAAAATCTCCCAATCTCAGGTTGGAAATTTACAATTGCCCTCCCCCCATCTCAGCCTCGACAGGCTTATCGGGGGGAGGGAGTTCCCCATTTCCACTCCACTTTGTGTCAAGTGCTTCCTGACATCTCCCCTGGCCGCCTGGCTCCAACTTTGATGTTCTGCCCCCTCATTCTGGGCTCTACTGCCCCTTCCAAACCCATCATCTTAAACCCCTCGATCAGAACACCCCTTAATCTTCGATAGTCGAGGGAATACAAGCTCGGCCTGTGGGACCCGTCATCGGCATTTAACCCTCTCAGACCCAGATCGTTCTGGTGATTCTGCGTTCAATCCTGAAGGGGTCTCTCTCTCTCTGTCTCTCTCTCACTGTCTCTCTCTATCTCTCTCTCTCTCTCTCTCTTTCTGTTTGCCTCATTCTCTCTTTCTCTCTCTTTTTCTCTCTTTCTCTCACTCTCAATAAGTCTGTCTGTCTCACTCTCTGTCTCTCTATCTCTCTCTCTCTTTCCCTTTCCTCTGGCCTCCATTATACACCCCACTCTATAAGTATTTGCGATGCCATGGCATACAAGGCTATGGGCCTAGTGCTGGAAAATGGGATTAGAATAGTTCAGTACTTGTTTGACCGACACAGACTGGATGTGCCGAAGGGCCTTTTTCTGTGCTGTAGACCTCTATGACTTGATGACACATCACTTGCCTCTCCATCGCCCTCTCTCAACCCAACACCAACCTTTGCCTCAACTCTTCCATCACATCCCTCTCTCTCTCTCTCTCTCCATCCTTCAGGTGGACAGAAAAGATGCCCTGGCCCCTATTGGAAGGAAAGCGGGCTGGCGGGGGTTGGGGTGGGGGTTGGGGGGTAGAGTTCTCCCCAGTGTCCTGGGCCCGAAACGTATCCCTCAGCCAACACCATGAAAAGGAACAGATGACCTGGGTCATCATGTGACATCAGCTGCTCGTGGGATCTTTCTCTGCGCAAAATAGCGATCCCTTTCCCTGTAAGAGTAACCCCACCTGCAAAGGTGCTTCATTTGCTGCGAGGCTGATGGAGGTGTCTGCTGGTCGCGAAAGACGCTATATAAAGGCACGTCTCTCTTTCGCTACGGTCTGTATTCCCTTGTCTCTCTCTCCCTCTCTCTCTCGCTCTCATCGATAAGGGGGGAATTGGATAAATACTGGAAGGGCAAATACATGGATGGTTATGGGGGCGTGGAAGTGCCGGTGGGGTCGGGGGGTGAGGAGTGTGGGGCTAACTGGACAGCTCTTTCAAAGAGCCAGCACATGTATAATGGGCTGAATGGCCTCCTCTTGAGATGCATCATTCTGTGATTGTACGAATGCCTCCGCCTTCAAAGGCTCTGCACCCCCTCCTCCAACCCCGTTCAACCTGCTCACCCCCAACATGAGTTTATGAAACTGAACCTGCCTGACTGCTGTTGAGCCTCTGTCAGGTCGTCGAGGTTTTGTTGACCAGCAGGTGGCAGCGTTTGCCACAATTTCAGATTGGGCCATCTACAGGAGGAGACCATTCAGCCCTTCGAGGCTCAAGGGCCTGAATGAGCCTCCTCTTGTTCCTGTGTAACAGTATTGAGAGAGGGGCTGAATGGCCTGCTCCTGTTCCTGTTTGCAGAGACGTGTACACACACACACACACAATATACCACTGGCTGAAACAATATTTTATTTTATTGAGTACGCACAAAACATCATAAATAAGCAGGTAGTTTCAACACCGCGATTTAAAGACAGTCTCATGCCGCGATTCACAAGAGGGTTTCACGTTGAAACACGAACATGATATCTGTGGCATCCTCTATGGCCTGGGCACAATACACGAGTACTTACAGACCAGGGTGGGCCCAGCTGCTTCCAGAATTTCCCCAGAACCTCACCCAACCTTGGGCCTCGCCTGGCACTCTCCTGAAGGCACTGGCATGGTCAACACCTCTCCGGTGCCATCCCCCCACTCCCAACCCCACCAACTACGCCTCAGCTATTCGCCCACGTCATGCATCACAAAGCAATCGAACGACGGTGCATTACTTTCCCCTTAAATCCACACTTCTTCCCTTATCAGTGTGCATGAGAATGTGGGGTGGGGGTTGGGAGGGCAGTGAGGGAGGAATCTCTCAATGACCCACCCAACACCCCCTCTAAAAAGTGCCAGGTCTGTTAAGCTTGCAGGTGGCTTTAAGGCGAGAATGGAGAGAGATTGTGGCTGAGCCGCACTGTCGGAGGGTCAGTGCTGAGGGAATCCCTCACTGTCGGAGGCACCGTCTTTCAGGTTGAACAGAGGAGACGAACAAGGGGTGTGCAGTTCGAGTTCTCGCCGGCCTTGGGGCAAATATTCACTGACCAGCCAGCCACTGGTGACAGAGTGATCAGGCGAGGTCCCCATCGGTCCTTAAAATTCCTCCTCCTTCCACACGGTGATGAGTAACAGAGTGTGTTCATGCCCGGTCTGTCTGCTCCCTACTGTCTCTCCTGGCTGGTGCTACACTCGGAGTCTTCCCCCGGGCTCCAGATTCCCTCAGCTTTCAGTCTGGTGATGTCCCGCTGCACCCACGGGTGGTACAGTATCTGGTCGAGGGTGGGCCGTTCGGAGGGTTGCATGGAGAGGCACCATCGTATCAGGTCCTCGCACTCTGCAGGGGAAAGCACAAGATAGTCCGTTAAAAATTGCATCGCAGGGAAGAAATGAATGTGAGAACGAGAGAGAGAGACTGCAGAAGGCGGCGGAGCAGAGGGATCTGGGTGTCCTGGTACATGAATCCCAACAAGTTGGTACGCAGATGCAGCGAGTGATTAGGAAGCCAAATGGAAAGTTGTCCTTTATTGCGAGGTGGGGATGGAGTATAAAAGTGGGGAAGTCTTGCTACAACCGGACAGGGCGTTGGTGAGGCCGCTCCTGGGGCACTGTGGACAGTTCTGGTCTCCTTACTTAAGGAGGGACAGACTCGCATTGGAAGCCGTTCAGAGAAGGTTCACTCGGCTGATTCCTGGGACGAAGGGGGTTTGTCTGATGGGGAAAGGTTGAGCAGGTTGGGGCCTCTTCCCATTGGAGTTGAGAAGAATGAGAGGTGATCTTATTGAAACATATCAGATTCTGAGGGGAGGGGGTTTGACAGGGTGGATGCTGAGGAGATGTTTCCCCACCTCAAGGGGGGGAATCTAGAATGAGGGGAGGGGGCACAGTTTCAGAATGAGGGGTCTCGTGTTGAAGACGGAGATGAGGAGGAATTTCTTGTCTCAGAGGGTGGTCAGTCTGTGGAATTCTCTCCCCCACTCCCCCTGAGAGCAGTGGGGGCCGGGTCACTCAAGGCCGAGTGAGACAGATCTCTGATCGACGAGGGGAGTCGAGGGTTATGAGGGGGACGGACAGGGAAGTGGAGTTGTGGAGCAATCGGATCAGACGCGATCGTATTGAATGGGGAGCAGGATTGGGGGGCAGAATGGCCTCCTCCTGCCCCTGTGTCTTGAGATCTTAGGAAAGGAGACAGTGATGGATGTTTTTTCAAAAATAAATCCCCTCTCTCCACCCCGTCTGCACTTACCCTTGGAGATGCTGCTGGGCAGCTGGATCTCACCAACCAGGATTTCCTCATCTTCCTTGAAGGGGATAATACCACAGACCATGATGTAGAGCAACACCCCGAGGGACCAGGCGGTAGCGGAGTGGGCATGGTAGCGCCCTTCCCTGATGTACTCTGGTGGGTTGAACACTCTGGTGCCTGAGCATTTCCATCAGAAAGAGAGGGAAATAGAGAGAGAGAGAGGGACAAGATTAAAACCAGACAACATTCACTGTGACAATATTTAACCAACCCAGCATTGCCTTGGGGTTTAACGCCCCAATGCCCCCAAATTACCCACGCCTGATGCTCGGCCCCTGCCTTATACCCCCAGCCTAGTGCTAGTACTGAGGGAGCACTGCCCTGTCGGTGGGTCAGTACTGAGGGAGAACCTTTGTAGTCTGGGAGGCCATTCAGCCCCTCTCAAGCCTGTTAGACAGGAACAGGAGGAGGCCATTCTGCCCCTCGACTGTTCCTCGATTCAACTAGATCACGGCTGATCTGCATCTTAACTCCATCTGCTGCCCTCGGTTCTGTAATCCTCAATCCCCCCCTTACCCAGAAAAATCTCCCAATCTCAGGTTGGAAATTTACAATTGCCCTCCCCCCATCTCAGCCTCGACAGGCTTATCGGGGGGAGGGAGTTCCCCATTTCCACTCCACTTTGTGTCAAGTGCTTCCTGACATCTCCCCTGACCGCCTGGCTCCAACTTTGATGGTCTGCCCCGTCATTCTGGGCTCTCCCACCCCCTCCAAACCCATCATCTTAAACCCCTCGATCAGAACACCCCTTAATCTTCGATACTCGAGGGAATACAAGCTCGGCCTGTGGGACCCGTCATCGGAATTTAACCCTCTCAGACCCAGGTCGTTCTGGTGATTCTGCGCTGCAATCCTGAAGGGCTCTCTCTCTCTCTCTCTCTCTGTCTCTCTCTCTCACTGTCTATCTATCTTTCACTGTCTATCTCTCTCTATCTCTCTCTCACGATCTCTCTCTCTTTATCTCTCCCTCTCTGTGTCTCTCTCGGTCCCTCTTTCTCTCTCTCTCTGTCTCACTCTGTAACAATCTCTCTTTTTCTCCCTCTATCTCTCTTTCTGCCTCTCTCTCTATCTCTGTGTCTCTCTCTTTTTGTCTCTCTTTTCCTGTGTCTCTATCTCTCTCTCTTTTTCGGCCCATCTCTCTATCTCTCTCTCACTTTCTGTCTGTTTGTCTGTCTTAATCTCTCTCTTTCTCTCACTTTCTTTCTCTGTTTCCCTCACTCTCCCTTTCTCTCTATCTCACACTCCCCACCCACGTTCAACCTGCCCACTCCCCAACATGAGCTTTTGAAACTGAACCTGCCTGACTGCTGTTGAGCCTCTGTCAGGTCGTCGAGGTTTTGTTGACCAGCAGGTGGCAGCATTTGCCACAATTTCAGATTGGGCCATCCACAGGAGGAGGCCATTCAGACCTTCGAGGCTCAAGGTCCTGAATGAGCCTCCTCCTGTTCCTGTGTAACAGTCTTGAGAGAGGGGCTGATGAACTCTTCCTGTTCCTGTTTGCAGAGATGTGTACACACACACACACACACACAATATACCAATGACTGAAATGTTTAATTTTATTGAGTACACACAAAATATCACAAATATGCAGGTAGTTTCTCTGGCATCAGCTCAATGGGCCGAATGGCCAGCTATGTTGTAACGACTGTCGGTTCGCTAAACGACACCGCGATTTAAAGACAGTCTCGTGCCTCGATTCACAAGAGGGTTTCACATTGAACCATGAACATGATATCAGCGGCACCCTCTACAGCCTGGACTCAATACACGAGTATTTACAGACCAGGGTGGGCCCAGCTGCTTCCAGAATTTCACCAGAACCTCACCCAACCTCGGGCCTCCGCTGGCGCTCTCCCGAAGGCACTGGCATGGCCAACGCCTCTCCGGTGCCATCCCCCCACACCCAACCCCACCAACTCCCCCTCAGCTATTTGCCCACAGCGTGCGTCACAATGCGATCGAATGACTGTGCGTTGCTTTCCCCTTAATGCCACACTTACTCTCTTATCAGTCTGCGTGAGGATGTGGGGTTGTGGGTGAGGGTGTGAGTGAGCAGGAATCTCTGAATGCCCCACCCAACACCCGCTCCAGAAAAGTGCCAGGTCTGTAAAGCTCGCAAGTGGCCTTAAGGGGAGAATGGAGAGAGATTGTGGCTGCTCATGGAAATCACTGTTGGAGGGTCAGTACTGAGGGAAATCCTTTGTAGTCTGGGAGGCCATTCAGCCCCTCTCAAGCCTGTTAGACATGAACAGGTGGAGGCCATTCTGCCCCTCGAGCCTTCCTCGATTCAACTAGATCACAGCTGGTCTGCATCTTAACTCCATCTGCTGCCCTCGGTTCTGTAATCCTCAATCCCCCCCTTACCCAGAAAAATCTCCCAATCTCAGGTTGGAAATTTACAATTGCCCTCCCCCCATCTCAGCCTCGACAGGCTTATCCGGGGGAGGGAGTTCCCCATTTCCACTCCACTTTGTGTCAAGTGCTTCCTGACATCTCCCCTGACCGCCTGGCTCCAACTTTGATGTTCTGCCCCCTCATTCTGGCCTCTCCCACCCCCTCCAAACCCATCATCTTAAACCCCTCGATCAGAACACCCCTTAATCTTCGATACTCGAGGGAATACAAGCTCGGCCTGTGGGACGCGTCATCGGAATTTAAACCTGTCAGACCCAGGTCGTTCTGGTGATTCTGCCCTGCAATCCAGAAGGGGTTTCTCTCTCTGTCTCCCTCTGTCTCTGTCTCTCTGTAATTGTCTCTCACTCTCTCTGTCTCTATCGCTCTGTCTCTCTCTCTCTGTCTATTTCTTTGTTGTTCTCTCTCTGTCTCTTGCTCTCTGACTCTCTCTCTCTCTCTGTCCCTCACTCTCTCTCTGTCTCGCTCTCATTGTCTCTCCCTCTATGTCTCTTCCTGTTGCTCTCTCTGAATCTCTGACTCTCTCTCTCTGTGTCTCTCTGTCCTTCTATCTATCTCTCTATCGCTGCATCTCTCTCTTTATGTCTCTCTTTTCCTGTGTCACTTTCTCTCTGTCTTTCTCGGTCCCTCTCTCGATCGCTCTCTCTCACTTTCTGTCTCTTTGTCTGTCTCACTCTCTCTCTTTCTCTCATTCTCTTTCTCTGTTTGCCTAACTCTCCCTTCTTCTCTATCTCTCGCTTTCTTTCTCTCACTCTGCCTGTCTCACTCTCTGTCTCTGCATCTCTCTCCCTCCCTTTCCTCTGGCCTCCATTATACACCCCACTCTATAAGTATTTGTGATGCCATGGCATAAAGTCTAAGAGCCTAGTGCTGGAAAAAGGGATGAGAATAGTTCGGTACTTGTTAGACCGACACAGACTGGATGGGCTTATGGGGGGGAAGAGCCGGTGGGGTCGGGGGTAAGAGTGTGGGGTCATTGGACAGCTCTGTCAAAGAGCCAGCACATGCATGATCGGCTGAATGGCCTCCTCGTGAACTGTGTCATTCTGTGATTGTACAAACGCCTCTGCATTCAAAGGCTCCGCCTCCCCCTCCCCCACCCCCGTTCAACCTGCCCACCCCCCAACATGAGGTTTTGAAAGTGAACCTGCCCGACTGCTGTTGAGCCTCTGTCAGGTCGTCGAGGTTTTGTTGACCAGCAGGTGGCAGCGTTTGCCACAAATTCATATTGGGCCATCCACAGGAGGTGGCCATTCAGCCCTTCGATGCTCAAGGGCCTGAATGAGCCTCCTCCTATTCCTGTGCAACAGGCTCGAGGGGCTGAATGGCCTCCTCCTGTTCCTGTTTGCAGATTCGTGTACACACACGACTGAACCAATGTTTAATTTCATTGAGTACACACAAAACAACTTAAATACGCAAGTAGTTTCTCTGGGATGAGCTCAATGGGCCGAATGGCCTGTTATGCTGTAACGACTGTCACTTCGCTAACCGACACTGCGATTTAAAGACAGTCTCGTGCCGCGATTCACAAGAGGGTTTCACGTTGAACCACGAACATGATATCAGCGGCACCCTCTACGGCCTGGGCACAATACACAGTATTTACAGACCAGGGGAGGCCCAGCTGCTTCCAGAATTTCCCCAGAACCTCATCCAACCTCGGGCCGCCCCTGGCGCTCTCCCGAAGGCACTGGCATGGTCAACGCCTCTCCGGGGCCATCCCCCCACACCCAACCTCAGTAACTACCCCTCAGCTATTTGTCTGCAGCGCGCAGCACAATGCGATCGAACGACTGTGCATTGCTTTCGCCTTAAATCCATGCTTCTTCCCTTATCAGTGTGCATGAGGATGTTGCGGGGGGGGCCTTGGGGGTGGGAGTGTGCAGGAATCTCTCAATGCCCCACCCAACACCCCCTCCAGAAAAGTGCCAGGTCTGTAAAACTCACAAGTGGCCTTAAGGGGAGAATGGAGAGAGATTGTGGCTGCTCATGGAAATCACTGTTGGAGGGTCAGTACTGAGGGAGTGCAGCACTGTCGGAGGGTCAGTACTGAGCCGCACTGTCGGAGGGTCAGTACTGAAGGAGAACCTTTTTAGTCTGGGAGGCCTATCAGCCCCTCTCAAGTCTGTTAGACAGGATCAGGAGGATGCCATTCTGCCCCTCGACTGTTCCTCGATTCAACTAGATCACAGCTGATCTGCATCTTAACTCCATCTGCTGCCCTCGGTTCTGTAATCCTCAATCCCCCCCTTACCCAGAAAAATCTCCCAATCTCAGGCTGGAAATTTACAATTGCCCTCCCCCGATCTCAGCCTTGACAGGCTTATCGAGGGGAGGGAGTTCCCCATTTCCACTCCACTTTGTGTCAAGTGCTTCCTGACATCTCCCCTGACCACCTGGCTCCAACTTTGATGTTCTGCCCCCTCATTCTGGGCTCTCCCACCCCCTCCAAACCCATCATCGTAAACCCCTCGATCAGCACGCCCCTTAATCTTCGATACTCGAGGGAATGCAAGCTCGGCCTGTGGGACCCGTCCTCGGAATTTAACCCTCTCAGACCCAGGTCGTTCTGGTGATTCTGCGCTGCAATCCTGAAGGGCTCTCTCTCTCTCTGTCTCTCTCTCTCTGTCTATCTCTCTATCTTTCACTGTCTATCTCTCTCTATCTCTCTCTCACTACCTCTCTCTCTTTATCTCTCCCTCTCGGTGTCTCACTCGGTCCCTCTTTCTCTCTCTCTCTGTCTCTCTCTATAGCAATCTCTCTGTCTCTCCCCCATCTCTCTTTCTGTTGCTCTCTCTGACTGTCTGACCTTCTCTCTCTCTGTCTCTCCCTCTCTGTGTCTCTCTGTCCTTCTATCTCTCTCTCTCTCTCACTATCTCTGTGTCTCTCTCTTTTTCTCTCTCTTTTCCTGTGTCTCTATCTTTCTCTCTTTCTCGGTCCCTCTCTCTATCTCTCTCGCACTTTCTGTCTGTTTGTCTGTCTTACTCTCTCTATTTCTCTCACAATTTCTCTGTTTGCATCACTCTCCCTTTCTCTCTATCTCGCTTTCCCCCACCCCTGGTCAACTTGCCCACTCTCCAACATGAGCTTTTGAAACTGAACCTGCCTGACTGCTGTTGAGCCTCTGTCAGGTCGTCAGGGTTCTGTTGACCAGCAGGTGGCAGCGTTTGCCACAATTTCAGATTGGGCCATCTGCAGGAGGAGGCCATTCAGCCCTTCGAGGCTCACGGGCCTGAATGAGCCTCTTCCTGTTCCTGTGCAACAGTCTTGAGAGAGGGGTTGAATGGCCTCTTCCTGTTCATGTTTGCAGAGACGTGTACACACACACACACACACCATATCCCACTGGCTGAAACAATGTTTAATTTTATTGAGTACACACAAAACATCATAAATACATAGGTAGTTTCTCTGGCATCAGCTCGATGGTCCGAATGGCCTGCTATGCTGTAACGACTGTCGGTTCGCTAAGCGATACCGCAATTTAAAGGCAGTCTCATGCCGCGATTCACTAGAGGGTTTCACGTTGAACCATGAACATGATATCAGCGGCACCCTCTACAGCCTGGACACAATACACGAGTATTTACAGACCAGGGTGGGCCCAGCTGTTTCCAGAATTTCCCCAGAACCTCACCCAACCTCGGGCCTCCCCTGGTGCTCTCCCGAAGGCACTGGCATGGCCATCGCCTCTCCGCAGCCACCCGCCACCCCCAACCCCACCAACTCCCCCTCAGCTATTTGCCCACAGCGTGCATCGCAAAGCGATGGAACGACTGTGCATTGCTTTCTCCTTAAATCCACGGTTCTTCCCTTATCAGTGTGTATGAGGATGTGGGGGGCATGGGGGTGGGAGTGTGTGAGGAATCTCTCAATGCCTCACCCAACACCCCCTCCAGAAAAGTGCCAGGTCTGTAAAGCTCGCAAGTGGCCTTAAGGGGAGAATGGAGAGAGATTGTGGCTGCTCATGGAAATCACTGTTGGAGGGTCAGTACTGAGGGAGCGCTGCATTGGCAGAGGATCAGTGCTGAGAGAGTGCAGCACTGTTGGAGGGTCAGCGCTGAGCCGCACTGTCGGATAGTCAGTTCAGAAGGAGAACCTTTGGACTCTGCGAGTCCATTCATCCCCTCTCAAGTCTGTTCGACAGGAACAGCAGGAGGCCATTCTGCCCCTCGAACCTTTCTCGATTCAACCAGATCACGGCTGATCTGCATCTTAACTCCATCTGCTGCCCTCGGTTCTGTAATCCTCAATCACCCCCTTACCCAGAAAAATCTCCCAATCTCAGGTTGGAAATTTACAATTGCCCTCCCCCCATCTCAGCCTCGACAGGCTTATCGGGGGTTGGAAGTTCCCCATTTCCACTCCACTTTGTGTCAAGTGCTTCCTGACATCACCCCTGACCGCCTGGCTCCAACTTTGATGTTCTGCCCCCTCATTCTGGGCTCTACCACCCCCTCCAAACCCATCATCTTAAACCCCTCGATCAGAACACCCCTTAATCTTCGATACTCGAGGGAATACAAGCTCAGCCTTTGGGATCCATCATCGGAATGTAACCCTCTCAGACCCAGGTCAGTCTGGTCATTCTGCGCTGCAATCCTGAAGGGGTCTCTCTCTCTCTGTCTCTGTCTCTCTCTGTCTCTCTCACTTTCTCTCTGTATCTCTCTATCTCTCTCTGTCTGTCTCTCTCACTCTCTCTTTCTTTGTTTCTCTGTTTCTCTCTGTGTCTCTCTAACTCTCTCTCTCTCTGACTATTTCTCTGTTGCTCTCTCTCTCTGTCTCGCTCTGTTTATCTCTCTCTCTCTGTCTATCTCTCTTTCTCACTCTTTCTATCTCTCTCTATCTTTCAAAGTCTATCTCTCCCTATCTCTCTCTCACTATCTCTCTCTCTCTCTATCTCTCACTGTCTCTGTATCTCTCTGTCCCCCTTTCTCTCTCTCTCTATGTCCCTCTATATCTCTCTCTCTGTCTCTCCCCCTATATGTCTTTCTGTTGCTCTCTCTAACTCTCTGACTCTCTCTCCCTCTGCGTCTCTCTCTCTGTGTCTCTCTGTCCTCCTATCTCTGTCTCTGTCTCTGTGTCTCTCTCTTTTTGTCTCTCTTTTCCTGTGTCTCTTTCTCTCTGTCTTTCTCGGTCCCTCTATCTCTCTCTCTCACTTTCTGTCACTTTGTCTGTCACTCTCTCTGTTTCTCTCACTCTCTTTCTCAGTTTGCCTCACTCTCCCTTTCTCTCTATCTCACTCTCTTTCTCTCACTCTGCCTGTCTCACTCTCTGTATCTGTCTCTCTGTCCCTCTATCTCTCTCTCTTTCCTTGTGCTCCATTATAAACCCCACTCTATAAGTATTTGCGATGCCATGGCATACAAGGCTATGGGCCTAGTGCTGGAAATTGGGATTAGAACAGTTCGGTACTTGTGTGACAGACACAGACTGGAGGGGCCAAAGGGCCTTTTTCTGTGCTGTAGACCTCTATGACTCTGTGACACATCACTTGCCTCTCCATCGCCCTCTCTCTACCCAACACCAACCTTTACCTCAACTCTCTCATCACATCCCTCTCTCTCTCTCTCCATCCTTCAGGATGAGACATTAAACCTGAGGTTTGCGTCCACACCCTCAGGTGGACATAAAAGATCCCCTGGCCCCTACTGGAAGGAAAGCGGGCTGGTGGGGGTTGGGGTAGGGGTTGAGGGGAAGAGTTCTTCCCGGTGTCCTGGGCCTGAAACGTATCCCTCAGCCAGCACCACGAAAAGGAGCAGATGACCTGGGTCATCGTGTGACATCAGCTGCTCGTGGGATCTTCCTCTGCGCAAAATGGCGATCCTTTTCCCTACAAGAGTGACCCAACATGCAAAGGTGCTTCATTGGCTGCGAGGAACTTGGACGTGTCTGCTCGTGGTGAAAGGCGCTATATAAACGCACGTCGTTCTTTTGCTATGGTCAGTCTTTCCTTGCCGCTCTCTCTCTCTCTCTCTCTTCGATAAGGGGGGAATTGGATAAATTCTGGAAAGCGAAAAACGTGCAGGGTTATGGGGGGGGTGGGTGGGGAAGAGCCGGTGGGGTTGGAGGTAAGAGTGTGGGGCTAATTGGACATCTCTTTCAAAGAGCCAGCACATGCATGATGGGCTGAATGGCCTCCTCTTGAGCTGTGTCATTCTGTGATTGTACAAACACCTCCGCATTCAAAGGCTTCGCCCCCTCCCCCTCCCCCGTTCAACCTGCCCACCCCCCAACATGAGCTTTTGAAACTGCACCTGCCAATCTGCTGTTGAGCCTCTGTCAGGTCCTCGAGATTTTGTTCACCAGCAGGTGGCAGCATTTGCCACAATTTCATATTGGGTCATCCACAAGAGGCCATCCATCCCTTCAAGGCTCAAGGGCCTGAATGAGCCTCCTCCTGTTCCTGTGCAACAGTTGAGAGGGGGGCTGAATGGCCCTCCTCCTGTTCCATTGTAACAGGCTCGAGAGGGACTGAATGGGGCACCTCCTGTGCCTGTGTAACTGCCTTGACATGGTGTGAACGGCTTCCTCCTGTTCCTGTGTAATTGGCTCGAGAGAGGGGCTGAATGGCCTCCTCCTGTTCCTGTGTAACAGGCTCGAGAGAGGGGCTGAATGGCCTCCTCCTGTTCCTGCGTAACAGGTTCGAGAGGTGCTGAATGGCCTTTTCCTGTACCTGTGTAACAGACTCGAGAGGGACCTGTGGATCAGGCTCGATAGGGAGGGGCTGAATGGCGTCCTCCTGTTCCTGTTTGCAGAGATGTGTACACACACGCACACACAATATACCACTGACTGAACCAATGTTTAATTTTATTGAGTACTCACAAAACATCATAAATACGCAGGAAGTTTCTCTGGCATCAGCTGGATGGGCTGAATGGCCTGTTATGCTATAACGACTGTCGGTTCGCTAACCGACACCGCGATTTAAAGACAGTCTCGTGCCGCGATTCACAAGAAGGTTTCAGGTTGAACCACGAACATGATATCAGCGGCACCCTCTACAGCCTGGACACAATACACGAGTATTTACAGACCAGGGTGGGTCCAGCTGCTTCCAGAATTTCCCCAGAACCTCACCCAACCTCGGGCCTCAGTACTGGGGCTGAATGGCCTCCTCCTGTTCCTGTGTAACAGTTTTGAGAGGGGCTGAATGAGCCTCCTTCTGTTCCTGTGTAAGAGTCTCGAGACAGCGGGCTGAATGTCCTCCTCCTGAGGGCTATGGGCCCAGTGCTGGAAAATGGGATTAGAATAGTTCGGTACTTGTTAGACCGACACAGACTGGATGGGGTTATGGGGGGGAAGGAGCCGGTGGGGTCGGGGGGAAGAGTGTGGGGCTAATTGGACAGCTCTTTCAAAGAGCCAGCACATGCATGATCGGCTGAATGGCCTCCTCTTGAGCTGTGTTATTCTGTGATTTTACGAGCGCCTCCGCATTCAAAGGCTCTAACCCCCACACCCACGTTCAACCTGCCCACCTCCCAACAAGAGCATTTGAAACCCAACCTGCCTGACTGCTGTTGAGCCTCTGCCAGGTCATCAAGGTTTTGTTGACCAGCAGGTGGCAGCGTTTGCCACAATTTCATATTGGGCCATCCACAGGAGGAGGCCATTCAATACTTCAAGGCTCAAGGGCCTGAATGAGACTCCTCCTGTTCCTGTGCAACAGGCTCGAGGGGCTGACTGGCCTCCTCCTGTTCTGGTGCAATAGTCTTGAGAGGGGGGCTGAATGGCCCTCCAATAGTTCCTGTGTAAAAGGCTAGTGAGTGGCTGAATGGCCTCCTCCTGTTCCTTTGTAACAGGCTCGAGAATGACTGAATGGTGTAACTCCTGTTCCTGTGTAACAGACTAAAGAGAGGGGCTGAATGGCCTCCTCCTGTTCCTGTGCAAGAGGCTTGAGAGTTGATGAATGGGCTTCCTCCTGTTCCTGTGTCACAGGCTCGAAAGGGGCTGAATGGCCTCGTCCTGTTCCTGTGTAACAGGTTTGAGAGGGGCTGAATGAGCCTCCTTCTGTTCCTGTGTAAGAGTCTCGAGACAGCGGGCTGAATGTCCTCCTCCTGTTCCTCTTTGCAGAGACGTGTACACACACACACACACACACACACAATATACCACTGACTGAAACAATGTTTAATTTTATTGAGTACACACAAAACAGCATAAATACGCAGGTAGTTTCTCTGGCATCAGCTCGATGGGCCGAATGGCCTGCTATGCTGTAACGACTGTCGGTTCGCTAACCGACACCACGATTTAAAGACAGTCTCGTGTCGCGATTCACAAGAGGGTTTCACGTTGAGCCACGAGCATGATATCAGCGGCACCCTCGACAGCCTGGACACAATGCACGAGTATTTACAGACCAGGGTGGGCCCAGCTGCTTCCAGAATTTCCCCACAACCTCACCCAAACTCGGGCCTCCCCTGGCGCTCTCCTGAAGGCACTGGCATGGTAAACGTCTCTCCTGTTCCATCCCCCCAACCCCAACCCCACCAACTCCCCGTCAGCTATTTGACCACAGCGTGCGTCACAATGCGATCGAACGACAGTGCGCTGCTTTCCCCTTAAATCCATGCTTCCTCCCTTATCAGTGTGCATGAGGATGTGGGGGGATGGGGGTGGTTGTGGGAGTGAGTGAGGGAGGAATCTCTCAATGCCCCACCCAACACCCCCTCCAGAAAAGTGCCAGGTCTGTAAAGCTCGCAAGTGGCCTTAAGGGGAGAATGGAGAGAGATTGTGGCTGCTCATGGAAATCACTGTTGGAGGGTCAGTACTGAAGGAGCGCTGCACTGTCAGAGGGTCATTGCTGAGAGAGAAGGTTTGTAGTCTGGGAGGCCATTCAGCCCCACTCAAGCCTGTTAGACACGAACAGCAGGAGGCCATTCTACCGCTCGAGCCTTCCTTGATTCAATTAGATTACAGCTGATCTGCATCTTAACTCCATCTGCTGCCCTCGGTTCTGTAATTCTCAATCCCCCCCTTACCCAGAAAAATCTCCCAATCTCAGGTTGGAAATTTACAATTGCCCTCTCCCCATCTCAGCCTCGACAGGCTTATCAAGGGGAGGGAGTTCCCCATTTCCACTCCACTTTGTGTCAAGTGCTTCCTGACATCTCCCCTGACCGCCTGGCTCCAACTTTGATGTTCTGCCCCCTCATTCTGGGCTCTCCCACCCCCTCCAAACCCATCATCTTAAACCCCTCGATCAGAACACCCCTTAATCTTCGATACTCGAGGGAATACAAGCTCGGCCTGTGGGACCCGTCATCGGAATTTAACCCTCTCAGACCCAGGTCGTTCTGGTGGTTCTGCGCTGCAATCCAGAAGGGTTCTCTCTCTCTGTCTCCCTCTGTCTCTGTCTCTCTGTATATCTTTCTATCTCTCTTTTTCTCTCGATCTCCATCTCTCTCTCTCTTTCTGTCTCTTTGCCTGTCTCACTCTCTCTTTCTCTCACTCTCTTTCTCTGTTTGCCTCACTCTCCCTTTCTCTGTCTCTCGCTCTCATTCTCTCACTCTGCCTGTCTCACTCTGCCTGTCTCACACTCTGTCTCTGTCTCTCTATCTCTCTCTCTCTCCCTTTCCTCTGGCCTCCATTATACACCCCACTCTATAAGTATTTGCGATGCCATGGCATACAAGGCTATGGGCCTAGTGCTGGAAAATGGGATTAGAATAGTTCGGTACTTGTTTGACCGACACAGACTGGATGGGCCGAAGGGCCTTTTTCTGTGCTGTAGACCTCCATGACTCTATGACACATCACTTGCCTCTCCATCGCCCTCTCTCAACCCAACAGTAACCTTTGCCTCAACTCTCTCATCACATCCCTCTCTCTCTCTCTCTGTCCATCCTTCAGGATGAGACATTAAACCTGAGGCCTGCGTCCACCCCCTCAGGTGGACATAACTGATAAAACAATTGATGTTGCTCTCACTCTTTCTCTCTCTCTCTGACTCTCTGTCCTTCTATCTCTCTCTCTATTTCTGCATCTCTTTCTTTTTATCTCTCTTTTCCAGTGTCTCAGGTGGACATAAAAGATTTCCTGGCCCCTATTGGAAGGAAAGCGGGCTGGCGGAGGTTGGGGTGGGGGTTGGGGGGAAGAGGTATCCCCGGTGTCCTGGGCCTGAAACGTATCCTTCAGCCAACACCACGAAAAGGAGCAGATGACCTGGGTCATCGTGTGACATCGGCTGCTCGTGGGATCTTCCTCTGGGCAGAATAGCGATCCCTTTCCCTACAAGAGTGACCCCACCTGCAAAGGTGCTTCATTGGCTGCGAGGCACTTGGAGGTGTCTACTGGTGGTGAAAGGCGCTATCTAAACGCACGGCTTTCTTTCGCTACGGTCAGTCTTTCCTTGTCTCTCTCTCTCTTCGATAAGGGGGGGAATTGCATAAATACTGGAAGGGGAAATACGTGCAGGGTTATGGGGGAGAAGAGTGTGGGGCTAATTGGATTCCTTTTCAAAAATCCAGCACATGCCTGATGGGCTGAATGGCCTCCTCTTGAGCTGTGTGGTTCTGTGTACGAACGCCTCCACCTCTCCCTCCCCCAACCCCGATCAACCTGCCCACCTACCCAACATGAGCTTTTGAATCCGAACCTGCCCGACTGCTGTTGAGCCTCTGTCAGGTCGTCGCTGTTTTCTTGACCAGCAGGGAGCAGCGTTTGCCATAATTTCATAATGGGCTATCCACAGGAGGCCATTCAGCCCCTTCGAGGGTCAAGGGCGTGAAAAGGCCTCCTCCTGCTCCTCTGTAACAGGCTTCATAGGGGCTGAATGAGCCTCCTCTTCTTCCTGTGTTACTGACTCGAGAGGGTCTGAATGGTCTTCTCCTGTTCCTGTGTAACAATCTCGAGGGAGGGGCTGAATGGCCTCTTCCTGTGCCTGTTTGCAGAGACATGTACACACACAATATACCACTGACTGAAACAATGTTTAATTTTATTGAGTACACACAAAACATCATAAATATGCAGATAGTTTTGACACCGCGATTTAAAGACAGTCTCGTGCCGCGATTCACAAGAGGGTTTCACGTTGAACCACGAACATGATATCAGCGGCACCCTCTACAGCCTGGGCACAATACACGAGTATTTACAGACCAGGGTGGGCCCAGCTGCTTCCAGAATTTCCCCAGAACCTCACCCAACCTCGGCCCTCCCCTGGCGCTCTCCCAAAGGCACTGGCATTGTCAACGCTTCTCAGGTGCCATCCCCCACCCCAACCCCACCAACACCCTCTCAGCTATTTGCCCACAGCGTGCATCACAATGCAATCGAACGACTGTGCATTACTTTCCCCTTAAATCCACACTCCTTCCCTTATCAGTGTGCATGAGGATGTGGGGTGGGGTTTGGGAGGGGAGTGAGGGAGGAATCTTTCAATGCCCCACCCAACAACCCCTCTAGAAATGTGCCAGGTCTGCAAAGCTTGCAGCTAGCTTTAAGGCGAGAATGGGGAGAGATTGTGGCTTCTCATGGAAATCACTGTCGGAGGGTCAGTACTGAGGGAGCTCTGCACTGTCGGAGGGTCAGTGCTGAGCTGCGCTGTCGGAGTGTCAGTGTTTGAGGGAGTGCCGCGCTGTTGGAGGGTCAGTGTTGAGGGAGCGTCCCACTGTCGGAGGGTCAGTGCTGAGGGAGTGCCGCGCTGTTGGAATGTCAATGCTGAGGGAGCATCCCACTGTCAGAGGGTCAGAGCTGAGGGACTTCCACGCTGTTGGAGGTTCAGTGCTTAGGGAGTGCCATGTTGTCAGAAGGTCAGTGCTGAGGGAGTGCTGCATTGTTGGACGGTCAGTGCTGAGGGCGCGCCATGTTGTCAGAAGGTCAGTGCTGAGGGTGTGCTGCACTGTTAGATGGACATGACTAAGGGAGCACCATGCTGTTGGAGGTTTAGTACTGAGGGAGTGCCATGCTGTTGGAGGGTCAGTGCTGAGGGAACGCCATGCTGTTGGAGCGTCAGTGCTGAGGGAATGCCATGCTGTCGGAGGGTCTGTGCTGAGGGAGGGCCACACTGTTGGAGGGTCTGTGCTGAGGGAGTGCCGCACTGTCGGAGGCGCCGTCTTTCAGGATGAAAAATGGAGACGAATACAGGGTGTGCAGTTCGAGTTCTCTCAGGCCCTGGGGCCAATGTTCACTGACCAGCCAGCCACTGCTGACAGAGCGATCAGGCGAGGTCCCCATCGGTCCTTAAAGTTCCTCCTCCATCCACACGGTGACGAGTAACAGAGTGTGTTCATGCCCGGTCTGTCTGCTCCCTACTGTCTCTCCTGGCTGGTGCTACACTCGGAGTCTTCCCCCGGGCTCCAGAGGCCCACGGCTTTCGGTCTGGTGATGTCCCGCTGCACCCACGGGTGGCACAGTATCTGGTCGAGGGTGGGCCGTTCGGAGGGTGGCATGGAGAGGCACCATCGTATCAGCTCCTCGCACTCTGCAGGGGAAAGCACAAGATAGTCCGTTAAAAATTGCATCGCAGGGAAAAAATGAATGTGAGAAAGAGAGAGAGAGACTGCAGAAGGCGGCGGAGCAGAGGGATCTGGGTGTCCTGGTACATGAATCCCAACAAGTTGGTACGCAGATGCAGCGTGTGATTAGGAAGCCAAATGGAAAGTTGTCCTTTATTGCGAGGGGGGGATGGAGTATAAAAGTGGGGAAGTCTTGCTACAACTGGACAGGGAGTTGGTGAGGCCGCTCCTGGGGCACTGTGGACAGTTCTGGTCTCCTTACTTAAGGAGGGACAGACTCGCATTGGAAGCCGTTCAGAGAAGGTTCACTCGGCTGATTCCTGGGACGAAGGGGGTTTGTCTGATGGGGAAAGGTTGAGCAGGTTGGGGCCTCTACCCATTGGAGTTTAGAAGAATGAGAGGTGATCTTATTGAAACATGTCAGATTCTGAGGGGAGGGGGTTTGACAGGGTGGATGCTGAGGGAGTGTTTCCCCATCTCAAGGGGGGGAATCTAGAATGAGGGGAGGGGGCAGAGTTTCAGAATGAGGGGTCTCCCGTTGAAGACGGAGATTAGGAGGAATTTCTTGTCTCAGAGGGTGGTCAGTCTGTGGAATTCTCTCCACCAGCCACCTCCCCCCCCATCCCCCCACCTGAGTGCAGTGGGGGCCGGGTCACTGAATATATTCAAGGCCGAGTGAGACAGATTTCTGATCGACGAGGGGAGTCGAGGGTTATGAGGGGGACAGACAGTGAAGTGGAGTTGTGGAGCAATCGGATCAGACGCGATCGTATTGAATAGGGGAGCAGGATCGAGGGGCTGAATGGCCTCCTCCTGCCCCTGTTTCTTGAGATCTTAGGAAAGGAGACAGTGAAGGATGTTTTTTAAATAATAAATCCCCTCTCTGCACCCCGTCTGCCACTTACCCTTGGAGATGCTGCAGGGCAGCTGCATCTCGCCAGCCAGGATTTCCACATCTTCCTTGAAGGGGATATCACCACAGACCATGTCGCAGAGCAAGACCCCGAGGGACCAGGTGGTAGCGGAGAGGGCATGGTAGCGCCCTTCCCTGATGTACTCTGGTGGGTTGAACACTCTGGTGCCTGAGCATTTCCCTCAGAAAGAGAGGGAAATGGAGAGAGAGAGAGGGACAAGATTAAAACCAGACAACATTCACTGTGGCAATATTTACCCAACCCAGCATTGCTTTGGGGTTTAACGCCCCGATGCCCCCAAATTACCCACGCTTGTGGCTCGGCTCCTGCCTTATAATTCCAGCCCAGTGCTAGTACTGAGGGAGTACTGCACTGTCGGAGGGTCAGTGCAAAGGGAGCACCGTACTGTCGGAGGGTCAGTGCTGAGGGAGCACTGCACTGTCGGAGGGTCAGTGCTGAGGGAGCGCCTCATTGTCGGAGGGTCAGTGCTGAGGGAGCGCCGCACTGTCGGAGGGTCAGTGCTGAGGGAGCGCCGCACTGTCGGAGTGTCAGTGCTGAGGGAGCGCTGCACAGTCGAACTGTCAGTGCTGAGGAAGCGCCGCACTGTCGGACGGTCAGTACTGTGGGAGCGCCGCACAGTTGAACTGTCAGTGCTGAGGGATCAGCGCACTTTTGGACGGTCAGTGCTGAGGGACCTCTGCACTGTCGCATGGTCAGTGCTGAGGGAGCGGCGCACTGTCAAACGGTCAGTACTGAGGGAGCGCCACATTGTCGGAGGGTCAATGCTGAGGGAGAGTCGCACTGCCGGAGGGTCAGTGCTGAGGGAGCTCCAAACTGTCGGATGGTCAGTGCTGAGGGAGAGTCGCACTGTCAGATGGTCAGTACTGAGGGAGAGTCGCACTGTCGGAGGGTCAGTTCTGAGGGAGTAGTGCACAGTTGGATGGTCAGTGCTGAGGGAGCTCCGCACTGTCGGAGGGTCAGTTCTGAGCCACACTGTTGGAGGGTCAGTGCTGAGGGAGCGGCGCACTGTCAGAGGGTCAGTGCTGAGGGAGTGTCGCAATGTCGGAGGGTCAGTGCTGAGGGAGCTCCACCCTGTCGGAGGGTCAGTTCTGAGCCGCACTGTGGGAAGGAATTGGTGCCCGCGCAACAATCTGGGATCCCTGGTGTCAGAAAGAGAAAGGGGGAGCCGCTGTGCCCCCAGCTGCTTCCGGGATGCCCCCAGGGGGTGGCCGGGCTGAGATAGGGCACTCACCACTGACATCGGTGTAGGCGGCGTCACGCAGCAGGGCTGCCGAGCCGAAGTCGATGAGCTTGAGCTCGCCGGTGCGCAGGTCGACCAGAAGGTTCTCGCTCTTGACGTCCCGGTGCGCGACCCCACAGGCATGGCAGTGCCGCAGTGCCTCCACCGCCTGGCGGAAGAAGGAGCGGGAGCGCTCCTCGCACAGCCGGCCCTGCTCGGCGATGAGGTCGAAGAGGTCCTTGGCTCTGGGCGGGCGCTCCATCACCAGCAGGAAGTCGTCCGGCCTGGAGAACCAGTCCAACAGGCGAATCACACCTCGGTGCTCCGGCAAAGACACCTTCCTCATCAGGATGATCTCCAGGGGCACGCGGCGGTCATTCTGCAAACAGAGGGCACAAGGATGGCAGAATTCAGAACATGGACAGCAGGCAACAAGTTCACAAAGAGTGGGTGACAAGGAGTTGGGGGTGGGAGGTGGCTGGTTTGTGGGAGATGGAGTTGGGAGTGAGAAGAGGCTGGTTTGGGGGGAGATAGAGTTGGGGTGGGAAGAGGCTGGTTTGGGGGGGTGATGGAATTGGGGGTGGGTAGGGCGTGGGAAGAGGATGGTTTGGGTGAGATGGAGTTGGGGGAGGGTAGGGGGTGGGATGAGGCTGGTTTGGGGGAGATGGAGTTGGGGGTGGGAAGAGGCTGGTTTGGGGGAGATGGAGTTGGGAATGTGAAGAGGCTGGTTTGTGGGAGATGGAGTTGGGAGTGGGAAGAGGATGGTTTAGGGGAGATGGAGTTGGGGGTGTGTAGGGTCTGGGAAGAGGCTGGTTTGGGGGAGATGGAGTTGGGGGTGAGAAGAGGCTGGTTTGGGGGGAGATAGAGTTGGGGTGGGAAGAGGCTGGTTTGGGGGGTGATGGAATTGGGGGTGGGTAGGGCGTGGGAAGAGGCTGGTTTGGGTGAGATGGAGTTGGGGGAGGGTAGGTGGTGGGAAGAGGCTGGTTTGGGGGAGATGGAGTTGGGGATGGGAAGAGGCTGGTTTGTGGGAGATGGAGTTGGGAGTGGGAAGAGGATGGTTTAGGGGAGATGGAGTTGGGGGTGTGTAGGGTCTGGGAAGAGGCTGGTTTGGGGGAGATGGAGTTGGGGGAGGGTAGGGGGTGGGAAGAGGCTGGTTTGAGGGGAACACAAGTTGACAATGAAGTTCTAAATAAAACACTCCCTTGTGGGGCGACCCCAGGTGGCGAGCTCACCTTTAACAATTTTCTGTTGCGATGTGTCAGTTTCCTGGGTTTTTCCCTCTAAACTGATGTCACGGAGGGACAGCAAAGTAACCATTATCTCAAAGGCAATGAGATCTAGGGTTGTAATAAATATATCACAGAATGAAGATTAAAAATAAAGCCTTCGTTATTTTTCACTGAATTACAAACAAGAACCAGCTCCTCTGCACAAACACACTCACACTCATTTTCACACCCACCCTCCAATATACACACACTCAGACACACTCTCTGACATTCAGACACACACTCGCACACACACTCAGACACACTCGCACACACACTGGCACATTCAGAGTTACTTGTACACAGTCAGACACACTCGCACCGACAAACACATTCAGAGTTTCTCACACACAAACTCAGATTCATTCGCACATTCAGAGTTACTTGCACACAATCAGACACACTCACACATTCAGAGTTACTTGCTCACACTCAGGTACACATGCACACTCTCACTTTCAGACTTACTCACACACACACTCAGACACACTCGTGCACACTCTCCCATTCAGAGTAACTCGCAAACACACTCTGACACAATCGTACATTCAGAGTTATTTGCACTCACACTCAGGCACACTCGCACATTCAGAGTTACTTCCTCACTCTCAGGTGCACTCGCACACATACTCACATTCAGAGTTACTCGCACACAGACAGACTCGCACATTCAGAGTTACTTGTACACACTCAGACACACTCTCACACACACTCACGTTCAGGGTTACTCGCACACACACTCAGACACACTCGCACCGACAAACACATTCAGAGTTTCTCACACACAAACGCAGATTCATTCGCACATTCAGAGTTACTTGCACACAATCAGACACACTCACACATTCAGAGTTACTTGCTCACACTCAGGTACACATGCACACTCTCACTTTCAGAATTACTCACACACACACTCAGACACACTCGTGCACACTCTCCCATTCAGAGTAACTCGCAAACACACTCTGACACAATCGTACATTCAGAGTTATTTGCACTCACACTCAGGCACACTCGCACATTCAGAGTTACTTCCTCACAATCAGGTGCACTCGCACACATACTCACATTCAGAGTTACTCGCACACAGACAGACTCGCACATTCAGAGTTACTTGTACACACTCAGACACACTCGCACACACGCTCACATTCAGGGTTACTCGCACACACACTCAGACACACTCGCACATTCAGAGTTACTTCCTCACTCTCAGGTACACTCGCACACTCTCACATTCAGACTTACACACACACTCAGACACACTCGCACATTCAGAGTTACTTGTACACTCAGACACACTCGCACACACTCACATTCAGAGTTATTCGCACACACACTCAGACACACTCGCACATTCAGAGTCACTTGCACACACTGAGGTACACTCGCACACTCTCACATTCATACTTACTCACACACACTCAGAAGCACTCGTACAAACTCTCACATTCAGAGTTGTTCGCAAACACTCAGAAATACTCGCACATTCAGAGTTTTTTGTACACACTTAGACACACTCAGACACACTCGCACACACACTCAGAGTTATTCACACACACTCAGACACACTCGCACATTCAGAGTTACTTGTAAACACTCAGACACACTCGCACACTGTCACATTCAGAGTTACTCGCACACACACTCGCACACACTCTCACATATTCTTACACTCAGACAGATTTGCACACATTCTCACACTTCCACACACTCGCATACTCACATGCACACTTTGCACACTCTCTGATGTGCACTCGCACACACTCAGACAGAGACACGTTCACAAGTCTTATTTAATAAATTTTACACTCAAAAGACGACCCCAATTCACCACTTTTTTCCTGGGCACGTGTTTAACCGCCACCTGTGACAGAAACAGGATCCCAATTCATTCAAACCAGCTGACTTTAAACACTACAGTGATATTGATATATTTTAAGTAAAGTTTCATGCTGAGTTAACACACACCTTGTCTCCCTCCCCCCTATAGAAACATCAGCAACGCCTGCAGGTGTAAACATTGATTCCTGGGAATTATTTTGGATCTTCACTCCCCCCGCGACCCCCGGAATGTTGTAATGTTGTGCTCGCATTTTATAATTTATTGCACTTAAAACGGAAGCTTCTAGATAGCAGTGTGTCTCTGTGTATGTCTGCATGTGTGTGTCTGAGTGTGTGTGTGTTTGTTTGTCAGTGCATGACTGTGAGTGAGTGAGTGTGTCCATGTGTCTGTTTGTGTGCATGTTTGTGTGATTGAGTGTCTGTGTGAATGTTTTTGTGTGTGTGTGTCTCTGAGTGTGTGTTTGTGTGTGTCTGAGTGTGTTTGTGTGTGTCTGAGGGTGTGGGTGTGTCTTTGAGATTGAAAAGACAGCCTTTGTCATTTTTCACTGAATTGCAAACAAGAACCAGCTCCTCTGCACACACTCACACTCACTCTCACTCCCGCCCTCCAATATACACACACTCAGACACACTCTGTCACATTCAGACACACACTTGCACGCACTCAGACACACTCGCACATTCAGAGTTACTTGTACACACTCAGACACACTCGCACCGACAAAAACATTCAGAGTTTCTCGCACACACACTCAGACACACTCGCACATTCAGAGTTACTTGCACACAATCAGACACACTCGCATATTCAGAGTTACTTGCACACAATCAGACACACTCGCACATTCAGAGTTACTTGCTCTCACTCAGGTACACACGCACACTCTCACTTTCAGACTTACTCACACACACACTCGTACACACTCTCCCATTCAGAGTAACTCGTAAACACACTCTGACACCCTCGCACATTCAGAGTCACTTGCACACACTCAGGTACACTTGCACACTCGCACATTCATACTTACTCACACACACTCAGACGCACTCCTACACACTCTCACATTCAGAGCTGTTCGCACACACTCAGAAAAACTCGCACATTCAGAGTTTCTTGTACACACTCAGACACACTCGCACACACTCAGAGTTCTTCATACACACTCAGACACACTTGCACATTCAGAGTTACTTGTACACACTCAGGCACACTCGCACACTGTCACATTCAGAGTTACTCACACACACACTCAGACACACTTGCACACATTCTCACACTTCCACACACTCGCACACTCTCATTCACACTTTGCACACTCTCAGATGCACACTCGCACACACTCAGACAGAGACACGTTCACAAGTCTTATTTAATAAATTTGAAACTCACCAGACGACCCCAATCCACCACTTTCTTCCTGGGCACGTGTTTAACCGCCACCTGTGACAGAAACAGGATCCCAATTCATTCAAACCAGCTGACTTTAAACACTACATCGATATTGATATATTTTAAGTAAAGATTCATACTGAGTTAACACACACCTTGTCTCCCTCCCCCCTATAGAAACATCAGCAACACCTGCAGGTGTAAACATTGATTCCTGGGAATTATTTTGGATCTTCACTCCACCCTGCGACCCCTGGAATTTTGTAATGTTGTGCTCACGTTTTATAATTTATTGCACTAAAAAGAGAAGCTTCTCGATAGCAGTGTGTCTCTGTGTATGCCTGTGTGTGTGTGTGTGTGTGTGTGTGTGTGTGTGTGTGTGTGTGTGTGTGTGTGTGTGTGTGTGTGTGTGTGTGTGTCTGAGTGTGTGTTTGTGTTTGTGCGTGTTTGGCTGTGCATGACTGTGAGGATCTCTGTGTGAGTGAGTGAGTGTTTCTGTGTGTCTGTTTGTGTGCATGTTTGTGTGAGTGAGTGTCTGTGTGAATGTTTTTGTGTGTATGTGTCTCTGAGCGTGTGTGCGTGTGTTTGTGTGTCTGAGTGTGTCTTTGTGTGTGTCTGAGTGTGTGTGTGTGTCTTTGAGTGTGTGTGTGTGTTTGTGTGTGTCTGAGTGTGTTTGTGTGTGACTGAGTGTGTGTTTGTGTGTGTCTGAGTGTGTTTGTGTGTGTCTGAGTGTATGTTTGTGTGTGACTGAGTGTGTGTTTGTGTGTGTCTGAGTGTGTTTGTGTGTGTCTGAGTGTGTGTGTGTGTGTCTTTGAGTGTGTGTGTGTGTGGTTGTGTGTGTCTGAGTGTGTGTTTGTGTGTGTCTGAGTGTGTCTCTGTGTGTGTCTGGATGTATGTGTGTTTTTGTTTGTGTCTGAGTGTGTGTGTGTGTTTGTGTGTCTCTCAGTGTGTCTGAGTGTGTCTCTGTGTGTGTCTGGGTGTGTGTGTGTGTGTGTGTTTGTGTCTGAGTGTGTGTGTGTCTATATATCGATGTGTTTATTTCATTAAAGCCCTCCCTTTCCCCTCCTCTCTCACCGGAGCTCCATCGGAGATCCTCACAGCCGAGTTAACAGTTCCGAAGCCGCCGCTGCCCAGTTTATTGCCCACACTGTACAGATCCTTGAAGCTTTCTCTCTTCTTCATCTTCTTTACTGCAGGACCTGAGGCAGAGAGAGAGAGAGAGAATTACACTGCATCCAATGATCCCAGCCTCAGTTTAACACAATTATGACAGACAGAGAGAGAGAAAGAGAGCGAGAGACAGAACAAAAGAGCGACAGAGAGACAGAGTGATAGAAAGAAAGAAAGAGAGAGACTGAGAGAAAGACAGAGAGAAAGAAAGAGGGAGAGACAGAGAGAAAGAAAGAGAGACAGAGAGAAAGAAAGAGAGAGAGAGACAGAGAGAGAGCTGGAGAAACAGAACGAGAGAGAGAGCGAGACAGCAGTGAGACACAGAAAGAGAGACACAGACACACAAAAATCACATCAGACTGAAATGGTTCTTAGTGACAAATACTCCCGACCCTTCCCAGCCCACTAAACTCAAGCGAGAATTCATGAGTTTGTCCATTGCCTCTCTCTCTCACTCACATGTGTTTCTGTCACCCCTTCTCTCTCCGTCTCTCTTTCTCTCTGTCTCTCTCTAACATATTTTTTGTGTTTGTCTGTGTCTCTTCCTGTGTCTCACTGCTGTCTCTCTCTCTCGTTCTGTTTCTCTAGCTCTGTCTCTGTCTCTCTCTTTTTCTCTCAGTCTCTCTCTTTCTGTCTCTCTCGGTGTCTCTCTCTCTCTTTCTCTGTCTCTCTTTTCATTCTTTCTCTCCCTTTCCCTCTCTCTCTCCGACTTACTCTGCAATCGGCCGCCTCCAGTCCGTTCACCGGCGCATTGTGTGCACCCTTTTTAAGGGAATGTTTGGGTTGGGGAGGTGGTCGGGGCTCCCTCTTCAAGGGGGGATGCCAATATGTTGGATTCCTCTTCCATCTCCCTGTCTGTTCCGTTAGACGAATTGTTTCCCACTGAAACTTGCTCTTGTGTTGAAATGAATATGTTAGTACCAAAGACCCACCGAACCGAACCTCCCTCTCCCTCTGCATCCGTCTCTGCCCCCTCCGCCCCAGTCCCTCTCTGTGCCTCTCTCTCTCTCTCCCAGTTTCTGTCTCTGCATCCCACTGGCTCTCGAGAACTCCTGCTCACTCCCCTTCTCCCCAAACACCAACTTCTGGGGAGCGGGGGTGGGTGGGAGGTGGGGTAAAGACACTGCGCGGACACTCGGGGAACTCACGTTGTTAAAACAAACTTCATACCTGGGTGCGAATCCTCGGCCGGTGTCTGACTGCACACAGTCCCGGACTTGGTATACAGCATGGCTCTGCGGGGGACGCTGCTGTTAAGATTCCTCTGGGCAGAGAAAGATAGTCTCGTAATCGTTTACAAAATGTTTCTTTTTAAAGGGAGAATTTTGTCCTTCAAGGGGTTCACAGGCAGAGCAGAAGTTGAGTCTTTTGCCCCTTTCCCTGGTTGCTGTTGGTTACAAGGCGGTGTGTCAATTTCACCTCGAATGTATCAGTGTTCCAGCGAAGGCTGGAAATCCACAACCAAATCCCTCAAAAAATACCTGGAAAAACTCAGCAGGTCTGGCAGCATCTGCGGGGAGGGACACAGTTCACCTTTCGAGTCCCTGTGACTCTTGACCAGAACTAAGGGAAAGCAGAAGAAAGGTAAAATATAAACTGGTTTAAGGGGCAGGGGGGAGGGACAATTAGAGCTGGATCGAGGGTCAGTGATAGGTGGGGGAGACAAAAGATGTCACAGACAAAAGGAGAAAGAGGTGTTGATGGTGGTGAAATGGGCGAAAAAATGTGCTAATGGTGACATTAAGGGTAGAAAGCAGATAGACCAATGGATGGAAACACATTTAAAATAATGAGAAAAGGTGCGAAAACTGTTGAACTCAATATTCAGTCTGAAAGGCTGTAAAATACCTAGTCGGTAGATAAGGTGCTGTTCCTCCAGTTTGCGTTGAGAAATAAAACAATTGATGTTGCTCTCACTCTTTCTCTCTCTCTCTCTGACTCTCTGTCCTTCTATCTCTCTCTCTATTTCTACATCTCTTTCTTTTTATCTCTCTTTTCCAGTGTCTCAGGTGGACATAAAAGATCTCCTGGCTCCGATTGGAAGGAAAGCAGGTTGGCGGAGGTTGGGGTGGGGGTTGGGGGGACGAGTTGTCCCCGGTGTCCTGGGCCCGAAACTTATCCTTCAGCCAATACCACGAAAAGGAACAGATGACCTGGGTCATCGTGTGACATCAGCTGCTCATGGGATCTTCCTCTGTGCAAAATAGCGATCCCTTTCTGGAAGGGCAAAAACGTGCAGGGTTATGGGGGAGTGGAAGTGCTGGTGGGGTCGGTGGGTGAAGAGTGTGGTGCTAACTGGACAGCTCTTTCAAAGAGCCAGCACATGTATGGCCTCCTCTTGAGATGCGTCATTCTGTGATTGTACGAATGCCTCCGCCTTCAAAGGCTCTGCACCCCCCTCCTCCACCCCCGTTCAACCTGCCCACCCCTCAACATGAGTTTATGAAATTGAACCTGCCTGACTGCTACTGGGCCTCTGTCAGGTCGTCGAGGTTTTGTTGACCAGCAGGTGGCAGCATTTGCCACAATTTCATATTGGGCCATCCACAGGAGGAGGCTATTCAGCCCTTCCAGACTCAAGGTCCTGAAAAGGCCTCTTCTTGTTCCTGTTTAAAAGGCTCGAGAGAGAGAGGCTGAAGAGGCCCCTTCCTGCTCCTGTGTAACAGTCTCGGGAGATGGGGCTGAATGGTCTCCTCCTGTTCCTGTATAACAGTCTCGAGAGAGGGGCTGAATGGCCTCCTCCTGTTCCTGTTTGCAGAGACATGTACACACACACACACACACACACAATATACCACTGATTGAAACCAAGTTTATGTCTATTGAGTACACACAAAACATCATAAATAAGCAGGTAGTTTCTCTGGCATCAGCTCGATGGGCCGAATGGCCTGTTATTTCTAACGACTGTCTGTTCGCTAACTGACACCACGATTTAAAGACAGTCTCGTGCCGCGATTCACAAGAGGGTTGCACGTTGAACCACGAAAATGATATCAGCGGCACCCTCTATGGCCTGGGCAAAATACATGAGTTTTTACAGACCAGGGTGGGTCCAGCTGCTTCTGAAGTTCCCCTCAACCTCAACTAATCTCTGGCCTCCCCTGGCGCTCTCCCGAAGGCACTGACATGGTCAATGCCTCTCCGGTGCCATCCCCAACCACCAACCCCATCAAAACCCCCTCAGCTATTTGCCCACAGCACGCGTCACAATGCGATCGAACGACTGTGCGTTGTTTTCCCCTTAAATCCATGTTTCTTCCCTTATCAGTGTGCATGAGGATGTGGGGGGTGTGGGGGTGGGTGTGGGAGTGAGCGAGAAATCTCTCAATGCCCCAGGCAACAGCCCCTCCAGAAAAGTGCCTGGTCTGTAAAGCTCACAAGAGGCCTTGAGGGGAGAATGGAGAGAGATTGTGGCTGCTCATGGAAATCACTGTCGGAGGGTCAGTACTGAAGGAGCGCTGCACTGTCAGAGGGTCAGTGCTGAGAGAGAAGGTTTGTAGTCTGGGAGGCCATTCAGCCCATCTCAAGCCTGTTAGACAGGAACAGGAGGATGCCAATCTGCCCCTCGAGCCTTCCTCGATTCAACTTGATCACAGCTGGTCTGCATCTTAACTTCATCTGCTGCCCTCGGTTCTGTAATCCTCCATCCCCCCCTTACCCAGAAAAATCTCCCAATCTCAGGTTGGAAATTTA